>JAJEJO010000552.1:347912-401995 GCA_020662805.1 Glaucomys volans
AAGCATGTTACAGCAAAAACATTTCAGATTGTGTTCTTGAGATTTTTACTATACTGGAAAGTTTAGCTTCCAAAAAAATTCTGTTGTACTTTGAAATAACTCTTCAAAATCAGTTTCTATTTTGAGATAAATACTTTAGAATAACATGATTATATATTTCTAACGTAATATTATAATTACTCATTTTTCCCCAGCATTTTTTTTTTTTTGGCAGTGCTAGGGATTGAACCCAGGGCCTTGTGCTTGCGGGGCAAACACTCTACCAACTGAGCTATATCTCCAGCACTCCCCAGCTCTTTTTATGTCTTAGACCAGTAGTTTATTTTAAGTGGTATGCTAGGACACTGAAAAAGAAAATCTCTCAAATTTTTCTATAAAATAGAAAAAACAGACTGAGAAAGAATCTGAAGAACTCTTATAAGAAAAGCATATAGAAAAAGGCCTTGGGATAATAACATTAGCTGATCACAGAATTTCCCTACTAGTTTAATGACTCAGTTATGGTATATTGAAAACTATACTAAGTCCTGACCCATATGTCATACTAAGAGGGAGGAAGCGAGGGAATAAGAGAGTGAGGAAGGAAGAAAGGAAAGAAGGAAGGAAGCTGTACTAAGCTTACTTCATGTACAAGGAGGTCATTAACTGTACTGAGGCAGAGTTCCTTTTTTATTTTTATTTTTTATTTTTACAGACTAGATTTTGATTCATTGTACACAAATGGGGTACTACTTTTCATTTCTGTGGTTGTGCACGATGTAGATTCATATCATTCATGGAATCATACATTGTACATAGGGTAATGATGTCTTTCTCATTCCACCATTTTTCATACCCTTTTTGTGGTTCCTTTTATAGTTGAGCTATTAAGTGTTAAGGAGGCCACAAGGAAAAATAATATAAACAACTGATAAACAGGACAGTCAGGTTCAGATGACAAAGTAAGCCCATCAAATTCATCATTATATGGTTTTACTATACTGGAAAGTTTAGCTTCCAAAAAAATTCTGTTGTACTTTGAAATAACTCTTCAAAATCAGTTTTTATTTTGAGATAAATACTTTGCCAACTCTAGCAACTTTGCATGAAGCTGTATTTTCAACATGTCATCTATTATACTGTGGGCACTTAAAAACTCCTGGGGTAATCTTTTAAAAGAAAATCAGATAAAAGTCATTACCTGAAATAGTCTTGGCACTTTCCATGGCAGGAACTCTTGGTAGAGAAGCAGGTCGGCTGGTTGAAGATGTTCTTAATAGATGCTCTGCACAAAGTGGAAAAGGTCAAAATAAACAAACCTAATGCTGAACAATGAAGTAACATAGGTATAAGGAGGAGTTTTAGTTCTCTCAAACTTGCAGTTCATCCTTTTTACCAATCCAAAGCACTCCAACAATCTCCCACAGTGTGTTTATCTAAAATGTAGACGGGAAACATGGTAAAACATTCCATTTCAGTATTTTATTTCTAGGGATGAGACGGTCTATATAGATGAATGCTTCTAAGTCCCTGACTGTCACTTACCTCTTCAATGCAATTCAACCAAAGTTGAGAGATTGCCTATCAAATCTAGGTCTAAGGCACAAACTAAATACAACTTTGCCCTATGTGCTTATGATTAGTAGGGACACTATATATACATACCATATATACAGCCATAGATAAGTCTGGATGGGATGATCAGAATATCAGTGTTATAACATACTATCAAAACAGAGAATTTAAATTAAAAAAAAAGGATCCCAAGCCGGGCGTGGTGGCACACGCCTGTAATCCAAGCGACTTGGGAGGCTGAGTCAGGAGGATCACGAGTTCAAAGCCAGCCTCAGCAACTTAGTGAGGCCCTAAGCAACTCTGTGAGACCCTGTCTCTAAATAAAATACAAAATAGGGCTGGGGATGTGGCTCAGTGTTCCTGAGTTCAATCCTTGGTTCAAAAAAAAAAGGATCCCAAAGCCCCAAATGCTGGCAAATTCCCAATGTACTTTATTAAAATCCCTTTTCTTGAGTATTTTTTGTTTGCTCAGGGGAAAAAAAAAAAAAAAAAACCAACACAGAAGCTTGAAGAAGCCATTATTTTTTATTTTTATGTCAGGTAGTAGGGAAGGCTTCAAAAAACATAATGGCATTAAGCTGAGCCTTATTAGTTGAGGTTGTTGGGGAACTATATTTTAGCCAGAAAAAAGTCAGAGCAAAGGTATAAGTTAGAGAAAAAATAAATGCTTACTATGGCTAAAACAGAGGGAATATGTTAACAGGGTAGCAAGTAAAAGAGACTTTAGGGGGAGAATGGGCCTGACAGGGAGACGCTTTGTTACCTGTATGTTAACTCTAGTCTGAGAGCAACAAGGAAGCATCATTTTTTTTTTTAAAGTTCTTTTGTTAGTTCATCTGACATTAATGTTATTTTTTTAACTTATTTATTTTGATTCATTGTACACAAATGGAGTACAATGTTGTTTCTCTGGTTGTACACAAAGTAGAGTCACACCATCTGTGCATTCATACACATACACAGGGCAATGATGTCCATCTCATTCTGTTATTATTCTCAGGAAGCATCATTTTTGAGCTTCTGGGGAAGGACACAATCAGATGCCACCTCTACTATCTAAATTTATAGACTCACCTTATTCTACTCCTTCCTAGTTCTCCAAACATAAGCTGTCCTGGGAGTTTCTTTAGTAGCCTGAACACTGGCACAATCTGTCCCCTGCATTCTCTTCTCCTGCACACATCTTACCAAGGCTATAAAGTCCAACAGGAAGCTCTCTTCAAGCAGGGACATACAGGAGAGCAAAGGGATAGACTGGTGTGTTAAGGACCTATGACTAGGGGGAGGGAAAACAACCCTTGTATTGTAGTAAAGACCATTAGCTTTGTTGTCCAAGAATGCTCATCATTTAAGAATTAACAATTCAGGGGCAGTGAGGTGTAGTTCAGAGCACATGTTTAGCATTGATGAAGTTCAGCACCAAAAATTAAGAATGTTAAAAAAAAAAAAAAAGAATTAACGACAACAAAAGAATAAACAATGGTGTATGCCTGTAGTCTTAGTGGCTGGGGAGGCTAAGACAGGAGGACCACAAGTTCAAAGCCAGCTTCAGCAAGAGTGAGGCGCTAAGCAACTCAGTGAGACCCTATCTCTAAATAAAATAGAAAATAGGGTTGGGGATGTGGCTCAGTGGTTGAGTGCCCCTGAATTCAATCCCCTGTACCCCAACGCCAAAAAAAGAATAAACAATACCCCTCTCAAAATATTATGATGTCAAAGTAATGGAATATGACATTGTCTGCAAAGGCAAGCACATCTTTCACTCCAAATGACACTTTCTGAGAGTCTAAGGAACAATTTGATTATAATCACACTATTTTGATGGCCTAGGGAGCAGAAAAGGGATGAGCTTACTTTCTGAATGAATGAAAATAGAACACCTTTAGTTTAGAGTCATTATTACAACTTTATTATCTTGAACAAACATCACCTTTGTGCCTGACTACAAGCAAGTATCAATCAGAATCCTGAGCCCTGTCAGCAGTTGGCAATTATCCTTAAGGAAAAGTATACTATGTACAAAATCTGACAGACAAAACAAAGTTAGCAGAACACTGAAATAGTAGGAAACAAAAATCAATATTTTAAATTTAATCAAAAACTCCATTATACAATTTTGAAACTAAGGGATTATTTCCCTAAAAATCTTAGCCTTCTATAAAGAATAATACAGAAAATTAAGAAAGTGAAAACAAAGGTCAAAAAAACAAATAAGCTGGGTGTGGTGGCGCACACCTGTAATCCCAGCACTTGGAAGGCTGAGGCAGGAGGATCGCGAGTTCAAACCAACTTCAGCAAGGGCAAGGTGCTAAGCAACTCAATGAGACCCTGTCTCTAAATAAAATACAAAATAGGGCTAGGGATGTAGTTCAGTGGCTGAGTACCCCTGAGTTCAATCCCTGGTTCCAAAAAAATAAAAAATAAAAAAGACATAAATTGCATGCCTATAATCCCAGCTACTTGGGAGGCTGAGGGAGGAGGATTGTAAATTCAAGGTCAGTCTGGGCAATTTTTAGTAAGACCCTATCTCAAAATAAAAAAATAAAAAGGGCTGGGGACTAGCTCAGTGGTAGAGTGCTCCTGGTCTCAACCCCCAGTAACACACACACACACACACACACACACACACACACACGACAAATTAAAACAGGGAGTGTCAGTTACAGGCATACCTTCGTCATTACCTACATGGGAAGTATGTCTAAGTTTTCTTACTCCATCTTTTCTCTTTTACTATACACTCTATAGGCACATGATTGGAAAAATGTTCATGAAATCTACTGTTGATATATGGATCCAACGTCTGATTCCAGTTCAGTCTTTTTCTTACTGCACATCTACTAAGGATCCACGTCTGTTTCAATTTGGCAGATATTCCCTGCCACAGTCCAATAGCTAACCTTTCTAAAAATGTACTGGAAGCCCAAATAGGTTATTCTTGTGGTAGGGCTGAGGTATAGCCCAACGGTACAGCAGAGGCTTAGCATGCATGAGGGTCTGGACTACATCCCCAGTACACAGTCCCCAAAAACTATCTGTAACTTGCAACAACCCCAATATAGTCTGCTGCTATTTATTTCATGAAGTATATTCACTGTAAGAATCAAAGTTGCCCAGAGGTACTTGTCACAATAAGAACACAAGTCCATTTACTTTTGCAGTGAGCAGGCTGGTTTCTATCTTAATGTCAAACTGTTGGTTTAGCTCTCTTCAGGAAATAAGATTAGTGCATTATATTTTGCAGTAATAGATTCTGTTCTATTGCCATATGGAACTATTCTTGCCCTTAATTCATTTATTAAACAAAAATCATTCGGGTGTCCACAACTTTCCAGGCACTGGGCTGGGTGCAAAGGTCAGAGAAAGGAAGAAAGGAAACAAGAAACTTGCCTTCTTGAAGCTAAGAGTCTAGAGCTGAAGTCATTTAAATTCATGATGGGTGAAGGATGCTAGGAAAGAACCAACCAAGGACTTTGGGAACTCAGTGGGTTACCCAACTAGTCTTGAGGCAAGGTCTGAAAGGCCTGCTCAGGAAATGACAGTGAAGTTGAAACGAGAAGGATAATTAATTGTTTTTATACAGGTAAAGAAGAGCTGGGAAAGGAAAGTATTCCCAACTTAGTGTTAAGCAGGATGGTGATGTTCAGAAGACATGGGGAAGAACAGAGTGAGGTGAGGCTGCAAAGGCAAAGGAAAGTCAAGCAGGTGAACTACAAGGTAAGGAGTTTGGATTTTATGCTGCTGGTAGTAGGAGACAATGAAGGTTTTATCAGGTTAGCAATGGTCTGGCTGCAGGGTATTAGGGGGGTTCATGCCAGATAATGTGTTATATGGTACAGACAAGAGATGGCAATCACTTGGACTTGGGTGACACCAGTGAGCATGTAAGGTGAACAGATTAAAGAACTCTTTAAACTCTTTAAAGAGGTAGCAACAACACAGACTTGCTGACAGATTAGATGTGGAGGTGAGGAGGATGGTGATACTATACTAAGAAAGATAAGAAGTATTTTGGAAGGTAGAGGCAAATATGCTACATATGAGAACCTTTGACATCTCCAAGGAAAGATATGGAGCAGGCAAGCAGAGCAAGAGTTGAGAAGAAAAAAGTATGAAGTGTGAATGTATAATATTGAAAATTGTCAGGTTATAGCTGATGGAGAGGGAGTGTACTCAGGGACACGGGGTCAAAGGTCACGTTGGTGAGAACAACTGGGGGGCAAGAAGATTAGAATTGTTGAAAATTAAGTGACAGGAAAAATGTGATAAATTGTGTAAGCAAAAGGGAGAAGGTATAACAGTGAGTGAGAAAGGCAGATATTTTTTAATGTAGGAAAGGTGAACATTTTAAAATGATGATGGCAGGGAGCCAGTTAAGTTGGAAGATACAGAAGAAGAAAATAATCAATAATAGCATGAGCTAATAGCATCTCAAAAAGCCCAAAGGCATAACCAGAGATATATTCTGTTTACTTCCAACAGACAGCTGGAGATATAAAATATGAGTGTACAGGTCTACTACTTAATTCTTATTTTAGAAATCAGAGAAATAAATAGGTACAGGTAGCTGTTCCTTTATTGTGTGTCAAATCAAATTTATAGGCAAATTAGTAGGTTTAAAATTAGGAATCTTGGGGCTGGGGATGTAGTTCAGTGGTAGAGCACTTGCCTAGCACGTGTGAGGCACTGGGTTTGACCTGCAGCATGAATAAAATAAAGTTAAAAAAATTAAAAAAAAAAACACAAAACCAGGAATCTTTACCACATTCAGTGGCACATGCCTATAATCCCAGTTACTCAGTAGCTAGGGCAAGAGGATCACAACCTTGAGGACAGCCTGGACAATTTACTGAAACTGTTTTAATAAAATAGGAGCTTGAATATCCAATTTCTGTAAATAGAGGAGGAGTTCCAACTGGAACAATGGTCCTACAGAAAACTGTAAAATCTTGAAAAACTATGAAAATCAACTGCTTAAAAGCACTGAAGAGAAACTAAAAGTATGCAGAAAATGAAGGAAGTATACACATGGAAGGTAGTGGATGACTTCACCAGTTTTATTTTTTAATTTTAGTCCATTTTTTTCATAAACATAGGCTCCAGCTGAGGTCAAGTGGGGCACCTAATATTTGGTTAAAAGTCTATAGTCTTACTGCCTTGAAGAGAACATATTTTGGGAAAACCAGAGCTGCTGAAAAGTTGGAAAGTGAGGGGTGGAGGAAATACTGGGAAATAACAAAAAAAGAGCCCAAATTTTGTATGTAAACTCTGCTTCAATTTCTCACAGACCTCGGAAATCCACGTGTACTCATACTTTGAGGAGTTAAGTCAAGAACAAAATAACTGGAAAGGTATTCTGACTACAGGAAAGAATTTGGAGTTTTTGCTAAAACAAAAGCCAATAGTTTTTATAGGAATGTAATACAATTAAGCGTCTCTACAATGTGTGATTTATATCATCTAGGATACAATCCAAAATTGCAACATATAAAGGAAAAAAATGATTCCTACTTAAAAGAAACAGAAGTCTACCTGAAGATGGCTTAAATGTTAGAATTAGCAGAAAAGAATTTACAGCAGCTATTACAAATATGATGAAAATTATAAAGGGACATATGCTCTCAATGAATGAACAAATAGGAAACCTTAGCTGAAAGAGTTCCGAGAATACTAGATAGTCTTGTCCTCAGATGCAATATAAGGGGCAGACTAAAACTAAAACTTGATCAGACATTTTAAAAAACCAAAAAACAAAACAACAACCACAACCTACCCCCCCCACCACCCAGTTGAAACCCAGTTCCCATTCTAAACACGAAATATTACTAGAAGAACTGGAAGCCTGTTTTGCATTGAGGGTAATCATAGCAACAACAAATCTCCAACCCAGTCTAGCTCCTGAGTAGACTACCTCAAATTCCCAGTTAAAGACCTAGCAAAAGGAAAGAGGTGCTATTCCAGTCTACTTTTATGTAAGATGTCTAATTCCAATCTACGAAAAACAAGGAAAAAACCCCCATATTTTGGATATTTCCAGTTCACTATACCAAGACATAACATAATACAAAAACTTAAAAAGACTCATACATGGCACAGATGTTATAACTATCTGATAGGGCATTTAAAATAACTGATTAACAAGTTCAAGTCTCTAATGGAAAAGGCAGAAAATAGGCAAGGTCAGCTAAGATTTCCTATTTCGTTTTCTCTTACAGTTTCTATCTCTCTCCTGAAATTAGACAAAACTGAAACCATGTCTCAGGTTCTCAACTGGAGGTAATTTTGCCCCCCAAGGTAGATATGGAGGCATTTTTGGTTGCCCCAGCTGGGGCCATGGGATGATACTGGTATTCTAATGGGTACTTACCCCACATTGGACAGAGGCCAAGGATACTACTAAACATACTACAATGTACAAAACAACTTCCCATAACCAAGATTTGTGTGGCCCAAAATGTCAATTAGGCCAATGCTAATGAACCATAACCTAAAGCAACCAATAACAGGTTTTTAAGGGGCAGAAATAATAAGTTGATAGAGGAGAAAAAAATAGAGTAATAAAAAACTATCAATGGACTCAAGAGAAGGCAGAGGGGAAAAAAAAGAAATAGGACAGGTCAAATAGAAAACATTTATCAAGGGCTGGGGATATAGCTCAGTTGGTAGAGTGCTTGCCTTGCAAGCACAAGGCCCTGGGTTCAATCCCCAGCACCACAAAAAGAAAAAAAAAAAAGAAAAGAAAACATTTATCAAGATGGTAGATTTTAGTCCAACCATATCAACAATTCTATTAAAGGTAGTCTAAATGCACAAATTAAAACACAGATTCAAGCTGGGTGTGGTGGTGCATGCCTGTAATCCAAGCGACTTGGGAGGCTGAGTCAGGAGGATCGAGAGTTCAAAGCCAGCCTCAGCAACTTAGCGAGGCCCTTAGCAACTCAGTGAGACCCTGTCTCTAAATAAAATACAAAATAGGGCTGGGGATGTGGCTCTGTGGCCGAGTGTCCCTGAGTGCAATCCCTGGTTCCAAGAAAAAAAAACAAAAACCAAAAACCAAAAAACAAACAAACAAAAAAAGATTGTCAGAATAAATAAAAAGGACCCAACTATAAACTACCTATAAAAAAACCCACTTTAAACATAAAGACATAGATAAATTAAAAGCAAAAGAAAGGGAAAAGATACACCATGCAAGCACTAACCAAAAGAAAGCTGGAAAAAGAGTCAGAAAAATCCAGAGGTTAGTATCAATATGAATAATGACAATACTCAAATTAATCAACTTCCTAGGGTATCTATAGTCACTATCACTTAACAACAAGGATGCATTCTGAGAGGTGGGTTGTTAGGCAAATTTTTTTCTATTTTACAAATATGCTTACACAAACCTGGATGGTATAGCCTACTATAAGCCTGGGCCATATGATATTGTTACCACTATATATGTGGTCTACAGTTGACTGAAACATCATTATGAGGTGTAGGTCTGAGCTGATGAGAGATGAAAATAACACTACACTGGTACTGGGGCAATCTCTGGCTCTTCAACCATTTCTATCAGTCAACTGAGATTACTGCTTAGCATTCTGTACCACATATGTTCACTGTGCAAATGAGGACAGTAAAGACCTTTTGAACTGTCTTAATAGATAGCAACCTCTGCTACACAGAAGCAGATCTGTTTTTCTGTTTGAGTCACAAATACTAATTCACACACTATTCTCAAATCACTGAGGTGACACCACTCATGACCCTAGCCATTTGATTAGTCCCTGTATAATAAGGTTTCTCTGATCTGAAACATTTTCTTTCAGATGACATATAGGCATGGTGATTTTACAAAAATACCTATCATAAAATACTTAAGTAGAAAAAGAAAATTCCCTAAAGTAGAAGTAGAATAAGAGCACCTTTATAAATTTCAGTAGTGAAGTTTTGAAACTTTCAAAGTTAAATTACAAACTATGTGTTTTTTTAATGTATGCCAAGATAAACGAGACAATCAAGGAAGCAAAGCAGATCAAGACAGAACTCGGAAATCCTACTACCTTATCACAGTTCAGAAAATAACCACAGTGTTTTTTTATGGCTAAGAATCATTTGCTTGTTCTGTTTTGTAAGTGGTTACCTTCTCTAATGACTATTTAAGATAAAAGATCACTCTATCAACAACTTCCCTGGTAAAAATTCCCCTGCCTGCTGTATTTACAATGTTCCAACTAAGCCCCATTAAAACATTTCAAGAAGCTGGAGTGGAGAATGAGACCAACATTAACACAAACTGCCAGCATACATCCCACGCGCAATGGCATTATCAAATAAAGGAAGAGCCAAGAATAGACTCTCAAGGTATTTAGTCTGTCTTCGATAACTTTGTCCCACACTTTCCACATTCATTCCCCACTTACAGAAGCCAAGGTAACAGAAATAACTAAATGGCTGTAATTTTTTGCCCAATTTCCCAAGTTTATCCTTTTCCAAAGAGTCACTTTAGATGCTTATGAAAATGGGATTCCAAGCTCCCTTTCCTGAAGTCTGTAATCTGAAAGGAGACCCAGGATCTCTTTTCTTAGGGTGGGGGGGGTGTGCAGGAAGTACCGGGGATTGAACTCAGGGGCACTCAGCAACTGAGCCACATACCCAGCCTTATTTTGTACTTTATTTAGAGACAGGGTCTCACTAGTTGCTTAGTGCCTCAATGTTGCTGAGGCTGGCTTTGAACTCACAATCCTCGTGTCTCATCCTCCTGAGCTGCTGGGATTACAGGTGTGTACCACTGTGCCTGACAGGATCCCATTATTTGGTGGCTCAGGTAAGTTTGAGAAACACTGCTAGAACTGGTTTTTCCCTAGTAAAAATTACCCTGCTGTGGCCATGCAAGATAAGTTGGGAACACAGCAGTGAGAGTAGAGAAGGCAATTAGGGTTGGCTGCAGCCTGGGCTTGCAAGGTTGGTAAGATCCTGAGCCATTTCTCATCCTCGACCTCCTCAGAGGCCACCAAGGATGCCAGACTTGATTCTCTTTTGTCTCAGGATCATTGAGTGCCTTCCAGATGGGAGCTTTTTCAGATTAGCACCACAGAGCTGTGGCCAAGCTAGAATCAGTGCTCCAGGGCAATGGCTCAGTGTTACACACACTCCCAGAGGCCATGGTATGCCTGGTTTTTGACTCTAACCACACTGACATAGACTGCATAGCAAAAGGCTGATTTTATTTAGTTGTGGATGGACACAACACCTTTATTTTATTTACTTATTTTTTTATGTGGTGTAGAGGATCAAACCCAGTCGTCACAGGTGCTAGGCAAGCGCTCTACCACTGAGCCACAATCCCAGCCCAAAAGGCTGATTTTATTGACAAATCTAGGACACATGTCTGACAGAAGAGTGGAAATGCTCCTGAACCACTGGCTCCATCTCTCATTTCAATCCATACAGTTTTTTAAAGATGCTCAGGAAACAACCTGTATGAATGCTTTCTCAGGGCTATTTGCTGGCAGCAAGCAAAATGCTCCAGAATTCAGTTGCCAAAAATCTTTTATTTGTAGATTCTAAGACCCACTATTCTCAGTCACTTGTGCTACTAATTAAAAGTAGTAGCGTATCGCAATAAAATCAAACAGTGCATATTTACTATGGGCTTTTGTACTAAGCACTTTATTAGGTTTTAACTCTTCTTTCATTCACTTATCTCATAAATGTTTATGAAGAGTCCAGAATGTCTTTAGGTGCTGAGGACTCCTCAGTGACCAAAACAGACAAATCCTAACACAGAGACCTTATGATCTAGTGGAACACAAGACAACACAAGGTACAGAGCAATAACCCATATAGGATGTTAGAAGGGAACAAGTGATAAAACAAGAAAGGTACAGGCATGTGGAAGAAGGGTGACATCAAGACATATTAACAACTTTACCTTCAGCATGCAGGGCCTCACTGAGGAGGAACAACTTGAGTAAAACCTTGAAGTACAGTTGGAAGAGACATCAAAACATATGGGCAGTGTCCCAGCAGGAGAAGAGCCAGGACAAGGTTTCTAAGTCAGTAGTATGCCTGATTGCCCAGGGCACAGCAAGGATGCCTATGTGTCTAGGTAGAGTCAGTGAGAGAGAAAGAAATGAAGCACTGGGTATAGAACCCAGTGCCATGTGGATGGTAGGAAAGTGTTCTACCAGTAAACTGTATTTTTACAGTCATTTTATTAGTATGCGGGTTTTATGTTTAGCCTGGATTGTTCCTCATAACATGTATATCATTAAAAAGTAGTTTATAATGCAAAAAAAAAAAAAAAGAAATGAAGCCAGAAAGGCACCTGAGGACAGACTGGAGACAAATCTGACAGTAGCATTAAAAGCCACGACAGGAGACAATAACAAAGAGGGTAAGTACAGATAAGAAACAAAGGCCTAAGACCTGAGCTCTGGGCCACACCACTATTTATAGTTCAAGGAGAAAAGAGAAGTCAGCATAGGGGATGGAGGAAGAGTGGCCTGGGAGAAAGAAGATGCAAAGGTGTGGTGTCAGGGAAACCAAAAAGATTTTTCCAGAAAAGGGAGCACTCAACAGTACCAAATCTGCTGCTGGCAGATTAAGATCAAGAGCTGACTGGATAGTGACACAGTGGTCCCTGACAACCTCAACAATAGCAGCACCACTGGAGTGAGTATAAGGGTGAAAGTCTGACAACAGGGAGAGAAACTTAAGCAACCTGTGAGTTAGGTGTTTATTATTACTTCCCATTTACAGATGAGGGAACAGCATCAAAGAGGTCAAGAGCCAGGCAATGGTGAGGCCAATGAACTCTGTGCTACACAAATATAAATCTTTTGAGGATCCACCAGGAGGTGGTATAACAAGAGAAGAAGAGAGTGTTCAGGTAAAGGGGATTTTAAATCTTCTACTGTTTGTTCCTTGAGCAAAAGGACCTTTTAAGGAGAGAAAAGAGCTCAGGTCACACTTAAACAAATGAACCTGAAGCCAATAAACAGGGGCAGAAGGCAAGACTTTGTGCAGGTAAAAGGGTAGTAGCACCATCTTGAGCTCCACTGTCTTCCAATGTGTGCAGAATTAGCTTATCCAAACACTCAAGACTGACAGGTCTGGAACCCATTTCACCAAACTTAACTATTTAGGCACTGGTGCTACAGGGACCCCATGGAGACAGTCGTCTCAGTTCTTTAACTGAGTATGTTTCACAATTCTGCTGATCTCTCATCCACATTTGTTGACACTTTACAGTTCCACCCACAAAGCCAAAATTTCACAACCTGGAAAATTCACAGTGCATGGATATGACTGGCCTGGAGTGTGTTGGGAGAAGCCCTGGGGCCCCGAGTGACAGGCACACTTCGGAGCATTGCCAAACCCACCCCAAATGAAGTGCCATGCCCTGATGTCACCTTTCCACAGTACATGAAGAAGCAGTGTGGATAAGAGAAGAAGCTCAGACTATAAAAGGAGGGAAACAGGTTCAAGTGCTGGTTCTACCATAAAGAGCTGTGTGAGAACAGGCAAGTTCCTCACAAAGGGCTCCAAAGAGTTGTTGGACCTCATCCACTAGAGCCTCAGCTTCAATATGCAGCATGAAGATGTAGAATGGGCTCAGAGTGAGGCTGCCAGGACTACTCTTCATTAACCAAGTTATTTAATTCCTTCAAGCCTCATTTTTAGTGCTTATTAAATGGGAATGACAATAATACATATCCCATAAAGAACTGTGAAAACGGTGCCTAGTAATGGTGTGTGCATTCTCTATTATCTATTATAATGTTACAACAGAGTTGTTGTGAAAGCTTCATTTATTAATAACTCATTCCCCAACTTGTAATAAGACACAGTATTAGGAAACTTCTAATAAAAATGTATACCAGATTGGCTGAAATAATACCAAGAGTAAAGAAAAAAATGTTAGTCAAAGCAGCCATGAGAATCCAAAAATTAAACAAAAACAAAAATTAAATACTGTGAATATTATATGTACCTTGAACAGGGATTTCCCCATAGTTTGGTCTCTTATCTGACAAAGATGTCAGAGGCTTAGATGTTGAGATTGGTCCACTTATGGAATGTCTCTGAAATCATAAGATAAACAGTAAGGTTAAATAAATAAAAAATAATAAAAGGTTAAATGTAGCCTGAAACTCAGAGAAAATAAATGCTACAGACAGTAAATAGCTATGAATTTGTATAATTCCTTCCACACTGCTATAGTATGGTATAACACACACACACACTAGAGCCATATAATATAATCAACAGACTTTTTAAAAATTAAATTTATTATAGAGTCACATGTAATTGTAAGAAGTATATAGAAATATGTATATATTCTTCCCACAGTTTCCCTCATGCTAAAATCTTATAAATACATAGAACTTCACAACCAGAATACTGACAAAGACAAGATACAGAACATTTCTATCCACATAATGATCCTTCCTATGGCCCTTTTACAGTCAACACCCACCTCTTTCCTCCCAGACCCTATACCACTGACCCTATACCATTAACCCCTGACAATCACTGGTATTCTGATCATAACTTCATTATTTTGATTAAAGAGAATTCTTAAAATATCACATACCAATTCACTAAATGCAAAAATATGTTCCAAACAGAAATACAGAGGTATTCCCTTAGTAGTTTTGTTAATTATCCATGTCCTGTTTCCAAACAGATCTCAATTCTGTCACTCACTTGCTAACCCTACAGCGGCCCAGAAGAGCCTATCATCTTAATTCAGCACTACTGCCAATAGCTTTATCACTGGCTTCTTCATTTCCAGATTTATGCATACACAAGCAGCTAGAAAGAGCTATATAAATACTTAAATCTACAAAATATTTAGTATTTTATCTGTGCTTTTTCTCATGTTTTATTCCCTTGGCTTTTCCCCCAGACCTTCGTTATCTAGCTACTCATTTCATACTCCCAGCAGAAATGTGCAAGAGGTCTAGCTTTTCCACATCTTGACCACACTTGATATTGCTAGCCCTTTTAATTTTGACCATTCTCAATGGTTTGGCTTGGAATCTCCAGCGTAGACTTAATTCCCATTAAATGACTAATGATGTTAAGAATCTTTTCATGTAAATATTAAGGCTATTTGTATATCTTCTCTTGGGAAAGGTATTTTCAAATTTTTTGCCCATTACTAGGTACAAATCTTTTATCAGAAAAATGTGGTATGAATATACTCTCCCTAGACCATAGCTTGTTTTTGCAATTTCTTAATGCCTTTCAGACAAGTTTTAAATTCCGATGCCTAATTTATCAAAATGCTTTTATGGTTCAAGCTCTTCTGTGTTCTAAACAAGAAACCTCTGTATTCTCAAAGGTCTCAAATGTTCTCATCTAGAAGTTTAATAGAGTTAATTTGTATATTTCTTTTTTTTTTTGAACCAGGGATTGAACTCAGGGGTACTCAGCCACTGAGCCACATCCCCAGCCCTATTTTGTATTTTATTAGAGACAGGGTCTCACTGAGTTGCTTAGGGCCTCGCTAAGTTGCTGAGACTGGCTTTGAACTCGTGATCCTCCTGCCTCAGCCTCCCGAGTTGCTGGGACTACAGGCATGCACCACCAGGCCCGGCTAATTTATATATTTTGGTCTACAGCAAATTTCATTTTGTCCATATAGATATCTGTTTCAGAATCCTTTGCTGAAAAGAATCTAGAGTAAGTGTTGAAATCAGGTAGTGCAATTCCTCCAAATTTGTCCCCTCCCCTATGCTCTGCACATGCAAGGTCCTTTGATTCCCATGTAATTTGTTTTAAATTGTGTCAATTTCCACAAAAAATGCTGAGATTTTAATTGGGATTAATTCAATCTACAGACCAATTTGAAGAATATAAGACATGAATAATACTGAGTTTTCCAATTCATAAATATGATATCTATTTATTACTTAATTTCCCTCAGCAATATTTTACGGTTTTCACTGGAGTGTCTTGCACATATTTCATTAAATTTACTGCTAAATGTTTCAGTTTCCAATTGTTTTTGCTACCATATGGATAATACAAGGGCTAGGGGTACAGCTAAGTGGTATAGCATTCAAGCAAAAACTCAGAAAGATGCCTATGCAGATTTCTGAGCCCTTGTTCCATCAGCTTCCTCCTCCCAGGGACTCTGTCCTGAAAATTCTAGCAGTCTCATTTTCCTTGAACACTGATTTCTCTCTCCTCAGATCCCACTGGATTCCCTTCTCTGTTTCCCATTGGTTCATCTTCTCCACACCACCATCAAGAAATTGATTACATGAAAGGAATGTGGGCTATAGCTCACACTACTCTGAAATCATGCCTTGCACAGACCCTTCCCACTCTGAATCTGAGTTGGCCCCGTGATTTGTTTGGATCAAAAGAATAGGCTAGAAGTGGTACTTTCCACATTTCATGCCAAGGTCTTCAGAGGCTTTGCCAACTTCCATTTTTACTTTCCTGGAGCTGGAGAGAACCATGTTGTGAATGGGCCTGAGAAGAAAGACCATGTGGAGACAGTAGTACAGTGTCCTCAACCCACCCTCTGACTGAGTATAGCTGCAGGAGTGACCCCAGGTATAGCTAGCAAAGAACTGCCTAGTCAACTCAGAAAAATGTGAAAAATAGTAAATTGCCATTTGAAGCCACTAGGCTTTGAAGTGATTTGCTCTGCAGCACAGGCTTAGACATGCCAACTGCACACTCAAAAAAGCATCTTAAAAAAAAAAAGGCATCTTAGTTTTCAGGAAGAACAACACAATTCAGATGTATATAATTTATCTTACAGATTTCCACAGTACTTAGGAAACAGATCCCAAATATATCCTTTTGAGCAGTCATATGCCTACCTGACATATGTATGCATGACTCTGAAGAAAAGGATTTAACTTTCAGAATCTGAGGTCCCCAGAACCTTCAGAGGTCTCAGGCACTTACCTGAATAGGGGATACAGCTGCTGCAGGAGGAGTTTTCATAGGACTCGGACTCAGAGGTGTCCGAGGAATTGCAGCTGCGGCAGGGTTTGGTACTACAAAAATAAACAAACAAGTAAATGCCCAAGGGATCACAGTGCAGCAGAAGCTTTCTTAACTGGTCCCCATTTAAGGATTCACCAGATTAATCAATGCTCTCAAATCTACTGGAAACAATCTTGGCTGATGCCTAACCTATGCTGAACACTCATAACTGTCTCAGGAGATAGGTGCTTCGACCACCAGGTGAATTGTTTGCTTCCCTAGGCCAGTAATTTTATTTCTGCTGTTTAATTATATTAAGTGACCAACATACTTCATAAACCAATGAAATCCAAGTACTAAACAAACCCAAGAGGGGATGAAGTGCTTACCTATCATGTGTAAGGCTCTGAGTTCAATCCCCAGCATTGGAAATAAAATAAAATAAAACCAAAGAGGATGTTATCTATAAGTGCTTCAGATAAGAGCCCTGGCATGTAGTGGATGTTCACTAGCTGCACATTAAACGGAAGGATGGTGAACTTCTATTCATCCTACCTCACTTTCTCCTACAGAACTGATCACTCCACTCCACATGTATTTTCTGATTTGCATTTAACGCAAATATGTATGATTATTTATTTACACAGTTTTTCTCTCTAAACTGAACTACTCACAGCAGTTTATTTTTCTAATTAATTAATTAGTTTCTAGATACTTGGACTTAGCATAAATTCTGATAAAGTCAGCATTAAAGTGGTTATTCATTTGAAACTGCATTAAATTCAAAATGGGAAATGCAAATCGAACCCAGGCATATCACACAGTGTGGCAAGATGATGTAGAAGACCACTGGGGATCTTTTTATGTAGCTAAAGCATTAATATTTAAAATTAGCATCATTGCATGTATTCTTTTCTACTGAGACAAAACAAAACAGGAATTTAACCATTTTTAAATATACAACGTTTAATGAATCAACTTTAAGCACATTCACAATATTGTACAACCATCACAATATTGTACAACCATCAACTAGTTCCAAAACATTTTCATCACCCCAAAAGGAAATCTAATACTTATTAAGTAGTTACTTCCTGGCCACCCTTCCCCAGGCCCAATCTGCTTTGTCTCTACAAACTGACCTATTCTGCATATTTCATGTAAATGTAATCTTACCATACGTGGCCTGTTGTGTCTGTCTTTTTCAATTAGTAAAATATTATAAAGATACATTGTAGCCGGGTGTGGTGGCTAAGTATTTGTCTAAATACTTACTTTTAATGCTTTTATAACTAGGAGTGCAACCACTGGGCCACTTAGATTAATTTGATTACAAAATATTTGTTAAAGATTAGTATAAGAACATATACATCTTTTATTGCATTAAAATCTGTTTTGTTAGCTGGGCATGGTGGTGGCACACCTATAATCCCAGCAGCTCAGGAGGCTGAGGCAGGAGAATCACAAGTTCAAAGCCAACCTTAGCAACTTACTGAGGCCCTAAGAACTCAGTGAGACCCTGTCTTCTAAATAAAATACAAAAAAGGGCTAGGGATATGCCTTAGTGGTTAAGGGCTCCCGAGTCCACAACTTGGTACCAAAAAAAAAAAAAAGTCTGTTTTGTTAATATTTTGAATAGTTGCATAATTTTAATTTAGTGTGCATGCTATTACCATTTTATTTTCAAATAATTTATTTGTTTAAAGTTCTCTTCATCTTACTCCATTATATTAACCAGAGGTAGCTGCTAATAGCTGTTCTGAGGACCTCTTTCTTTACTTTAAATGCAAATACATATTAACCATCTATGTACTTTAAAAACACAAAATAACACACTGGTCTGCAACTTGTTATAAAGGATTGCAGATCTATTTTAACATTAGTTAGTGCTTCAAGATCCACCTCATCCTTATTAAAAGAGCCCAACTTATTTCTGAACCTGAAGTGTGGTATAGCTGGAGTGTAGGGGTCGGGGAAGACTGGCCCATCTGAGAGAGGAGGTGGGCAGAGCAGAACCCTTGTAGGCATTTGAGATCTGAACTTCATTCCAACTATAATAAGGGAATTAAATAATTTTAAGCAAAAAAAAAAAAAAATCATGAAATAAAGCAGGGAAATTATGAAGTTACTAAAATTGGTAGTTGATGGTGGTTTGACCTAAAGATTGTGCCACTAGAAATGGAGAAAAGCACACTAAGTAAAGATGGAGACCCATGTTGGAGGCTGGATCAAGATTTGCTAAGGTATGGTGGCACATGCTTGTAATCCCAGCTACCAGAGAGCTGAGGCAGGAGGATTGCAAGTTCAAAGTCAGCCTGGGGAACTTAACATACCTCATCGCAAAAAAAAAAGGGGGGTGGGGATGGAGCTTAGTGGTGAGTATTTACCTAAAATATGCGAAGCCCTGAGTTTAATCACCAGTGTTGCCAACCCCCACTCCCCCCAAAAAAGACTTACTTGCTAAGACTGGATTAGATGTGGGGCTGGGAAAGAAGGATTTAAGGAAGATTCCCAGATTTCTGGTTTCAGTAACTGGGTGGAATGGTGCTGCCATTCCATGGACTGAAGTTGGGCAACAAAGGTTTGAATTTGGACACAGAGATATCTAGGAGACATCTGAGTGTCAATGTCAAGTGAGCATTTGGAATATACAAATGCATGAATTCAAAAGAAGGGAAAGAGCTAAATTAAAGTGTCTCAACATTTTAGGCATAAAGAGGATAATTAAGTCACAGGAACATGTGATCCACCTGGGGAAAAAAGACACATCTCTACATGATTAAGACACGAGTCTGAGACCAAGATTTCTAAAGCAAAATAGATTCCGAACTCCCTACGAAAATTTAGTTTACATTAACTCATTGATACTACATGAAATTTGACGAGACAAGAGTAAGGTGGAAAAGAATATCAAACAACACCAGAGAACATAGGGTAACCTATGGCACAACGAATAAGGAATTAATTACCTTGAGATGCACTGTCGAAGGATTTGATGAGGGTTTTTACTGTAGGAGTTGGCTCAGAGGAAGTTGAGGACCTTCTACTCAGTCCCATCCCTTGCCTTAAGGCTGCCAAATCTCTCTCAACAGCATTCATATAGTTGTATACCCGACCTCTCTCCTCCTCTTGCCTAAAAATAACATGAAAACACAGCATTTGCACATATATATGAGAAAATACACATTTTCCCCCTCCCAAGTGAAAGCATTAAAAGACATTAGTTTTGTTTTCTTTTGTTTTAACTGTTTCAGTTAAGCAGAGTAGATTACCTGGTCTAATATTCTCATTTGCTTGATAAATACCAGGAAATGATATTAAAAATTTCATATCAAGTTATCCTAAGCAAGTTAAATAACCATCAAATTCCATTTTCATCTAAGTAAGTATCAGGTGAGGACATCAGTAATCAATTAGCAGTAAAATGGGAGGCAGACTGGCCACAGCCTGGCTCAGAACTAGGAATCTCTGGTTCTATGCTGCCAGGAAGGCCAGGTCCTTCTCAGGAGTCTGAGAATTGACCAACACATGTAGATAATTTGTGCTGGCTCTAGCTTAAAATGCTGTGCTTGAACATGGAAATACAAAGAAACAAAACCAAAGCCCATGCTCTGAAAGAACAGAACTACACAAAACAGAACTACTGTCGTCTCCAAATAGAATTTCTACAAAGAAAAAAAAGCCCAGGCCCATATTAGAAACATGAGTCCCCTAGCAGCTCAGTGTGATACATCCTAAGACATCAGAAAAATCAATGTTATTTCATTTCTGATCCTCTCCACTCACTGAGCTGACTAACACACGTTTTCATCTAGAATGAGATTGCAATTGCAGAGTTTGCACATGTCATAAAACTATCAAGTACACTTACAGGGACAAAAATTAAGTCAGTTTTTAGAAATATTTGTCTGTGTTGGTCATTTGGCTTTCTGGAAGTTTTTTGCCTCAAAATGGACCAAAGTCGATGTGGAGCTATTTATCATGATTAGAATTTTAATAATTCATAATAATGATTATAATTTTTTGGTCTGAGAACCCCTTTCCTTCCATTCCTAAAAATAACTGAGGACCCCAAAAAGCTTTTGTTTATGTGAGCTACTTCCATTAAATGAATTGAAACAGAGAATACATAAAATATGTAATTAATCTAAGCCAGGTGTGTGACATACTCCTATAATACCAGCTCTTCGGGAGGCTGGAGCAGGAGGATCTTGAGGACAACCTGGGCAACTTAGCAAGACTGTCTCAAAATAAAGTAAAAAGGGATGAGATGTAGCTTAGTAGTAAAGCAGTTGCCTAGCATGCTTGAGGCCCCGTCAATCTCCAGTCACACACACACAAAGTAAACATAAAAGTAAACCCGGGACTTACTAACATAATACAAATACTTTAACTATATTTATAACTATATTTCCAAAGCCAATAATTAATAAGAAGAGTAGCAGTGTTTTACATTTTAAATATCTGTTTAATGTCTAGCTTAGAGACAGCTGGATTTCTTTCATATTCAATCTATTGAGATATGAAAAAATGCAGATCTTGAACAGATATGTGGTTAAAAAGGGAAGAGAATTTAAAAACCCTTTTTAGATAACTTTGGTTATTCTTCAATACTACACTAAAATACAACAATTTATAGTTACTGAAAAGTTGGCTGTGGAATGTGGGTGTAACTCAGTGTTAGAGTACTTGCCTAGCATGCAGGAGGCCCTGGGTTTGATACTTAGCAACACACACACACACACACAAACACACACACACACACACACACACACACACACACACACTTTAGTTCAATGTGGAATCTTAAACCATATAAACTTTTCCAATTTTGTCCATTAAAACCCACTGGTCTGTCATGTACTTCGAAAGAATCTTTTACCCATTCATGATCCTGAAATAACACATATGCCATAAGGGAAATGCTGGCTCATTGCATTATAAAAATTTTCCAAATGCTTGTCTTTATACAATATCACCAATTATCTCATTAAAAACAAACAAGCAAACAAACAAACAAAAAAACTCTTTAAATATGGGAAGCCACCAAGTTTATAATGGCATACAAAAATTTTCCAAAATCTTAACATTCACTTGAAAGCCCATATTTTATCACTGACAAATACTGTCAGTTGTTTTCCATGAAAAAAATACCCACCAAATATCAAAATGTGAATACCTACAGTTTTTCTGCCAGTCATTCTCAAGTAAAAATGGTGCTACATTTAAAAAAGAAAGTAGTTCAAACTAAAATGAACATACAGTGCTCTCCTCATGGCAATCTCGTATTTGGGTACACACAGATAAAGCAGAAGTGCTTTATTGGTACTTCCTATTTTGTTACACAGATTAAAACTAAGGTAACCCAAGACTGATACTTAATAAAATTAAAAATTTACTCCTTCAGGAAGGACAACTTGAAGTTAAATCTGCATTGTGCTTTGTTTAGGGCTTTTACCCGCCCCCCTCCTTTTATTTTAAATGTCAGAGCATGATGCTAACAAGTTCAATGACATGGAGTACAATGTGGTGCCAAGGCCTTGATTTATCAAGTTTACGTCTGCTTTTTAATATCAGTGTAAAAGCCAGCACAGTGAAAAGGATCAACAACCTGTTAGCATTATTATGAAAACAATACTTATTGAAAATGTCTTCAGGGATCCCAGGAGTATATACTCTGAGAACCATTGCTCCTTTAAGATGCTGCCTCTTTCAGGAGGCTCTTTTTGAAAAATATATATCTTATATATGTCATAAATATGGTGTGCTTTAGGGATCCTGAGTGATCCTTTAAGGCTAGGTGCAGTGGTACATGCCTGTAATCCCAGTGACTTGGGAGGATTGCAAGTTCAAAGCCAGCCTCAGCAACTTAGTGAGACTATGTCTCAAAATGAAAAATAAATGGGCTGAGGTTCAATCCCTGGTACCAAGGGAAAAAAAAAAGAATGATCCTTTAAGAAAAGAATTTCAAGGCTGGGAATGTAGCTCACTGGTAGAGTACTTGCCAGCATAGTTAAGGACCTGGATTTGAACCCCAGCACTGACAAAAAAAAAAAAAAAAAAAATAGAACTGCAGTCACTCAGGAGAACCCTTCAATGAGGCATTTCTGATAATGCTATTCATTTAGTAGTATATGGAGGGCTGGGGATATAGCTCAGTTGGTAGAGTGCTTGCTTGGCAAGCACAAGGCTCTGTGTTCAATCCCCAGCACACACACACACACACACACACACACACACAAAAAAAAAACCCCAAAACAAATAGTATATGGAAGGGAAAAAAGCAACGTAATACAAGTTTTATACCAGTGTAGAAACCATACCCTATGCTTCATTTCAAGCTCTGTTTAAGCCAGTGAAAGATTCTTAGCAACACTTGTCGCTGGGCCATATATTAGGGCTAGGTAATAATAAAGTAACTTCCAAAGATATGCTGTTTTTCTAAATTATTTTCCTATGCCTACTTAAAAACCATTCAAAGTAATTAATAAATTTTAAATAATCATCTCAAACACAAGATTACTATCCCCCCAACTCAGATGGAATCTTACTGCAGAGCTCAGAGCACATCACAGATGCCACCTCATCCAAAAATTTTACAGGTTTCCAATGATCTCTGTGTTTGTTACATGGAGAAATATAACACTACTATGGAGATTTGTGCAGTTACAGAAAAAAAAAACAAGTGAAAAGTCCTCAAGTAAATGACAGAAATTTACTTTGCATTCTTTATTTGGGTTTCCATAAATACTCACTGAAGGTTACTGGTCACTGCCCTGAGCACTTTGCAGGCAGTACTGAATCTACTCCTTACATCAGGACTGCAAAGCAGCAATATTGCCACCATTTTAAAGATGAGAAAACTGAGGCTCAGCAAAGTTGAGGTGGTTGAGAAAGATCACAGCTAGTAAGAGGGAGAACTGGACAGGAACTTTGTCTGATCACAATGCTACAGTCTAAAGAAAAATAACAGAACTCAATCATGGGATTAGGGAAAAGAAGAGATACACTGTACCCTTAAGTCGACACAATTCTGGTTTCCTTCAGAGTTGCTGATCATTGATCAACACAGATAACAATTCTGAAAGATCCATAGAGACTGTTATTTTACAGGTATAAAATAAGGCTCAGAAAGATTAACTTCCACTCGGTCTGAACTCAATAGTGTCAACTCTCACATTCTTTCCATAATACCAAGTCACAAAATTGGGGTTTAAATGTTCTCTCTACTGAAACATAGCACACAACCATTTTCTCAGAACATACTTGCGTGACTTTATTTCTTCCAATTCTTTTGTGAGTTTCTCATTTTTTTCTTGAGCCTCATGTAACCGGCGCTTTAGATCACCAATCTCCTCTTGGGCTTCAGATTTAATGTCATTTGCAATGACTACTGCAGTCTGGAGATCAGCTTGAAACTGCCGCCATTCCGCAGATTCTTCCTATATTAAAAAACTAAATTTTTATTTCCAAAAGAGAGCAATGAAGATTTATTTAAAAGCAATAAAATTTGTTTATGATTAAATTGTTATAATGCCCTATACCCCTAAATGATGATTCATTTTTGTAATCATGGAGAATTGCTATTACCTATTTCTAACAGGCAATGCAACTATTATTAGAGAACTTGCTCTTAATGAGGGAAAGATTTTCCAGTTGATCTGCCTACTGATGCATCAAGCACTAAGAGTGCTCAATAAATATTAATGATAATAATGTCAAGCCTCCCTTCCTCTGGCAAATTTCAAAGCAAGTCTTATAAAAAATAAACAACATCCAAAATTTAGAGTTTTACCTCTAAAAGCTCAAGAAGGTATATAAATGGTATGTGAACCATACAGTGAAAAACTATAAATATCCTTACATCAAAAACTAGTAGAAAAAAAAATCAAAAGTAAAGGAAAAGGAAGAGGAAGCCAGAAGAAAAACACTGAACTTAATATAGGCAGACAAAATTATACAAAGAGGCAGTAAGGAACTGGATGGTCTGTTGCTTCCCACAGTCATGGAGGATGTGGGTGTGGCTGGGTGGGGAAGTCTCCCTGTCACCTCCACCAGAGCCACAGCTGGGCCACACCCAAGCCCTCTCATCCCCAAAGCAATTTTCTGACATCATGCAAGCAGCCTGAGCAACTGTGGCATGAGCCAAACTCTGGGATTAGCATCTCCCCACTCTCCACATCTCAGTGGCACTGGTACTGGCAAGCTCATCAAACCCATGAATAAGGAAAACTCATGTAAAAAGAGCCTAATTTGGAATTCTTTATAATCAAAATATAACACATTTCCTAAATCCATCTACCTAAAATTACCACCCACAAATTACTAGTACATTCTTCTACCCAAATCTAGTACCAATCCCAACTTAAAAGGATGGGCATTTGGATTCTGTCCAAAGCCCAATGGGACCAGTAATACCATTATATCAAAAACTGAAGGTGAATGATAACATAGTCAAATTTCAAAAATTCTGTTTTCTAAAAGATGATAAAATTTTTCTTTTTTTTTCAGTACCAGAGATTGAACCCAAGGGGTGTTCTACTACTGAGTTATATCCCCAGTCCTTTTTAGTTTCAATTTTGAGACAGGGTTTTGTTAAGTCACTCAGGCTAGCCTCAAACTTATGATCCTCCTGCATCAGCCTCTCAAGTCACTGGGATTACAGGCATGTGCCACCATGCATGGCCATCTAAGAAGATAATTAATACATGAAGATTTATCCTACCCGAAGTCTCCTATGGAGTGTCTTGATTTCTCTTTCCATGTCATGTTTTTGGTCTTGGAGTTTTTTAACTGTATCTGAAAACAAACAAACAAACAAACAAACAAACACACAAGTTGAAACACTGTTAGAGCTATATTCCAAAAGAATAATATAAAGAGAGGAGATACTTATTAGATTCAAAAAAGTTATCTTGTCCAAAGACTTTATTTATTTTTTCTTTTTTTGGGGGGGGATCAGGGATTGAACTCAGGGGCACTCAGCCACTGAGGCACATCCCCAGCCCTATTTTGTATTTTATTTAGAGACAGGGTCTCCCTGAGTTGCTTTGGGCCTCGCTAAGCTGTGGAGGCTGGTTTTGAACTCACAATCCTCCTGTCTTAGCCTCCCAAGTGCTGGGATTACAGGCATGTGCCACCGCACCTGGCAGACTTTATTTTTAATACAGAACTTTAGAAACAAAAAAGAATGTTCCAAGTATTAACCAATATTACTTTCTAAGGAATATATCAAATTAAAATTACAGTTTCTGGATCATTTCCTTCCTAAGGGTTTTAATTCTAAAACTTTTTTTTCCCTTATTTTATTTGTTTATTTTTTATGTGGCGCTGAGGATCAAACCCAGTGCTTAACGTGTGGTAGGTAAGCACTCTACCACTGAGCCAAAACCACAGCCCCTAATTCTGAAACTTTTTAAAAATTTAACTGAAATCATACACATTGTTGGCACATAACCAATCAAAACAACCCTGGCTGCTATTAAAATGTGAACATTTAATCATAAGGGTTATCAATCTAAAGCATGTAAGCATAATTTCCTTTATACACTGGAATATATTCCAGAAGAGTGAATTAGTAAAATTAATTACATAACAAATTACATAACCCCCAGGAAGCTTCAATTAATTTTTGTGTTCATTTTAGATATACATGATAGTAAAGTATATTTTGACATACCATGCATACATGGAGTATAACTTATTCTAATTAGGATCCCATTCTTGGGGTTGTAGATGATGTGGAATTACACTGGTCATGTATTCATACATGAACACAGGAAAGTTATGTCCAATTCATTCTATTGTCTTTTCTAGTCCTATCTCCCTCTCTTCCCTTCATTCCCATGTGACTAATCCAATGTAATTCTATTCTTCCCTCCCCACCTTATTGTGTGTTAACACCCGCATAACAGAACATTCAGCTTTTGGTTTTTGGGATTGGCTTGTCTCACTTAGCATGATATTCTCCAGTTCCATCCATTTACTGGCAAATGCCATCATTTCATTCTTCTTTAAGGCTGAGTAATATTCCATTGTGTATGTATACCACAGTACCTTTATCCATTCATCTGTTGAAGGGCATCTAGGTTGGTTCCATAGCTTAGCTATTGTGAATTGAGCTGCTATAAACATTGATGTGTTTGTATCACTATAGTACACTAATTTTAAGTCCTCTGGATATATATGGAGAAGTGGGATACCTGAGTCAAATGGTGATTCCATTCCTAGTTTTTGAGGAATCTCCATACTGGTTTCCAGAGTGGTGGCACCAATTTGCAATACCACCAGCAATGTATGTGTATACCTTTTTCCCCTACACCCCTGCCAATATTTACTATTACTTGTATTTTTCATAATTGCCATTCTGACTAGAGTGAGATGGAATCTCAGTATAGTTTTTTTTTTGGCGGTGCTGGGGATTGAACCCAGGGCCTTGTGCTTGCGAGGCAAGCACTCTACCAACTGACCTATATCCCCAGCCCTTCAGTATAGTTTTAATGGTAGGCCTTTAAAGTAGAATAAATATATAAATGTGTAATGGTAGCAGTAAGAAAAAGCAATGGTGAAATCATTACCTAGGATTTTTTAAAAAATGAATATTCTATTGATAGAACTTAACTACTGATTTTCAGGGTCATCATAGCTGTAGACATTGGTGCTTCTGAGTAAATAACATTCTATTCCATTCCTTACACTTAGGAAAAGGAACCCAGGCATAGAAAAAAACGGCATGCAATGGCATATAATAATAATAAAAAACCTTCCTCCAGCTAACAAATTGCAGCTTTAAAAAAACACCTAAATGAGAGTGCTAATGTTTTTTCTTAGATGTCTCATCATCTTCCTCATCCAGGTTCTACCAGGAACCTGTTCTTCTGAGACCTCTGTGACACCAAGCCTTTTACTTAATGTTGTTACATTTGTGTCCTTTCTTCCTTCCTCCTCCCCACCTTCCATGCTTCTCTTTTTTGTGGTGATGGGAATTGAACACAGGCCATGTGCATGTTAGGCAAGAGTTGTACCACCAGCCCTGATACAAGTGCTCTACCACTGAGCTATATCCTCAGCCCCGATATTTTTTAAATGGCAAGAATTCATTTCAGTAACATGAAAGATGAGAATATTTATAACACTTACATGTGTAACAATTATTATTATAAATATACAATAATGATCTATGTTCTAAAACTGGATAAAATGTGGGGGAAAAATCAGGTCAATTTTGGTAACCAAAAGTCAAAATCCTCCCATTTGCTACTCCAAAATTATTTAACAAAAGTCAGGGCCTATGAAATGAAATGTTTAAAATTTACTCATTAATACAACATCTCATAAGTACCAACTTTATATCAGGCTTTTTTCTAGGTGCTAAAGACAAAAGAGAAGATAAAAGATATATAATCCTCACGCTCTTAGAGACAGAAAGGTCAATATTGTGTTGAGCTAGGAAAGGAAGATAATTTCATATGCAAAGGATTAAACTACTTCAAACCTCATTTAACCTGAAAACTGAGGGTCAAACAAGCCATCCAGTCTGATTATGGGTAAAGTAGACACTAATGTGACTATACATGTTCATTACTCTACTCTCTTCCACCAGAAGAAAGAAGGGCTCTAAAACCAGTGCAGGAACTTAAGGTTCCTTGTGACCTACACATGGATGATTTTAGGATTTGGTTGATATATCAGACATAAATAAACAGGTTAAGGAAAGAAGCTGGAAACACTAGAGTTATGCCTTTCATTTACACCATATCCATTTATATGCAAGAGATATTTTATAATTAAAACAGAGAAGCAAACGAAAAATGTTAGAAGTGTAATTTTTCTTGAAATTCGCTAAAAATTGTTTTCCTTTTCTTCCAGTCAAAAAGGATACATCTACTTAGATTGAGACATGATTCACAGAAGACAAATGATAGCAAGTCTTATTACAGTTCACTTTTAACACCTAGCATCTTGACCTCGGTTACATTTTAAGAAACGTGACCATCTTAGATGATAAAATTCCAGATTTCTTTCATTTCTTTTGTTCTTATCTATTTCTCTTTATTAGCTTCTTCTACAGTTCTGGCCGGAGAATTCACATAATCACTATTCTTACAAGGACACTCTTCTTCTGTTGCTACTATATATTTATTATTTCCACATTTTATTGCTTAATTCCCTTTAAATAGAAGGAAAGCTGGCAGCCAGTGGACATATTTAGAATAAAATGCACTATAAATGTCGCTAGGGAATTTGATTTAAACTTTATGATCTTGTCTGTATTTTCCTTTGAAATACAAAGTATTAAAAATGAGAATACATTTTTTCTTCCTGGAAACAAAGGAATTCATGCTAAAATTCTTACCTTTAAGACTATTTAGCAAAACTGACATCTAGCACAATTAATGATCACACAAGAAGGCAACATTATTGCAACTAGCGTACATCTCAATGCAGTTCCCTTCCTCTTCAAAGTTTCCCTAATGCGAGGGACACTGCCATCTACTGTCTTCAATCTAAAAGCAACATTCAGTTTATAGAATAACAGAACTATTATGATTCCCCTGTTTTTAAATTAAAAATTATATCTCAATTTTTATAATACTATTTTTATTCTAAAAATCAGGTAAATATCATGATTAGGCCTACCTTGTTCTGAACAATTCTGGGCACTGACCTGCCTGATTAATAATGGGGTTCATAATCATTTCACCACCAAGGATCTATCATCCTGGACAAATCAAGAATAATTCAGACTGGATCCATTTTATACTCATCAATCATGCAGTTGCATGGGCACAGGCCCATCCTGCAATTCTTGGGGGCATAAAATAATCAGAGTCTGTAAGTAACCTTTTGTACCCTGCAAATCCCTAGAAAACTCTCAGGATACTGCCACCAGTGCTTAGTCAGTCTTGCACCTGGTTAACACTTCCCACTGAACTCCAGGTGTGATTTTTTAGAGAAAAGGCTAGGACAAGAGTAACCACTCTGATAAAAAGACCAGTAGCAAGGTGGGCAGCATGTTGACACAGGGCCACAGCTTTATCTCCAACACAATATTTCTAATGTGGGAAGAAGATACAGATAAGTTTCAAATGAATTATATATTATTTTAATTTTACCCCCTCCCCAAAGTGCATAAAACTTTCTTTGGTTTTTAAAAGTGACACATACACAATAAAAAATCCAGAGAAGACTAACAACATTATTTGCATTTGGCATATATCCTTCCAACTGCATATTTGTGTGTATGGTATTTTTTAAAGAATAACAGAATTTTAGTATTTATATTGTTTCATATATTGTTTTACTTAGCAGTAGATAATGACACCTTTATCAATAAATCCAGATATTCAGCACCATTTGGATAGCGACATAGCATTACATCAATTGAACATGATTTGTTTTAGCAATCTCCTATGAACAGTTTAAATGGATTCAGTGGTTTTTTTGTTGCTGTTGTTTTGTTGTTGTTGTTGTTGTTGTTTTGGTTAAATACAGTGAATGTCATGTCTTTACATAATTGCTCAGATAGTACTTAAAGATTCCAAGAAGAGTCGGGCGCGGTGGCGCACGCCTGTAACCCAAGCGACTTGGGAGGCTGAGTCAGGAGGATCACGAGTTCAAAGCCAGCCTCAGCAACTTAGCGAGGCCCTAAGCAACTCAGTGAGACCCTGTCTCTAAATAAAATACAAAATAGGGCTGGGGATATGGCTCAGTGGCCAAGTGTCTCTGAGTTCAATCCCTGGTTCCAAAAAATAAAAATTAAAAATAAATAAATAAAGATTCCAAGAAGAGAAAGAAGTAATGAAAAGGCATTTGAAACTATCAACATAACCTAAATAGGTCCATTAGAAGGTTCGAGCTGAAGCACACAGCATTTTTTTTTTTTTGAGAAGTCACAAGTTATTTAATTTATTGTATTACAGAATAAACTAAAATCATTTTTAAAGGAGTACTATTATATCTGGCTACCATTTCAGTGTAATACTACATTTTAAACTTTTATTGTTTTTTAATGATAAAAGCAGCCTACACAATTCTATGGCTGGCTTTTTTCATCTTAAGGCATTTCCCCATGTTAGTACTCACAAATCTGCTTCATCTATCTTCACTGATAAAAGTAACAGCCATAGTAGAGATGCACTGTGTAAATGGTTTATTAAATAGACTGCAACTGTTGAAAATATGCATAGTTTCTAAATTTTGTGATAACAAGCAACTCTACAGCAAGCATCCACATCTACATATGCATATTTGCAAATCTGTAAGGCTATATATGAAGGGAGCATTTCTAGAAACAGATTGCTAAATAAGTGTTTAAAACTATTAAAACTTTGATGGATACTCTAAAAAAGCAATCATGCTCCTTCAAGTGGTACATGAAAGAACCCTTTCCTTTTCCTCTTGCTTGTTAACAATCTTTTAAATTTTTATGTATCTGCTAAATGAAAACAGACATCCTGTTTTACTTTGTATTTCTTTGCTTTTTAGTAAGTTAACATTTTTTGTTGACTTATCTATTCATATACTTTATTTAATGAATTGTCCTATTGATGTGTAGATTCTCTTGATACATCTGCTGAAACATAACAAATATTTCTGTCACTGTTGTTCACTTATGATACTTATGTAGAACTGAAAATTGTAATTACACAGGGTCAAATATGAGACTTTTTTCTTTGTCTTCTGGGTACTGTGTCATGTTTAGAAAGGCCCTTCTCACCACAGAATTACACAGATTTCCTCCTTCAGTTTCTTCTGCTACTTCCCTAATCCTCAGCTAGCCCTTGCTTACCATTGGCAAGAGTGCTCCAAGTAAAAGACACAGGACCTATATTAGACATGTGGGTCCAGCCATCTCAGGAACTACAGAAGGTAGAAAAGATGCTTATACTTAACTCCAAGCATGTAAAGAGCATTAGGATGCAAATAGTAAGTGGCTGATAATGTTACCCTGACAATATATAGTCTGAACCAGATCTGAGACCTCAATGCCATTCTTCTTGAAGACAGACATCAGTCAACTTCATTTTACTGAACTGGGGATAAAGTCATTGATTTTATTTGTTGGGCTCAGTTAATCTTCTTTAGTCAGTTTTTTCTCTTAAGATATTAAAATGTCTAATAAGTTCTGGTTGGTACTTTTATAAAAAATAGTGACTGCTGCATGTATTTTAATGACTGTGGGAGTCACTGTTCTACCCATAGGCCTCTGACTCCCATATAGCAACTGGTTAAACACTCTGCTAATGACACATGTCTACTGGGGGCTCCATTCTGGATGTACAAGTGGGGATCAGGAGCTCCAATCAAGATACTGACTGGTGGGTCCATTTCACTGCTAGATCAAACAGCCTTTCCCTTTGTGTGGTTTTCCATTCAAGACCACAGATAGCTTGCATTTACTTCAGGCTTCTCTCTCTGACACCACAGTCATGCTGGGAACCCCAGGCACCCTATTCTCCTACATACAAAAAAGAGTTTGAGCCTAGCACAAGGCAGGGGACAAATAAGCCAGTATCCGATGGGAGCAGGTACAAGGTTCTGGTACTCCTTCAGCACCAAGGCCTGTTCCTGCTGCTCTTCCAGTCCCCACTGTCCCTGAGTTCATGGTGTTAGTGTCCTCACCCCCAACATTTGCTAGGAATATCATTACTCAAAGCATCAGCATTCTCCTGGTTCGTAAGTTTTTCTTTTCTGTTTGATTTTTCTATCTGCTTTTTATATTTCAGAAATTATTCAAAATTGTTCATCTATTGATGGGACCTAGCCCATTTTCTATCTTGGCTTTAGGTTCACCATAATTTTTATATTTCTTTTCATGTCCACAGGAGAAAAAGGAAGCAAAAGTATGATCTTATCATCATTTGGAATTGGAAGTCTTTTGTGTATTTTTACATAGACCTTTCCAGCTTCAAAGTAGAAGTTCTTTGATGATAAATCCAAGAAATAGTGACAAACACCAAAGGCCAGGTCTATGCAGAGTGGCGCTGATATGATCTGGGACCCTAAGTACATGTCTCCAAGCACATGTGCTGTACTGTCTAATATTATCCCACAAATCATTAATGCTCTACTCATTTTCTAGTCCTTTTCCTTCCTATTCTTTTTTTTTTTTTTTGAACCAGGGATTGAACTCAGGGACACTCAGCCACTGAGCCACATCCCCAGCCCTATTTTGTATTTTATTTAGAGACAGGGTCTCACTGAGTCGCTAAGGGCCTTGCTAAGTTGCTGAGGCTGGCTTTGAACTCGAGATCCTCCTGACTTGGCCTCCCAAGTCGCTTGGATTACAATCGTGTGCCACCATGCCTGGCTTTCTTCCTATTCTTTAGACTAGATAATGTCACATTCACTGGTTCCTCCCTATCCCTAATTTCCTATTTAAATAATTCAGTTAATTTTTCAGTTCTGCAGTTCCTACTTGGTTCTTTTTTATAGTTTTTATTTTTCTACTGAGATGTGCCATTTGTTTATGCATTACAAACATATTTTTCTCTATATTTAGAGGATAATAGCTGCTTTAAAGTCCTGTCCACTAATTCTAAAATCAGGAGTTAATCTTGGAGTAACTGAAGATTGACTACTAATGAACAGGGTTTCCTTTTAGGATGATAAAAAAAAAAAATCTAAAACTAATTTGTGGTGATGGTTATTAAAACACTTCACAGAAGAAAATCTTGATTTCTCAAGTAACAGTATTCCCTGTCATCAAATTCTTATATGACATGCTGACTTAGCATGATAGAATTCTCCAAATGATAGAATTCTCAAGAAAAAGAGAATTACCTCCCATAAATTTACAGAGATCTAACAAAAAAATGTAATATGTGAAATTTGTTTAAATCCTGGTTCCTATATTTTAAAAAAGAGGTATAAAAAGACAAATTGTTGACAGCTGGAGAAATCTAAATATGGATATTTGATGACACTAAGGGATTATGACTGTCTTTAATGGATGTGATAATGGTATTGTGACTGCATGGAGAATTTTTTTTCTTCTTGGCACTTGGGATGGAACCTAGGGCTTTACGCATGCTAGGCAAGTACTCTACTACTGAGTTATGCCCCCAGACCAATAATTTTTCTCTTATGAGTTACAAGTAGAAATATATTTCGGGGTTAAGTGCCATGAGGTCTACTACTTATTGCCAACAAATTCAGTTAAACATACACGTGCACACACACAAAAGGCAAGCATTGCAAAATGTTAACAATGATCAAGTAGAGACAGCAGGTAATAACTATACTATTCTGTCAATATTGCTACACATACTAACTGGCTCTGTGGCACAGTGGACTTCTAGTTAAGCCTGCAGTGGTCATTCAATATTTATACATATTTGAATTTTTCATCTTGAAATTTGGGAAGAGAAGCTATATGGCTAAAAAATATATTCTGGATTTTCAGTCATTTTCTAATTAAAATCCACACAATGTAACAAATTATAAAGCTTTGTCTCAGAATCTTAATCATCTAACAGTTTTCTAGCCACTGCCCTAACTACCACAAGGTGTCACTCTTTCCACGTTCAAACAAAAGACGGCAAGAAAAAAGGTTTTGATACCAGCGTACTAAATGGACAGTGCACTGATCTTCCATATTAATCTAAAAATTTAGAGCCTTTTATACATTGACTTGGATAAGTCCTGTCAAGTCAAAATACAAACTAAATATAAATGCTAGACTAAAAGGTTTTTAAATCTGTAAGATGGGCCTGCGGTTTGTAGTTCAATGGTAGAGTGCTTGCCTCAAATATGTGAGGCATGGGTTTGATCCTCAGCACCACATAAAAAAATAAATAAAATAAAGGTATTTAAAAAAACAATAACATTATTTAAAAAACAAAAAGTTCATCTCAATGACTATTTCCTCAGTAATACACAGGCCTCAGAATGTTCCAAGAAACTCTGAGGCCAATCTACAGATCGTGGATCAACTAACCAGAGTTTAGAACTGCCACAAGTTACTTTGAGGGACTGTAACATGTGATGCACTCTGCCTTGGCAACAGATCAAACTGCCCTACTTGTGCGTCCACACTGCAAGGGGATTTGACTCAATCTATATTTGCCACTTGATACAGTCAAGGAATGATAAACTGGCAGAACCCAAAAAAGCAGTAATGTCCAACAAAAGTTTAAAAAGTTTTAACTAATGCATCAAGAAAGGTTACTTCCATTTTCCTTGTCCATCCCCACCTAAGCAATATAAGAATGTATTACAATTTAAAATTTGTTAACATTTATGAATCTAGATGAAGTACATACAATTATTTTTAAATATATGATTTGGAAATAATTTCAAACTTAGAAAAGAGAGTATAAGGAATGGCCATATATACCCATTTACTCAGATCTGCCTACTGTTATCACTGTGTCCATTTGTTTTATTGAGATCTCTTTATATCTAACTATCCATCTGTTCTTTAAGTTTTGAGGATACATGTCATGGCTCTTTACCCCTAAATATTCAGTATGTAGTCCATAAGAACAGGGATAATTTCCTACATAAATGCATGTAGTATAGTTATTGACTTCACAAATTTATACCAATATACTACCTTTATATAATCTATTATCCACAACCCAATTTTTTGATAATGTCCTTTACAATATTTCTCTCCTACAGTACTGAACCTATCTCAACACAGGTATTACCTTTAGCTGTCATGTCTCCTTATCCTCTTTTAATTTGAAACATTTCCATACCCTGTGTCTTTTACAACATTGGCATTCGTGAAGGCAAAGTGCTACCCAAGTTTTCCTCTGTATAATTTGTTTTTTTTTTCCTTACTTGAAACTAATAAACAGTCTATGGGAAAATGTTTTAAGTTAAGGTCATGTAAATATCTGACTCCTCATCAAAATTTCTAAAAAGAGCTGGGTGCAGTGGGGCACACATGTAATCCCAGAGGCTCAGGAGGCTGAGGCAGGAGGATCACAAGTTCAAAGCCAGCCTCAGCAAAATCAAGGTGCTAAGCAACTCAGTGAGACCCTGTCTCTAAGTAAAATACAAAATAGGGCTGGGGATGTGGCTCAATGGTCAAGTGTCCCTGAGTTCAATCCCCGGTACCCGCCTCCTCAAAAAAAATTCTAAACAGAAATGCTCTATACTATTTTTGCAACTTTTTCACAAGTCTAAAATAATTACAAAATAAAAAGTTTTAAAAAGTAAAAAACAAAACAAAACAAAACTTAAAACCTTAGTTTCAATTCTACCATATTATAAAATATTCAAGATTAATATGAAAATCAGACAAAAAAACCTGTGCCTTTCACTTAAGATAATGCAGGATCAATATTTTTTTCTCACTATACTTGCAATCATTACAAGTAAATAATAAATGACTTTTCTTAAGATCTAGAAAATAGTAACCCCATTAGCTTTTCACTTAAATGACTTTCCTTAATTGGGCACAATTTTAAAATAATGCTACCACTGAACAGTTTTTCTTTAGGAATAAAACATATCAATACAAAGCAACATATAAACTATAACTATATAGGCATATTTCTGCAAGCCAGCTATGCTGCTTCCTCTAGACTATGTACCAGTCAGGATTATTATTTTTTATTACTACATGCAAATATGTTTAAGAACACTAAAAAAAAATTTAAAAGTTCTCTCATCACTTACTTTCTAAATCAGAAATAATGAGGTTGTCATGAAGTTTCACAGCTCGATGTTGTTCTACTTCATCTTCAAGTTCAAAGATGGTTTCTTTCATGTCGCTCCGTTCTGTCTCTTTTTCCTCCAGTTCTGACCTTAATTTTTCTAATGTCATATTCAAATCTTCAATTTGTTTCTTAGCTTCTTCTTGGAAAGCTCGGTATTCATCTTCTACCTGCAGAAAATTGATAACCAGTTTAGAAAAGCAGAGTTTTTCTAAGATAAACTTTAGAACTTAAGTACACACCATTTCAAATGGAAGTTCAGTGCAATATGTTTTGCATAAACTAAAAAATCTATAAAAACTATTAAGAAGTGTGAAATGGCATTCCATGATACAACAGATTACATAATATGTTTTAAAACATAAAGTGTTGCAAGCTCACCAACAGAAATTATACTGAAGTATCTTTGAACTTAAACAGGTTATTTATGAGGAAATTTTATAAATTTTCCCTTCTTTGAAGTTTGGGCTAAAAGCATTTGATTAATGATTAACATGCTCTCCTACAAAAAATGATTTCTTTGTGACAAAAATCAAATAGAACACAGAAATAATTTTTTCTTCAAATAAATGAAACATGGTAGCATGCATCTATAAATGCAAACACTCGGGAGACAGAGTCAGAAGGATCATAAATTTGAGGACAGTATGGGCAACTTCGAGAGACCCTATCTTTATTAAAAAAAAAAAAAAAAGCTGGGGATACAGTTCAATGGTACAGCCACCTGGGTTCAATTTTGGGAACTGTACCTAAAAAAAAAAAAGAAGAAAAAAAATCAGTCAATCAATCAAATAGTCCCTTTGCTAAAGAAGTAGTTCATAGTATACTTTCAACATACATGTTCTAAGAAATAACACACATCTCCTAAACTGTATCTCTGAAAGTGATCATTCAAAAAATTAAAGTCTAATTATTCAAGTTTTAGACAAGGATTTATTACTATTTTTTCCTTTAAAAATCATTTCACTTAAACAAAAAATAAATAAATGTGAGATAGGATAAGTAGATAACCCCATGCATCAACCACATAGTATAGAGCCTTGGCCAGAATATCACCAACCCAGGGTAGCAGTTCTGACTAAGCCCTCGTTATTATACTGCATGCCTGTAAAATAGGGGGGCTGGGTGGATAATCTCTAAGGTCTATGCCAGCAATAAATCCTAGCCTCCAAGAAACAGAAGCCCCTATAATCTAAAACTATTTTAAATTCACAACAAAACTATTTGAAAAACTACAACTATAGCAGGATAAGAGGTGGCAGGCACTGCTAATCCTATAAACTAAAATACTGGTGCTCTATCTATCTTATGCCAAAGTATATTAGAGATGAAGAAATAGAATTCCATTACTGTCCCCATAGGCATACTCACAACTAGGCACAAATTTTGGTGTTATTAACTCTAGCCCCAGCCTCCCACAGGGAAGAAAATAGTAATGAAATGCAAACAGAAATGACATTACTAAAAAAAAAAAAAAAAATACTTTTCAAGCTATTCTTATATAAGGAAACCATTTTCAAGCTTAAAAAACAAACAGCTTAAAGAAAAACGAATGAAGCTGGGTGTGGTGGCACACGCCTGTAATCCAAGTGACTTGGGAGGCTGAGTCAGGAGGATCGCGAGTTCAAAGCCAGCCTCAGCAACTTAGCGAGGCCCTAAGCAACTCAGTGAGACTCTGACTCTAAATAAAATACAAAATAGGGCTGGGGATGTGGCTCAGTGGCCGAGTGTCCCTGAGTTCAATCCCTGATTCAAAAAAAAAGAAAAAAAAAAGAAAAACGAATGACACATTAAATAAATGCTCCTGGTTCTCAATAAATATGCTGTTTAGGCTCTATAATGTTGAACCAAATCGTTTTTATTTACTTAAACAATACCTTAGCAATAGTGTCCTGCAATCTATTGGCATCATTTCGGGTATGAGCCAGATCTTCCTGTAGACTATTAGCCAAAGTCTCTGCTTTTTCTTTGTCCAGTCTAACACTCTCCAGGAGATCTTGAATATCAGATTTATCTCCAGAGTTATGGATAGAATATAGCTCAGCCACTTTCTGCTTTTCATTCTCCAGCTGGGCCTTCAGGCGATTCATCTCTATCTGGTCGCTGGCCACTGTGGCTTTGTACTCCTCTAATGTGGCTGCCAGGGCTGCCTTGCCCTTCTGCTCAGATTCAATAATTCGTTCCATGTGGTGACTGCGTTCTTTGAGGGCACCTATCATTTCTTGAGCTTCTTTGTTGTCCTGTTCTGCCATTTTCAGAGTATTACTTAAATGCTGCTGAACACCAAGCAGCTGCTCTCGCTCGAAACGGGCATTCTCAGCTAAATCCATATAACGTTGTTCTAATTCCATGTAACGACCACTTTTTACATCTTCATCTATAACATAGGAAATGTGATGCTCATCTAGAAGGGAACGGAAATATTCGATCTGTCGGCTAAAGTGTTCCAATTTATCGCTTTGTTGACATAAGGACTCCATAAGAATGACTTTTTCCTCCCCGAGCCTTTCGTTTTCACTATTCAATTCTTGGGTAATCTGCTGTAAATCAGCTAATTCTTGCAGAGTTGCCTGAAGTTCCTCACTCGTACTGTGCTGGTTCTCTTCCATCTGGTGTATTCGTTCTGTCAAGCAAGCAACAGACACCTCACTTGCATTCCCACTGCTCCCTTTCCGAGAGCGTTCTATGCTGGGGATACCCTCTGACTCTGAAGATGATGGTGCATCCAGGGCATCATCACTTGAGGTGAGGGGCTGGTAAACCTCACTGCACTCACTGTCTAGGTTGTCCATAGAGTTACTGTGCTGATGATCCATGAGTGTATTTTCATCCTGACTCAAGAGATCCTCCACTGACCCAGGGGCAGAGCCTTCCACTGAAGAAGTCAGAGTTCCTCCTCCATCACTCTGGTTACCAGTGGCAATTTCTGGGCTCAGGGACTGATAGCCAAATAGTTTTTCAGAATTGTCTAACCTCTGCTCTAGGGAAAAGCCTAATGCATTCAACCTGTCCTTTAACATTCTGTTTTCATTTTTCAGCTGGTTGAGTTCTTCACGGATGGCAGTATTCTGTTCCTGCAACTGCAATAAAGTGGACTCCACATCAGTGGGCTGGTGAGCAATAATCGTTTCCTTCTCCTCAGATTTTTCATCACCCTCAAAATGATCTTCGTTAATGCCCAGCTGAGCACGCATGTCTCGGAGTTCATTTCTTAAATGTAAAATTTCCACATCTTTAGTCTTTGCCAGTGTGAGGAGATCTTTCACTTTGGCCTCCAAGGCAGCTTTGTCACTGATCTGATTGTCCGATTTAGACTTGCTCATACGAACATCACATTCAGCAGTAATGCGACTGCGGGAGCGTTTAGCCAATGCCACATCATTAGCTCCCTGACCTGCAGAAGGTACTTTTTTGCTCTGGTTTAGCCGGGTACGTTCACGTAATCTTTCTCTAGTAGAACTAGATTCTTTACTACCTGCAGAAGTGCTTCGCTTGGATGAAGCTGTGCCTGCAGGATTAAACCAAAGAATTTAAGGCAAAAATACTAACATCAGAAAAAGCACATAATTCATGCCCTAGGTAGACCTTAAAATAACCAGACTATAAGTCAAGATTAGTGTATATCAAAATTAATGTGTAGATCTCTTGCTGTTATCTGTGTAATATTATCGGGTAACACATAAAGAACCAGTAAGTTCTTTAAAAATATACAGATTAGATATAGATTTTATTTTTCAGAGTAGAGACTATCCTATTACTTAGGTGTTTAAAGGTATTTAAACGTATTTTAAGATCCAATTTCCTCAAAATCAGAAACTTGTTCATCTTTTTGTGAGCAATGAAATAGAAGTTTTATAATTTTATATTTTAAAAGGATAAATTTTATGGAATATGAATTATATCTCAATAAAGCTGCTACTTAATAAAAGATGCACACATTAACTCAAATCCAAAAGCAGGAATTTAAACAATGGGCCAGGGGCAAGTATTTTAGAGCAAGTTAGATGAAGAAACTCTATGATTAGCCAGTCAAGTAGCAAAATAGCTGCAGAAACAGGTGAGCAAGAAGGGAAAGACAGCCTCAGGATAAACCAAAAACCTAGGCAATAAATAAAAAAAATGACTGAAGTAAATGCCACATCAATGTTAACAAAAATCATGACAAGAGCTATCACATTCCACACAAAATAACAATTAAGAGTGTGCTGGGGCCGGGTGTGGTGGCGCACGCCTGTAATCCAAGCGACTTGGGAGGCTGAGTCAGGAGGATCGCGAGTTCAAAGCCAGCCTCAGCAACTTAGTGAGGCCCTTAGCAACTCAGTGAGACCCTGTCTCTAAATAAAATACAAAATAGGGCTGGGTATGTGGCTCAGTGTCCAAGTGTCCCTGAGTTCAATCCCTGGTTCCAAAAAAAAAAAAAAGTGTGCTGGGGATAGAGTTCAGTGATAGAGTGTTTACTTACCATACACAAGGTCCTGGGTCAAATCCCCAGCACCATACACACACACAAAAATAAAAAAAGTTAAAAAAAAAAAAAAAACCACCACCTCACAAACATTAATTTAGAGAAGCCTCATTACTCTGAGGTAGATGCTATTATCACCCCATTTTATAGATAAAAATGTCAGACTCAAGAGATTTTAAAGAATTTACCCCACAGGTGATGAATGAGCCAAGATTAAAAGTTAGGCAGTTTGGCTGAAGAATCTGCAACTTCACAGTTGGCTATATTACTTCTCATAATAAAATAATGATGTGTTAATGGTAAATAATGATGATGCATTAACCAAACCTGCTGCAAATCACACTCGTTTGCCAGGCATGGTGGTGCAAGCCTGTGATCCCAGCAGCTTGGGAGACTAAACCAGAAGCATCTCAAGTTCAAGGCTAGCTTCAGCAACCCAGTGAGTCTCTGTCTCAAAATACAAAATTTTTTTTAAAAAGTAGTGGGGATGTAGCTCAGTGGAAGAGCATCAGTGGGTTCAATACCTAATACCAAAATAAACAAATAAATATAATCACACTCTTTCTTAACTACTAAAAATTTTAAACCTTTGAAAGCAATTGGCATGATCATTTAATTTTAAAAAACCAGAAATACATTTAAATACCTATAAACACGTCAGTAATGGGATATTCTTTACTCTGAAAAATAAAACTTAGATCTAATCTGCGTATTTTTAAAGAACCTACTGGTTCTTTATGTGTTGGTCACTAAGATTATAGAGATAATAGGGATGAGTGATCTCTGTGATGTAGGCAGATGGCCACTAATTTTGCCATAGACCAGATATAGAGGAGGGGGAGAGAACTCAAGCTGACCACAAAACAGGCAAAGATGAGGAAGTAGAAGAAAGCATAGCACACCAAAAGGAAAGGTAAGGTGACACAGTTAACAGAACCTGCATGGAATGCATATACATCTACATAGCCCTGAACCAGGTGGAATTCAGTGAGTCACCACAAGTCAACAGATATTCTTAGGCAGGGAATAACAATAAGGAAAAAAGCATTTTTATGGGAATTCATCAAGAGGACACTATGCAGAACAAATAAGGAAGAAAGAGAAGAGGAATGTGGGAAGATAAAGTAGTAAAAGTAAAGGGGGCCTACATTTGGGGGATGGCAGTAAGAATGGAGACAGCACAATAAATCTGTGACAGATTTTGAAGGCAGAGTGACAGGATTAAAAGAAACAAGGACAAATGGAGACCCAAAGAGGAAAAGGATGACATAATTTTTCTCCAACATTAATTCTTTTTTCCTTTTTATCTGAATGGTACCATCTTCCTTTTTATCTAAACCAAAAATCTTGCCAAAAAAGAAAGATGTGAATGGCTGAAAGAGGAAAGAAAAGGAGCCCAGAACAAAGGCAAGGGTTGACAATGGCGCCAAATGAAAGGAGAATAAAAAGGAGAGAAGAAGAAAAGGCAGAACAAGAGAAATTCCCCCCCTGGGATTACCAGTGATGACTGTTAAGGCAGAACAATCTGAGGTAGAACTGGTACACAGAAATCAAACAGCCTCAGGGAAGTCTTTAGGAGTGGGTAAAGGCAGAGCAGATAAAGTGAAGAATTAAGGGTATTGTTAAGGGTAAACTGCGCCCACTGCCCCACCCACCCCCCCAACCCCCACCTCCTGCAAATTCATATATTGAAGCCCTAACCCCTAGAACCTCAGAATGAGGCTGCATTTGCAGACAGGGTAAGTGAGTTAAAGGAGTAATTAAGTTAGGATGGGTTTGTTACAGTGGGCCCTAAAGAGTACATCTAATGTCCTTATAAGAAAGTATTAGGACACGGGCAAAAGGGATGGCCATGTGGGAGCACAGTGAAAAGTCAGCCATCTGCAAGCTAAGGAGAAGAGACCTCAAGAAAACCAAACCCGCCAACACCCTGATATTTGACTTCAGATTCCAGAACTGTAACAAAATAAATTTCTGGGCTGGGCACAGTGGCACACGCCTATAATCCCAGCAGCCTGGGAAGCTGAGGCAGGAAGACTGCAAGTTCAAAATCAGCCTCAGAAACTTAATTAGGCCCTAAGTATCTTAGCAAGACCCTGTCTCAAAATAAAAAATAAAAAAGGACTGGGGATGTGGCTCAGTAGTTAAGTATCCCTGGGTTCAACCCCCAGTACCAAAGAAGATAAATTTCTGTTGTGTAAGCAAACCAGTCTATGCTACTTTGTTATGATGGCCCTAGCAGACTAACACATGTACAAACCCATTTTAGGGCCACTATTACAGGGAAGCGACAACTGAATCCTGAGGTCAGGTGACAATGGTCAGAAAGGATTCACATGTGCAAAACCTATGGAATCTCTCCCAATACAATTTTAAAGGCTGGAAGAGACATAGATGGCAACAGAGTATTTAATGTTCTGTTTCTTTCTTACCACAAAAGCTAGAGTACTAAATATGGTGATGACCCCAGGGAAAAAGACCAAAAGTTCAGTATTGCTCTACCACCAAGTCTGCATCCAAGGCCTAATACAAAATGGGTCCCCAATAAACATTCATTGAGTAAATTAATGCATGGTCTTTGGCAAGATATTTAAACATGGCTTAAGTATAGTTTTCTTGTCTACAACAAGGATAATAACAGTCTTTCCTTCACAAGGCTGCAGTTAAGGATAAAATGAGATAATGCCTGTAAAAAGTAAGGACTGAAATATTCCATCTTGTTAATCATACCACACCACTATTAAAACGAACAGTGGGGTGTGATCCGTGATGAAAGGAACAATCTACATAAAGTCAAAACAGGGCTAGGAAAGTCTAACATACAACAGTGGCTGACAGCCTAAGTGACGATGACATAAGAGGCTCTGCTGTAATTTTTGCCAACTTACTTTCATAAACTCTACTACAATTATATGATTTTATGTTTGCTGGAAGTCTTTTTTTAAATATAATTTTTAATTGTAGATGGACATAACACCGTTATTTTACTTATTTACTTTTTTTTTTTTTTTTTTTCTTGCTTGCGATGCTGGGGATTGAACCCAGGGCCTTGTGCTTGTGAGGCAGGCACTCTACCAACTGAGCTATATTCCCAGCTCACTTATTTACTTTTTATGTGCTGCTGAGGATCAAACCCAGGGTCTCACATGTGCTAGGCAAGCACTCAACCACTGAGCTACAACACAGATTGGCAGTGAACAGAGAGGACAAAAGGTAACACTCAAGAACATCATGAGAATGTTCTGATATCAAAATTTAGATATGAGGAAATGCTACAGGTCAAAGGTCAGTTTCTATAAAAATTAAATTGCAAAAAAGGGGGCTTAACCCATAGATTTAAAAAAGAAGACTTAAGACACACATCAGTCAATTATATATGGCCCTTAAGTAAAGCCTGACACAAACAAAAATAGTTTTAAAAAATTTTATGAGATACAAACAAAAAGTTTTTAAAAAATTTTATGAGGTGAAAATCTAGCACTTACTAATTTATGATTAAAGAATAATTAATAATTATTTTAAGAATTAATAATGGTATTGCAATTATGTTTTTAAAATAATCTATCTCTCAAAGATGATGAAATATTTATGGACGAAATTATATCATATCTGGAAATAGCTTCAAAATAATACAGGTGTTAAGGATGTAGTGCTTTCTTAGCATAAGCAAAGCTCTGGGTTCAATCCCCAGCACTGCAAATAAATAAATAAGAGAGGAGGGTGGTTATTAAGGAGCTAAGACTGGTTATGAATTGATAAAGATAATGAGCACATATGCATATGTTTAAAATTTTTCTCTTTTCTTTTTAATTGTTTATAATTAGATAGAATACCCTAAACAACAAAGCACACTGTGCCTATTCAAACAAAAGGTAATCAAATATCTCAAACTGGAGGGAAAGGGGAAATATCAGGGAATGATACTGGCCAAATTATATTGTTATGCTATGTGTATGTATACATATGTAACAACAAATACCATTATTATGTACAACTATAATACACCAATAAAAAAATATGGGAAACTGAATGCCATACCTGTGCTAATCTTGGATTTATTCTCCACGGTGGTCATGGCAGGGGCAGATGCTGAAGGTGCTGCAGATGGACAGGTGCTTTTCTTTCCTTTAACACCATTAGTCACTGTTACCCCTCCAGCCATTCCAGCTAAAAGGTCATCACTACTCTTGGTCTAGAAGCAACAGGAAATAAAAACAAATTGGCTAGATGAAGCAAGATTAAATATTTCAAGATTAAACAAAGTTCTTTATTTTTATACTGATTTTAAGGGCTATATAAAGGCTTTCTTACATTTCATAAGCAGTACCCCATACTGTGTTATAGAAATAAAACCTTTTTATGGTTTGTGAATAATCACATAGTTTTATTTTAAGATACTAAAATCATACATGTAACCAAAGATTTTATGGATGCCTGTCATGTCCTCACCCACATATGCCAGATTCAGTGAGGCATGGGAAGAAGTGAAGACATCATCCTTGTTACTGTCACCTGGGACGTGACTCATAAAGAGGAATCCTCTCAGTGAAACCACCTCAGGACAGTTCTATACTGCTACAGAAGTGTCACCTTGCAATTTCTAGAGAGAAGGATCATTGAGAGGCAAATAATCTTCACTGCTCTAAAGTGACTAAATGATGGAGCCAATACCTAAAAGAAATTATTCCTAAATTTATCTTCCTTATATAGTTCTCTAGGAGTCAAATTTATATCAAAATTGAAAGAAAAAAATTAAAAGGAGACCATTTGTTTAAGGCCTGGGAAATACATTAATAAAAACCAGAAACTTCATTTTTTTTTTTGAACCAGGAATTGAACTCAGGGACACTCGGACACTGAGCCACATCCCCAGCCCTATTTTGTATTTTATTTAGAGACAGGGTCTCACTGAGTTACTTAGAGCCTCGCTAAGTTGCTGAGGCTGGCTTTGAACTCAAGATCCTCCTGATTCAGCCTCCCAAGTCGCTTGGATTACAGGCGTGCACCACCACGCCCAGCTCTAGAAACTTCATTATTAAGAGCAAGGGTTAGACTGTCTAAATGATTACACCCCTTGAGAAAGACCATTTGTGGTGACGGGGTTGTGGCTCAGTGGTAGAGCACTCATTTAACATGTGCAGGACACTGGGTTCGATTCTCAGTACAACATAAAAAAATAAAGATATTGCATCCATCTACAGCTAAAAATATTTAAAAAGAGAGAGAGAAAAGAACCATTTGTGACATTTCTTCATGTTTTATAAAGATGACTAAAAATAACACTGAATAATGGAATTGGCTTTAAAATTTTTATTTAAAAAAAATAGTGAAGAGCCTGGGGATATAGCTCAGTTTGGTAGAGTGTTTGCCTCTCAAGCACAAGGCCCTGGGTTCAATCCCCAGCACAACAACAACAAAAAAAAAAAAAAAGAAAAAAGAAAAATTAGTGAAGAAATTTGTTTTTATTTCTCCTATGAATGAGAGAGAACACAGGAGTTAGAAAGCTGTGGAATAAAGAAAACCTACTTTTTTTTCTTTAAAAGACAGGGTCTATGTTGCCCAGGCTGGCCTAGATTCATGATCCTTCTGCCTCAGTCTCCCAAGGATCTGGGATTACAGGCATGTGCCATTGCACCTGGCTAGAAAAAACTACATTTTAATAAAAGAACCCAAAACTTTTCCCCTTCAAGGTGAAGGTACAAGTTGGCCAACTTATTTATATTGTCTTAATCTATACACGGCCATGCTCTCTTAGATAATAAGTTTATTTATACAAATTAAAATGGTTCACAAGTAACTAATTTCTAAAGTCTCTTGCAGTTCTAAATGTCGGTAATTCCATATGGAAATGTCTGTTTTCATTACTCACTTATGGAAGTTATAATATAGTATCATTAGGTAGATCAAAATATCTTATTTTAAAACACACACATAAGGGCTGGGGTTGTCACTCAGTGGTAGTGCGTTTGCCTAGCATGCATGAGGCCGCTGGATCAATCCTCAGCACCACATAAAAATAGAATAAAGGTATATGTCACCTACAACTACAAAACATATTAAAAAAAAATAAAAATAAAAATAAAAACACACAGTGTAACTCAGTGGTACGGCGCTTGCCTAGCATGCTCAAGGTATGCTCAAGGTCCTGGGTTTGATTCTACAATCATGAAAATAAAATAAGGCAGAAAAGGGATCAATGTTTTCAAAAAATTAAATAGAATTAAATTGTGGCAATTTTGGGTTGTCACATTATGAGAAATCTAGAACATCTAGAATAAAAAGGAAGGAGGACATTGCATTGTTTTTATTCTACAAAACTTGTTTCTGGCCATCAACTAATATGCCAAAAAATTCAAATGGAGTCCCCTGTCCTGTCAACATACCTCTCATCCATTATCCAGTATATGAATTCAATACACTCTTCTATTCAAATCATTTTTTGTTAATAAAGATTAAATGTATCTTTCAAGTAATTTTTCTTCTTCCCTAAGTTAAATTTTTCTTTTGTAATAATTAATCTGAAAACCATCCTACCTAGTCATGTGAAAAAGTGGCTTAATTGTCACACTTCTCTGGTTACAATTTGGCTTTGGGTAATGGCAAGGTTAAACACACAGTGGGGCACCAGATCACAAACTCTGCACTAATAGTAATTCAGACCTCATAGCACTGGCCCAAGAATAAACTAGTAAAACAGTAAAGAGTCAAGGGTAGGGGATATAGCATTTGCCCCACATGTGTGCGGCTCTGAGTTCAATTTCAACACCACCCACAAACACTCATACACAGAGTCCATGAAGAAACTAATTTACAAAAAAAAAAAAAAAAAAAAAAAAGAACCCTAATTTACAGCCAGGGGTGTGGCTGCAATGGATTTGTGGATTGCAAGTTCAAGGCCAGTCTCAGCAACTTAGACACTGTCTTAAAACAAAAATTAAAAAGGGCTAGGGACATAGCTCAGTGGTGAAGTGTCTCTGAATTCAATCCCCAGTACCAAAAAGAAAAAAACAAAAACAAAAACATTATTTACAGACCAAGAAGCAGCGCAGAAAACATGGGTTTTCCAGTAAATGGTGCTAGACCCAGAGTATATTCACAAAGTAAAAAAAAGTGTATTTTGCACCATATGAAAAATAAAGTCCAAGATCTTCTACATGACTCAAAATCCTAAATTATAAACAAATAACTGAATATATAAAAATAAAAATCTTAAATTTTTAAAGAAGTTTTTAAAAACCCTTCACATGGCAAAAAAATATAAAATTACAAAAAAAACATGAAAAACTGGGTATCGAGATACCATTTGTTATCTATCAGATAGGCAAAATGAAAAGTATGATAACACACTGGGGAATAAAGTGGAGAAACAGGCACACTTTTAAGCTGCAGGTGGGAACCACCTTGATGTAAAAATTACACATGCATTTACATTTTGCCTAGTAATTGCACTTATGGAAATTTAACCTGAAGTCATACCTCCAACGATACAAAATATATATGCACGAGGTTATTCATTACAGCATTGTTTTTCATTGCAAAATATGGGTATACCTTAAGAGCTCTATATACAGAGAAGTGCATATATACCTTATTGACCAAAATGAAGTACTATGTAGCTAGAAAAAAAGAGGATTGCTATAAATTGGTATAGAGACATTTTTAGAATATATTAAGTGAAAATAAGTAAACTACAAAAGAACATATCATGCCATCCTTTCTATAAGAAAGGAAAACCTAAGTAAGTATGTATCTGTATATTTATGCAAAAAATAACACTGGAAGGATAAACAAAAACAAAACTGTTTACCCTCAGGGGATGAGCAGGAGCAGAACAAGAAGGAATGGAGGAGGAAAGAGGCACTTGTCTAAATATGTCTTCCCATATAGTTCCGGAACTCTGTTATTGCTTCATTTACTCAAATTAATTAAACTAACATAGGCAGAAAGGACTAAAACAGAAGATGGGAGAAACAAATGACACTAACTATATTTCAAATGAATAACATAACCCAAGTATCTTCTGAACACAGCATTTTGATCATAAATCCTCAAACTCTCAAGCCAAAACCAAAAAAGCATAAATGAATTTTTTTTAAACCACTGAGCTATGTCCCCAGCCCTTTGTATTCTTTTATTCTGAGACACAGTCTCACTAAATTGCTGAGACTGTCCTTCAATTTGTTATCCTCCTACCCCAGGCTCCCAAATCACTGGGATTTCAGGTGTATGCCACAGCATCAAGCATGTGTAAATGAATATTGAACTTTAGTTGATAGAATCATTTTTCTCAGTGGTATGGAACAGCAGTTCCAAAATCATTTTCTGTATATATTAGAGGATTAAGAATTTAAGTATGTGTATTGTAGATAACAGAAGCTGATTTCTCACTGAAAGAGAAAAGGATTACAGCTATAGAACATGGAACAGTTATTATGACTCTAAAGTCCTGGGAAGTGAAAGTATAGGTATGAACTAATACATTTTAAAAGAGAAACATACAAAAATTAATAAAGGGGTGTGAGTGTGTTTCCCCAAAGCAATGAGCACATCTAACTTACAGATCTTAGTTTTTAAGTTGTACCTTCCACTAAAAGGAACAAAGTCTCTTTGAAGAAATGGTTGATCTAAGCCTGGAGATGGAAAAGTACTAAACTAACTGTGCCAGAAACTGAGGAAGTAGTCAAAAAATAATAGGAACATGTCAAAAGGATGCCTGGGCCAACATGAAGCCACTCCCACTGGCTAAATTAGGGACAATGTGAGCATCAAAATAATTATGTTAACAACTTATAGTCCACTGAACAAGAGTCCATGAATCCTCACTAATACAAATTAATACATAAGTGTGAGATGGGTGGGGGTAAACTCTTCCTTAGAATGGAATGCCAACTACTTAATGTTTAATGAATAATGGAGGGGCTGGGGATATAGCTCAGTTGGTACAGTGCTTGCCTTGCAAGCACGGGCCCTGGGTTCAAACCCCAGCACTGGAAAAAAAAAAAGGAATAATGGAATTAGAAAATCACCACTTGCCAAAAATCATAGTAATGATTGATTCTGTAAATAATTGTCACAATATGCTAAAACTAGGGTGAAAGTATAGTGAAAAAGAAAATACACAAGTCTCAAAATATAGTAATCCAACAGGTGAGAAACCTACACAATACTATCTATCTTAACCGAGGCAAGCAAACATTCCCAGTAATGAAATGGACTAAAGCTACCCGCTCTCAAATGCTATACCAAGGACACCTCACTCCTGTGGTATTTCGGGCAAAAACACATAACCTAAACTTGAATACAAGAAAATACTAACAAACCCAACTGAGGACAGTCTACCAAACAGCTAGCCTGTACTCTTTAGAAATTCCTGAACTGAGGAACCATTTCAAGCTTAAGAGAACAAAAAGCACAACTACTAAATGTAATATATGATCTTGAACTGGATCCTAGACCAAAAAATAATTTTTCCCTTTTCTGATAATGAATGATGGCAGAATTGGTGAAATTTAATGAAATTTAATACATGAGATACTAGTATTTTATCAATGTTAATTTCCTGATTTTATAGTTAACTATGGCTCTGTAAAAGAATGTCCATGTCTTTTAGGAAATATACTCTGAAATATTTAGCATCATATCTATTATTTACACTCAGTTTTAGAAAACTTGAATTGTATGTGTGTGTGTATATGTATGTAGAGGAAAACATGCAATTGTGATAAAAGATTAACATGTAGGGAATCTTGGTAAAGAATCTTGGTACTGGAGAACTAAGCATGGTGGTGCATGCCTGGAGTGCCTGCTACCTTTCAAGAAGAAACAGGAGGATGGCCTGAGCCCAGAAGTTTAAGGTTAGCCTGGGAAAAAAGGTGAAACCCTGTTTCTTTGGAAAAAAAAAAAAAAAAGGGTATGAAAAGGTACCCAATCTCATTATAACAATGTAAATGAAAATTAAAGCCACTGTACAATTCCTTTATACACCAAATGAAAGAAGTAAAAAGTTCAGGTGAGAATGTGAAACAACCAGTAGTGTAAACTGATAACCACTCTGAGAAGTGAACTGGCCCTACCTACTATAGTTGAAAATATAAGTTGAACTCAGTAATTTCATTTCTGTTTACATAGTCAACAGAAAGGGTATATACATATACTAAAACACATATAAGAACTTTTATTTTTTAATTACTAGGCATTGAACCCAGAAATGCTCTACCACTAAGCTACATCAGTAGTCCATTTTTTAAAATTCTGAGACAGGATCTCACTAAGTTGTCCAGGCTGGCCTTGAATTTGCAATCCTGCCTCAGTCTCCTGAGTCACTGGATTTCAGGTGGGCATCACAGCATCTGGCTAAGAATGTTCTTGACAATATTGGCCTTAAGAATCACAGAGTGAAAAGTCCAAAAGTCCCTCAAGAGAACAGATGAATAAATTGTACTATATTTATCCCACTGATTACTAATCAGCAATAAAGAAGAAAGAACTTCTGTTATATCCAAAATATGGATACGAAACCAAACATACAAAAAGACGATAGTATATGTGTATATTTACAGAAAGTTCAAAAACTAGCAAAATTAATCTCTGGTGCTAGATGGTTAGGATAATAGGTACTTGGAGGGAAGATGGGAAAGGCAGTGATTAAGCCAGGGCACCAGGGGAGCGTCTGAGGGGCAGGTATGTGCTGTTTCCTGCCATGGGTAGTGGCTACAGTATATATTCACTTTGCAATGATTCATTAAGCTCAATACCTATGCTTTGTAAACTTTGTATGTAAGTTATAAATCAACAAAACAAGAAACAACTCCTCACTTTCCAGTTTGTCTTTTACACTAAGTTACTTGGTAGGCTAGCTGTTATTTTTCCCTATGTCTTAATTTTTGCTACAAGATTCTGTAAATACATGTGCATTCCTATACATAAACACTCCCCATCAGCAACAGTCCAAAAACATAAAACTGATGAAGGAACATTTTTAGCCTACTTTTTAGATGCACAATGAAAATCATTTGGTAAAGATATTCCAGTTAGAAATAATGAAATACTACAATAAAAAAACACATACTTCTCAAGGTCAAGACTTAAGTTTCCTAGACTACATCTTTACCTCAAATTTTAAACATTACTTTTCTTCGAGCTTTACCTTTCAAGTTTCAGAGATGGATTGTTCAGAGATGGATTGTTTCAGAGATGGATTGTTCAGATTGTTAACGATGAGCTACACTCTGGCCCTGTTAACTTTTATAATACAAGATTATGATAACAAAAAATAAGATCATAAATAATCATTGAGAGTTACCAATCATTTAGATTTTAACTGAAGCTTATTAATTCCCATCTATCAATTTTTAGAAAAAAAATATTCTTCAGAATAACGAAAAAGTTTATTACTTCTACAAGCACTAGTTGACTCCTGACCAGTATGCAAGCCCTGGAAGATGCAGAGGTTTGGAAACTATCTCAACATGGAAAAGAATCCTCTCTAGGGGCTGTGACAAAGAATTAAACCAGATGTCACAGCTCCTGACAAGAGTGAGAATAACCTCCCCAAAGTTCACCATGAACAGCAGCAGTACTTCATTTTATACTTACAAAAGCCCTAATCAGCAGTGAGGTCTTCTGGATCAAAAGCGTCCTTTCTCCTAACTCTCAACTAGATCTAGCTTCAAATAGTATTTGAAATGAAAGAAATGAAAAAATGCTTATTGTAAGAAAGGGTTCAGAAGAATTTTGAGCAGTGACAGATACAAAGGTGTGAGTGTCTACACATGAATGGGTATGTGCATGCACAGGTATCTAAATAATTAAAAGCTAAACACTTCATTCATCTGGTCAATCATCAATCTTCCATTATAGTTACATTATAGTTATAATTCATGTTGTGGGAGGCATCATGTGCCAAGAAAAGATGAAATAAGAAAACTCAGAAAAATAAAATAGCACTTAAATGTGAGGAATCTCAAAGAATCCAGCCCTTTTTGTAGCGCTAGGTGATCAATCCTGGGACTTCATGCATGTTAGTAAGCACTCTAGCACTGAGCTACACCTACGGCCTCTCAAAGCCCATAAATGTTTTTAATTTTTCTGTTCATTTTCACTATTTTCTACTTTCCTTCTGTCTCTTGTTACTTCAATTAATAATTAATGGCTTTCCCCCGTCCCTATTAAGATGAAAGCAATTGCTCCAATCCCAAGCAAAGTATTTCCCAATAGCTTTACTTCTTCTCTGACCTTTCCCATTATCTACACTCCACACCAAGCACACTCATGTGTGCGCACACACACACACACCAACTTACATAAACATGCCAAAGCAGCAGAGCCAAAGATATGAACAGCTGGCATGTACTGGCAAGAGCAGGTATACATTCTGCTTTATAATGGAAATGTACTCACTGTTTAAGACCAAACTACCAGCAACTCCAGAGCCACACCTCAGAAGAGGCACCATGCCTGCTCAGTGCATATTCCATAGTAATATCTTCAAAGACACTGCTTGCCACTGACAAGGAGGCCACAAAAGGAAGGCAGCAATGCACATCCAATGCCAACATTTCAACCTGTTCTTCCAGTCACATAAATAACAGGTCACCCAGTCACACAGGTACTCCACTCTGAAGACAGTCCCAGTAACTGAGTAACCAATTACGTCAGAAAATGCCACCTATCTTACATGAAAGAATGGTGGCACTGCCACCAAGGAAATACTTTAGGGTGTTGATTCAGCTACCAGAAGTAGGGCAAAGGTCTATTTCTGGTACCATCCTTCAGGCCACAGGATAACAACTAGCAACTCATCAGGACTATAGCAAGGAGAAAATCTGGGGGCTCCTCTAAACCTATGGAATTAGTTTAGGTTCAGTTGCAATAATCTTGGAACAGAAAAACCAGCATTTCCTGCTAGATCTTTCAATACATGTAAGGAAGTTCCTCATGAGATATTCCTCTGAGGTGCTTCTTAAAATAATTAAGACACAAGCTATCCAGGTTCTGTCTGTTCAAAAGACTTTTAAATGGATCACGTATCTGGTCATGCTTGGTTCTCTCTATCAGACTAGCAGAAACCCTCTTCTGGTTTTCTGCATACAGGCAAAATTTCCATCCAAAACTCTACAACCCTAAAACAAACAAAAAAATGAAGAACAAAAAAAATGAACTTTTGAGATAGCTAGAAGATTGTGGATTTCTGTGCAATAATATCAAAGACTAGACCACCAACAAAGTGTCACTGAGCAAGCTCATCCTTTGGATGGCCCAAACAACACAGACACTAAGAACACTCCATTGGAAAACTTCTCAGTCCTAGACTAGAGAAAAGTTCCTAGATCTCACCAACAAAAATGCTACTGCCTGGCCGGGCGTGGTGGCGCACGCCTGTAATCCAAGTGACTTGGGAGGCTGAGTCAGGAGGATCGCGAGTTCAAAGCCAGCCTCAGCAACTCAGC
>JAJEJO010000552.1:402095-564631 GCA_020662805.1 Glaucomys volans
TCATATATTCCCTCATGTAATCATGACCACAGTCCTAGAAGCAGGTACTGAGCCCAGGTCTGTCTGTTCCCAAAGTCCATGTATGCTATACTAAAAAGAATTGGTCTCTAAGGAGTGTAAAGGAAATTAATTATGCTCTTAATAAATTAAAATTCCCAACTTTAACTAGGGTTAATACTGGATCAGATGGAAATACCAGAGAAAAAGAACAGTTTACGGTGTGTAAAGGAGCTAAGAACTCCTATCTAGGTGTCACAGGAACACTACAGCTGGTCATACTTTAAGATCTCATTCATTCACTCTTTTTTTTGGTACTGGGGACTGAACCCAGGGGCACTCAGCCACTGCCACTAAGCTATATCCCCAGCCCTATTTTGTACTTTATTTAGAGACCAGGTCTCACTGAGTTGCTTAGGGCCTCTCTAAGTTGCTGAGGCTGGCTTTGAACTCACAATCCTCCTGCCTCAGCCTCCCAAGTGCTGGGATTACAGGTGCGCGCCACCCTGCCTGGCTCTTGTTCATTCACTCTCTTCACAAAACTTTCCGAGGCAAGAAACAGTACCTTCTACTTGAAACTATTACTACTCCCCCTGACATTTCCCACTCATTTCAGTTATTTGTGTTTGTACCTTACCTCCATCCTTTACTACACTAGCTCCCTGAAGGCTGACTCTATCCCCAGCTTATATGAGCACAACACAATGAATAAGGCAGGCACCCAATTATGTGTTTCATACTATTATTTAGTTCACTCATACGGACTGATCAAAACACCAACTAAGGCCAGCTCACTATAAGCTCTCTTCAAAGGCTGTGTGTTCTGAGTTCCAGGAGAGGAAAACTCCTAAATAACATTCATTTAATAAACCCAAGGTCATGTTAAAATACATCCCTCCTAAAATCTACAGGAATACCTTTGACAATGAGGCTGCTGTTCCAGGTTTTACAAGTTTGCCTCCTGTAGATGCTGAAGAGCTGTTTTCAGACTTATTTTTTTCTACTGTTTGTGTTTTACTTGTCCCAGGCAGTTTAGGCACTGAGCCAACACTCCTGCTTGCTTTCTTCATTCTGGGATGCCTCTTCGTGATGCATTTACAATTAAATCTGTAGAAAGAAATGGCATAATGGCATTACATTGAGAAAACTTGAAGATAGCTCTTTAAAATATTGTGTTTGAACTAGGAATGGACCCACCATTTGACCCAGCTATCCCATTCCTCAGTCTATATCCAAAGGACTTAAAATCAACATACAACAGTGATGTAGCCACATCAATGTTCATAGCAGCTCAATTCACTATAGCTAGATTGTGGAACCAACCAAGATGCTCTTCAATAGATGAATGGATAAAGAAACTGTGGTATATATGCACAATGGAATACTACGCAGCCATAAAGAAGAATAAAATTGTGGCATTTGCAGGTAAATGGATGGAGTTAGAGAATATCATGCTAAGTAAAATAAGCCAATCCTAAAAAACAAAGGCTTAATGTTTTCTCTAAGTGGATGCTGATACATAACCAGGGGGTAAGGGGGGTTAAGGGAATAATGGAGGAATATTGGACTGTATAGAGGGAAATGAGGGGAGGAGAGAAGGCAGGAGGGAGGAAAGACAATGGAATGAGACAAACACCATTACCCTGTGTACATGTATGATTACAAGAATGGTGTAACTTTACATCTTGTACAACCAGAGGAATGAAAAATTGTACTCCATTTGTGTACAATGAATCAAAATGCATTCTGCTGTCATGTACAACTAAATGGAACAAAAAATGGTTGTACTACTCATATGCTAAAAAATTTTTAAAAATTAGAAAGGAATCAAATAAAATCTAAATATGAACACATACACACATGAGAAATTTGGAAATCACACATCAAAATCTTAATAGTGTCTATTTCTGATGCTGAAAATAAATGACTTAAAACTGTCTCTTCTTTGTTTATTTGTACTTACTAATTTTCAAAATTAAATATGTATTGCCTATGTAATAAATAACAAAATTATGAAATAACGCACTTGACAAAATTTTTTTCCCGTTTTGAAGAAATTTACCATGTGATAAATAAGAATGTTTGAAAGCATCTAGTTATAGAAAGTAAATGTTGAAAAATTATCAGACTTCCTTATCAGAAGCCCTATTTTCAAGGGTTCCTCTTTGAATGTCACTTTTTTTTTTTTTTTTTTGGTATTAGGGATTGAACCTAACGTGCTTTACCACTGAGGTACATCCCTGGCCCATTTTTATTTATTTTTTTGTTTTGAGTTAGGTTTTCACAAGTTGCTGAGGCTGGCTTTGAATTTGGAATCATTCTGCCTCAGCCTCACAAGTCACTGGAATTACAGGCATGTGCCACCATGCTTGGCTTAAATATTACTAATTTTAAATTATTTTGTGAATTCTAGTTTATTCAAGTAAGAAGAATATCCTATATCTCTAACAGGACTAAACACAATATGGTACAAATTATCTTCAGCATTTAATGAAACAATACTCATCTTGGCATTTGAGAATTAGCCAGTCTGTGGGGGTGATCAGATTTCCCAAATTATCCAGCAACGTCCTCATTTCAAATATTTGTTGTGATATTCCCATATCAGCCAGCAGAATATCCCAAAAATCTCAACATTCTGAATCTAAACATATTTTCCAGCATACCTTTTTTATTAAGAGGCAGCAGAGAAATTCTTTATCAAAGCATTAGCCTCAACTGTTGGTTCAGGAAATAAGTCCATTTTATTCACCTGTATGGGAACATGATAATTCTTCCAAGTATATGGTACAAAATTGGTCACAGCTAAGAGGACTTGGAATAACAGTGGGAGCACACAAAACACAAAAAGTAAGTCCTTAAATACACACTTGTTAACTGAGCTAGAAGAACAGCCTCTACAATAACATCATATTAGGAAAGACAACTTGGATCATTTTGGACAGAGTAATACAATTAACAAAATGAAAGACCATTTTGAAGATAAGGTGATTTTATATAGCATGATGACTCTCAGAAACCATATTGAGCACAAAAAGAGATCAGTCTACTTCATGCAGATCCACACACTCAAAAAGAGAGCAACATTTTGGAAAAGAAAAGGCTCGCTTCAACAGCCACATGAGTGTTTTATCTATACTGTGCTCCAACGCTTCAGGTTTACCAGGCTTGACACACCACAATACAATGGGACAATGGCCAGAACAGTGAGACAGGGTCAAGGGGGCTCTGCTCCACCCTTGACATGATAAAGCTTTGGAGCAAAAAGAATGCACCAAAACACAGTGAAATCTCAGAGACTCTTTCTACAGCTCTCCCTCGACTGGTTATTTCTGATAGAAAATGCTATACAAGGTAATGATCAAATTACCTGTCCACTCTTTTTTTTTTTTTTAAATAACTTTATATTATTTATTTATTTTTTATGTGGTGCTGAGGATCAAACCCAGTGCCTCACATGTGGCAAGTGCTCTACCACTGAGCCACAACCTAGTGCCCCTGAGTTCAATCCCCAGTACCCCCTCTCCTCCACTCGCAACCAACCCTTTTGCTCCCTACTCTCCTTTCCCATTTGAGTAATCTGCCCAGAGTAAGGGCAGGCTACCATCTATTTCCTACATGTTCCCAGATAGTACTAAAAATGAATGACTAAAATAGATTCAAGGAGTTTCCCACAAGAGGAATAATGCAGTTATATTGATCCCTGCCTACCAACAATTTATGTTTTTCTCACCCACAGAATAAAAGAATTACACAGACTAGATCTGCTCACTTAACTAAAGGTACTGAAAAAAAAATCAAGTTTTAAGAACCTTTCCTTCAACTACCCACTTTTAAGCTTCTAAGTCTTGTGCCTTGTAAATGGCTCTCTGAAATTTCCTTCTTTCCTCCAAATTTCATGCCTACACTCCTTTCTACTACACCTGTCAGATTCTACCATTCTGTGACTATTCTTTCAGACCTGTCAAACTAACATTTTCTATACCAACACTATCTAATAGAACTTACTGCAATAATGATACTATTTTAAGCATCTAACTGTACTAACATTGTAGCCACTAGTGGACACTTAGTGGCAACTAATCACTCTAAAAAATGGCTAGTGTGACTGAGGGATTGAATTTTAAAATTTTCTTAATTTAAATTTAAAGTTGCATGCAGCTGATGGCTATCATATTGTACAATGCAACAGATTTCCTTTCCTGCTGCTGCTGTCACTGTCCCAAAATTAAAACTTAATAACCATCACTTCACACTCACCATAAGGGTTATGATTAAAAGGGCACAGAGGCCCACACTAATCCCAGTGGCTTAGGAGGCAGAGGCAGGAGGATCATGAGTTCAAAGCCAGCCTCTGCCAAAGTGAGACACTAAGCAACTCAGTGAGACCCTGTCTCTAAATAAAAATACAAAATAGGGCTGGGGATGTGGCTCTGTGGTTGAGTGTCCCTGAGTTCAATCCCCAGTACGCCCCCCTCCCTGAAAAAAGATAAATACTAACAAATTTTGGAGAGGATATATAGTGACTAGAATCCTTATACACTGCTGGTGGGAATGTAGAATGGCATAGCAGCTTTGGAAAACAGTATGGCATTTCCTCAAATGGCAGTCACCATATGACCTCAGCAATTCTACTTCAGGATGTATACCACAAAATATGAAAATATTTGTCCACTCAAAAACTTATGCACATCTACTGTCATGTATAACCAAAAAACAAATTAAAAAATTTAAAAAAACTTATGCACAAATGATCATAGGAACATTACTTATCATAGTCCCAAAATAGAAACAACCCCTGAATTCTCCCAATTAAACCTCCCCTGAGTTCTCCCAATTAAACTACATTATAACTGTTAGCATTTAAATTATTTTTACTTTTTTAAAAAAATGTTTTTAGTTATAGATGGACACAATACCTTTATTTATTTATTTTTATGTGGTGCTGAGATTCGAACCCAGTACCTTCTGTGTGCTAGGCAAGCGCTCTACCACTGAGCTACAGCCCCAGCCCCAAAATTATTTTTCCTATTAGCATAATTTGTTACTTAATATATAGAGATAGCTATTTACATGCTTTTGCATGCTAAATGACTGTTCTTTAATTCCAAGTGCCCATCAACTTATAAATAAGCAAAACAAAGTATATTCACCCAATGGGCACAAACAAAATGTAGTGAATCTATCCAATTCTCATCCCATTCCAATAGAATATCATTTGGCAATAAAAAGGAATGAAGTACAAATACATGTTACAACATGGATGAATCGCAAAAACATACTAAACAAAAACCAGATGTAAGGGATCACATATTATATAATTCAATTTATATCAATTATTTAGAATAGGCAAACACATACAGATAAGAGTAGATTAGTAATTGCCAGGGGTTAGGGGTAGGAAGACAGACTGACTGCTAATGGGTATGAGAGTTCTTTTTGGGGATGATGCAAAGTTCTAAAATTAGATTGTGGCAACAGTTGTATAACTGAATAAACAACAAAAAAAAAACCACTAAAATTTTACACTTTAAACAAGTGAACTGTTTGACAAGTGAATTATATCTTAATAAAGGAGTAATTAAAAAAGAAAACTAATGACTAACATTGAACGAGGATTTCTGGAAAACAAATCCCAATACTGTAAAATACTCCATGAGGAGGACTATACTTTTGCAAGGTCTCAGATGAAACAAGCACAGTAGAAAAGTCAAAGATGCTGAGATGCAGACTATTCCAGGAGGCTGACAGCTTGAGGTATTCACCTGCATCAGACTCAAAATCCCCCTTCTTTAAAAACTATATAAGCTGGGCGCAGTGGCGCACGCCTGTAATCCCAGCAACTCGGGATCACGAGTTCAAAGTCAGCCTTGGCAACTTATCAAGGCCCTAAGCAACTCAGTGAGACCCTGTCTCTAAATAAAATACAAATAGGGCTGGGGATGTGGCTTAGTGGGCAAATGTCCCTGAGTTCAATCCCTGGTTCCAAAAAAAAAAAAAAAACACAACTATATAGAGTCAGGTGCTACATGCCTATAACCACAGCAACTTGGGAGGATCACAAGTTCAATGCCACCTCAGGAACTCAGTGAGACCCTGTCTGAAAATAAAAAGGATTGGAGATGTAGCTCAGTGGCAAAGCACCTCCCTAGTACCATGATCAATCAATCAATCAAGCAAGCAAGCAATTAAAAAAACATGAAAAACACGCCTTTACTATTCTGAAATGAAATTCAGAGATAACCTGTTATATATATATTTTCTAAAAATATCTGTATAACTATGGATGGTGTAGAGGAAAATGGGATGGGAGGGAGTGGGGGAAGGAAAGATAGTAGACTGAGACAAACAGTATTACCCTATGTATATGTAAGATTATATGAATCGTGTGAATCTACATTGTGAAAAAAAAAGATATATTCCCTGCTGTATAATTATATCAAAATGGGTTCTACTGTCATGTATAATTAAAAAGAACCAATAAAAAAAACTATATGACATGGACACTATGACATAAAATAAAATTTATAACAAAAATAAATATTATTATTAGGTTTTTTTTGGTACCAGGAATTTAACCCAGAGGTGCTTAACCACTGAACCACAACCCCAGTCAGCTCTTTATTCTTTTTATTTTGATAGAGAGTCTTTCTAAGCTCCTTAGGGCCCAGCTAAATTGCTGAGTCTGGCTTTGAACTTGCAATCCTCCTGCCTCAGTCTCCTGAACCACATAAATTTCAATATGCAAATTTTCAGGGAGGACTATATACACTAGGAATAAAATACTCAGAAACCTATAACTCTAAATTGAATCACTGTGAATTTGAGAGCTACAAATAATCTTGATTTGGGCATGTGGTACTAGTAACTCAGATACCACACAATCATCATGAATGCTATCAATACTTTTCTAAAAAGGTGACCCACTCTAGTGTGCTGATTGTTATGTCAATTAGACTGGGTCACAGGACGCCCAGTGTGGTCAAACACTATTCTGGGTATGTCAGTGAAGGTATCATTGGATGAAATGAACAATTCAATGGGTTGATGGAGTAAAACGATTAATCTCCCTAATGTGGGGTTGGAGGACCCAATCAACTGAAGACCAGCATAGCACAGAAAGGCTGAATAAGGACCTGTCAGCTTTCAGAAAAAAACCACTAGGTCCCCTTGTTCTCAGGTCTTGGGACTCAAACTAGAACACCACTGTCAACTTTCCTGTTCTCTAGCTTGACAACTGTAGATCTTGGGACTTTCTTTACCCTCTGTCATGATATAAGCCAATTCCTTACAATAAATCTCTGTATATACTTATTGTTTGTTTTTAAACTGGGAATTATTAAACCTAGGGCCTTCCACTTGATAGGCAAGTGCTCAACCACTGAGCTGCTACATCCCCAATCCATTTTTAAAAAAAATTATTTTCTATCTCGTTTTATTTATTTTGGGGAGTATGAGGGGTTGAACTCAGGGGTACCTGACCACTGAGTCACATCCCCAGCCCTAATTTGTATTTTATTTAGAGAGAGGGTCTCACTGAGTTGCTTAGGACCTCGCTGAGTTGCTGAGGCTGGTTTTGAACTTGCAATCCTCCTGCCTCAGCCTCCCAAACTGCTGGGTTTACAGGCAGGTGCCACTGCACCCAGCCCCAGTCCATTTTTAAAATTTTATTTTGAGATAGGGTCTTGCTAAATTGCCCTTGAACGTGCAATCCTCCTGCCTCAGTCTCCCAAATAGCCGGGATTACGGGCATGTGCCATTATACCTGGTAATAAAATTTCTATATAATATCCATTTCCTATCAGTTCTGTTTCTCAGGAGAACCTTGACTTATTTGGTAAAGATACAAACAAAACAAAGGAATTTCCCCTCAATACCTTCAGTAATTAATTTCGTTCCCTAAAAATTTCATTAGTGGAAAATGTATTTTTAAAAAAATGCTTTATATAAAATGGAGTTAGAGTTTAGACTTAGTCATAAGGTTTTTTTTTGTCTACATAAATTATTTAGCAAGATATTCTAAAGCTATAGAGATCATAAGGGAAGTTCCTTTTTGCAGAATCATCATTATATTGAGACTAGAATTCTATGTCCCTTACCTTATTAAATGCCCAATAGCACCCATCAACCATTAAGACAACCAAAAATACTACCCCAAATTTCCAAAATGACCCCATTAAGAGCAACGATCAACAAAAACAGATTTGAGGGTATATCCTGGGTCCCCACTCTAATCAAGAAAGTGGAATTTATGGCCAGGACCCTTCCCTAGAGTCCTCTGGGTATGTGAGAGATTTCAGACTGGAGGCAAAAGACCAGAACAGTTCATATCACTTCAAGTGCCTAAACACTGAAAACAAGAGGATGGTGGAATTACTACACCCCTTTCCCAACCTTCCTGAAGGGTGCCATATTAGCATCCATCAACCACCTCCAGTATAGCTAAGTCACAGCTAAGTCACAGTCTGGGAGGAAGAAAAAGTAGTTTTCCTCACAAAAACCCTGTGAATTCTATTTCCACGTCCTAAAAATAATCTCACTCTATAATAACCCATCAAATATGTCACATGTAATTGTCAAATAGTAAAAAACATGAAAATAGATGAAATGTTCTTAAAATTAGAGGGAAAGCCACTGGGGCCCTTCTTGAGCCTCTCCCAAGCAGAGGACAGCAGGTACCATGTCCCATGCAGGATCTACTACAGGCTACTGAATCCTCACAAGAGCCCATCCTTGTGGGCATGTATAGATGAAGAAATTGAGGATCCAAGAGCTTAAGAAGCGCTCCTGAGTCAATCACTCTGAAGTGACAGTACTCTAAATTCAAACCCCAGTTCCTTTCTGCCGCTTCATAGAGCCTCAAGTGTACCCACACACAAAAATTTCCTCAGGAATATGCAATTTTTTATCTCAAAGACTATTACACAAGATATAAACAAACTCTAACACTAAAACTATATGCTCAATCTGTCCCATCTAGATTTATCCACTTATTCTATGTGTTAGTACAGGAACATTTTGGGGGAAGAAGATTGAAAATAGAGTCTTATGCCTGCTAAGCACTACTCTATCACTGATTTACAGTCCCAGTCCATTACGGGTATTCTTCACCAAAATTTTTCAATTAGAAATACTGATTGCCATTTTTGTTTTGTTTTGTTTTGTTTTTTGGGTACTGGGGATTGAACCCAGGAGTACTCAACCACTGAGCCACATCCCCATCCCATTTTTATTTTTTTATTTTGAGACAGTATCTCACTAAGTTGCTTAGGGTCTTGCTAAGGCTAGCTTTGAACTTGGGTCCTCCTGTCTGAGCCTCCCCCGCCACCGGGATTACAGGCATATGCCACTGTGCCCGGCCTATTACCATACAATTTAATATAAAATCTTTCTTTTTTAGAGCAAACAATTTATTGTCAGGACTAAACTGGTATGTATGAAGTTAGAGCTATAAAAGTAAAATTCTTAGCTAAACCATATTGATTCAGAAACATTTTTTTTTTATTTAAAATAATGATTTGTTAGGCATGGGTGGAGACACAAACTGCTTACAATATAGAAATAAACCCTGCATTTTAGAAGGCTGCAGTCAGGGTGGACAAATAGTCACCAGGATGTCTTAGTGCTCACTAGCAACTCTGGACAGGACTTACAACTCCAGGAACCCCGCCTAACCCTAATTACACATCTGAAGCCATACAGGAAGTTCCAGAGTTTCCTTCCCATCTACCAGGAGATACTATGATTAAAACCTACTGAGGAAAATAAATCAGGGCCTTTTCTTACTTTCCACATATGGTAGTAAAATACAACTTAAAAATCAAATTACAGACTTCTTATAAATAAAAATGTCTTATAGATACCCACATGCAATGTGACAAAAAAAAAAATCAGTTACAAGCATCTACTGTTTAGAAGATCCTGACTAGTAAAAAAAATTAAAAGTCATTACTAATATTCAACAGACACTTACTCTGTGCTAAGGCAAATTCAATCCAATTCTTATTTATTTATTTTTTATTGTTTGCAACATTAAGCTTGAACTCAGGGGTGCTCTACCAACAGCTATAACTCCAGTTATTTCATTTTTTGAGACAGGGTCTTGCTGCCTCAGCCTCCCAGGTTGCTGGAATTACAGTGAATGTGCTACCACACCTGGTCCCAAACATCAATTCTATGGGAACTAGTCAGAAAGAAAATAAACATATGGGCAAATAAAGATGACTATAACAAGACAGCTGCTCCTCAATACCCATGTGGGATTAGTCCAGTGCCCTACTGTGAACAGCAACATCTATGGATGCTCAAGTCCCTTACACATAAAGTAGCAGTATTGCTTGGGAGGCTGAGGCAGGAGGATCCAAGTTCAAGGCCAGTCTCAGCAACTTAGCAAGGTCCTAAACAACTTAGGGAGACCTTGTCTTAAAACAAAAAATAAAAAGGGCTAGGAATGTAGCTCAGTGGTAAATAGCCTTTGGGTTCAATGCCCAGTACAAAAAAAAAAAAAAGTAATATTTGCAAAGAACCCACAAATATCCTCCCCTGTATTTTAAATCATCGTCTAGATTACTTACAATACCAAATCCAGTGTAAATGTTATGTAATTAGTTATTATACTATATTGTTTAGGGACCGATGACAAGAAAAAAATCAGTACATGTTCAGCACAGGTGCAATTTTTGGAGGAGGGGATTATTTTCAATCTGAGGTTGTAGAACCCTCAGATAGAGGGTGGAGGTGCATCCTTTAAGGATCTTATGGTCTAGATGAAAAAATGGAACATGTAAATGAATAGTGAACAGGTTCCCATCCTTTATAATTCTATTTAAAAAAAAAAAAAAAGACACGTAAATGTATGTAGAGGGTATGATGTCCAGAGAAAGATCTAGTCCCCAATTCTGACTTTGGGGAACAGGGAAGTAAGTATACATCATAGGTATGTGAGAGAGCATGGGTTCAACTAAAGAACTCTAAGTAATTGGATATGGCCAGTGTGGAGATGTAGGAAGAGCCACTGAGACATATGCACCCCTGTGGCTGCAGAATGGGTACAATCCTGTAGAACACTCAGGATTATCATGCTTGGGCAGCACACTCTCAAGTGACCAACTCACCGACGGAGCATTGTCTCAGAACAGTCTCACCCCAGCACCCTGTTCCTCTCTCCTTCCGCATTGTGCAGTTTCTACCTGGATTGCTCTGAGAGGCTCTTGCAACACTGCTTCTCTTTACTAATTGGCTCCCTACCTCTATAAAATATGTATGCTTCCTGATTAAAGTGGAGATTGAGTCCCAGAACCTGTCTCCCGGAGTTGATAGTGCTCTGTCGCTTCACCCCCTCCAAGGGAAAATTCCCACGTTTTACGACAGCTAGAATACAGATACATCAGGACCAATGGGCAAGGGCCTAGAGGGCCATTCAGGTCCTGGACTTCATTTGACAAAGGACAGTGAGCCATGGAGGGATTAAAGGTAGAGTGATCCTACAATCAGATCTGCAGTTCCTAAAGATGAACCTGGAGCTGCAATGCCAGACAAATTGAAGGGGCACAGAAAGGAAATGGTGAGGTAAAAGGAAATGGGAATAAGTGTCTCCTTTCCCATAACTTCTTTCTTCTGTCTGCCTCAATCTAAGCTCTACATTCACAAGTAACATTCTTGCTTCACAGTTCTCCCAGTGCCTAAAGACTGCCATGGTGCTTCCCTAAGTGGGCCCTCCTCCCAGGTCAGTATTACAAATTCCTTAGTCATTCTTCCTGATTCCTATACCACTTGTGTCTACCAGCAACGCAGCATGCAGGCACTTTGGACACAGGTACTAGACAGATCTGGTCTAGGAAGCTCAAAGTACAGCTTGGCTTTTACTTCCCTCAATCTAGACCACTGGGGGCTCATAGTCTTTAAAAAAAAAAAGCACTTGCTTTTCAAGGAGCTATCAGAGGTTCACACTGAGTGCATGGCAATACTTTGGCAAGTCTTTGTCTAAAAAATTCTTGCTAAGCTGCCTTTATTTTTTCCTCCTAACTTTTAATTATGAAACTTTTAAAACACATAGAAGTGTTGGGAAAAAAAACTGCACAACAAACAACATTCCACTTTTCTTTTTATAGGTATGCAATTTGTATTCTGAAAATGTTTACACTTTTATCTGTTAAAATTTTCATTTGGTCAGATTCAGCTCAAGGTTCCAACCTTTGGGAGACTTTCACGCCCTTACTTTTACCTGAAATCTATAAGCCTCCTTCCTAATAAGGGCTGACTTCAAAGTCCCTTGACCACTTAGTATCCTCTTCTAAAATGAAAAAGAAGTTGGATTCTAAGGAATATTTAAGGTATCTCCCAACTTAAACAAAACCTTATAATTTAATATAGTTCATTTGCTGTTACACAGGATAAGTAATACACCACAAGAAGCTCCCTCTGGGTCTCAGAACAAGTAAGTAGGAGATTGAACTTAAAATCATAAGACATGGGTTCAAGCTCCTGCCATACAACTTGTGTGACCAAGGGCAAATCACTTAATCACTCTATATCTTTGCAAATTTCCTCTCCTATAAAAAGGAATTGATAAAACCTAACTTAAAGAGTTACTGTACAAAATAACACACAAACCAACAAGACCAAAAGCCCTTACATCTTACTTTCAGAAGTTATTTCACCAGGGCTCAAAAGCCAGAAAAATGGTGCAACAATCCAAGTTCAGGGATTGCAACTCATTTCAATGATTCAGAAACCCCATCCACCCCAATCACTCACCCACATGTGTCTTTATACACTAATCAAATTTCAGAAATACTGCCAAAAAGATCTTATGAATTTATCTTAACTATTATATTGCATCCAGGAAGATCCATTCTGAATAGAGCATACAGATTATCTGGGAAAACACAAGGGATCTCTGAAGCCATTCCCTCACTGAAAAGCACCTTCAGGCCAGGCAGTGGGGGACAGGAACTCTTCTTAGGAACTACAGCAGGGGTCTCCAACCCCTCCCTTCCTAGTCACACCAGGATATTGACTGATTGATATCAGGACATTTCCTTTAAACTTTTCCCACTCATCTTCCTTAGAATATTTTTCCCTCTATTATTGCAACTGCTGTGGCTATTTTAAACCATTTAAATTTAATTGTTATTTAATTGATATTTTAAAACCTCTGTTGCTGATTAAAAAACAAAACAAAACAAAACAAAAAATCTAGTATCCATGAGGCTGCTCTAACCACCCTGTAGGATCAAATCTGTATCCTGGGGCAAGTTATTTAACCTCTCTGAAATCTGTTTCCTCATACATAAAATGGGGGGTGGTAATACTACATACCTTATAAGGGTGCTGAGAAGATTGAACGAAATAATGAACCTAAAGTGCTTAGTGGGGTGGCAGCCCACAGTAAAGACAAGATAAATGTGGGTTATCATAATTTATAGAAAACTGTGTGCCCGAGTATGACTAATGCCTTATTAAAATAAAAGCAGCAACTCAAAAGACACTTTGTCAGAGAAGCCCTTTATAAGGAATGACTAAAAGATTTACTTGCTATTTACATTAAATTACATACCATGGCACACAGATGTCAACAAACACTAGGTTCCAGCTCTTTCCCACTGAAAATTATATATCAGGAAATACCAAAAATATATGGTAGGGAGTCCACAAGAATGATAATCAAGAGACCTAGAGTATGATCCCAGGTCTGGCACCATCTACATGACCTTGAGCAAGTCACCTTAACTCTGTGAGTTTTGTTTATAAAGTGAGGAGGGTGAATTAAATCTTTCTTTTCTTTCTTTTTTCTTTTTTTTTTTTTTTGGTACTGGGGATTTAACCCAGGGGCACTTTACCACTAGGCTAAATCCAAAACCCTTTTTATTTTTTATTTTGAGACAGGTCTCAAAGAGACCTGAGCTGCTTAGGGCCATGCGAAATTGCTGATGCTGGCCTCAAACTTGCAATCCTTCTGCCTCAGCCTCCCAAGCCACTGGGATTACTTACAGGAGTGTGCCACTGGGTCTGGCAGATTAGGATCTTTTAGGATCCCAAATATTCTGTTTGATGATTTGTATCTTTAGAACCAGGGCCAAAACTTTTTAAGGAAGAAACTGCTTATTAGTTGTGACTTTTTTTATGCCTACTGATATTCCATCAAAAATACACAGAGTTTTGATCTAAGCAATCCAAATACATTTATCTCCCTTATTTCACAAATTCTATATTCAAAATATAAGGATAACATTAAAATTGTAAATCAAGAACAAATTCAGCTGGGCATGGTGGTGGGCATCACAGAGGTGAGGGGCTGGGGGTACATGCCTATAATCTCAGCTAATGGAGAAGCCAAAGCAGGAGGACTACAAGTTCAAGGCAGCCTGGGTAACTTAGATCCTGTCTCAAAATAAAAAATAAAATGGGCTGGGGATGTAGCTCAGTGGCAGAGTATACCTAAATTTAATTCCTAGTACCCCCCAACACACATACACACACAAGAGGTGGGGTGAGTGGGGAGAGAAAGAACAGATTTAAATCCAAAGGAAAATAAATTAGTCAAGGAAAACTATACTCCTGAAAGGAGGTGCAGGGGAGTAAGACAATGTCAAAGGAATCAAAACCAACAACCAATCTGATAAAATCATGTGTCCTATCAAACACCAAACAAAATTTTTAAAGAAACACAATTAAAGATGTCTTAATTAAGTAAATCATTACACAAAAGACTGATCCTAAATTAAATTATTCAACATACACAGGTTTTTAACCTTTCTTATCATGAATTACAGCTCACATTCAGAAAGTGCACTTAAGGTACACATTTTAAAGGTAGACTTTGAATGGGACTCCATTCAGAAGTCAAGGGCTACTACTCAGAGGAAAATCTGAGCCTTGTCATGTCAAAAACCTGCACATATGCAAGTAGGCATGTATTCAAGGTGTGTGAAACAGACAGGAATGAGAAAAGCAAGGGTAAGATGACTTCAGGTATGCAATTCTCTACTTAGTCTGAATCCACAGACAAAAGTCCAGTACTACTCAAAAAACTTCAATGTTACTAAAAATGCATAATTTAAAAGTACTGATTTTAGTTGGGTGCAGTGGCACACAACTGTAATCCCAGCAGCTTGGGAGGCTGAGGCAGGAGGGAGGCTGAGGCAGGAGGATGGAGAGTTCAACGCCAGGCTCAGAAACTTAGCTGAGGATGTGGCTCGGTGAAGCACCCCTGCATTAGAAAGAAAGAAAGAGGGCTGGGGATATAGCTCAGTTGGTAGAGTGCTTGCCTCGCAAGAAAAGAAAGAAAGAAAGAGAGAAGAGGAAAGGAAAAGAAAAAACCTTGTTTTTCTTATTTTTTTAAAGACAGTTTTTATTGTACATCCCAAAGACTCAAGAGGCTGAGGCAGGAGGATCCCAAGTTCAAGGCCAATATCAGCAACTTAGCGAGACCCTGTTTCAAAATAAGAGGACAAGGGATATAGCTAGGTGATGAAAAACCCCTGGGTTCAATTCCCAGTACCAAAAAATAAAAAATAAAAATAAAACTGGGGTATAATTATCAATTAACATTTAATGCATTTAATACAGCAGTTGAAAATTGTGACTTAGTGAGGAAAGATGACCTTCACAGCTACCTCTCCTCTGCTTTTAACTCTAGCCTAGAGAATGAAGAAAATTGCAACCCACTGTCCTTTCCCTATGCCAGGGGTGCACTCCCCTTTAAATGCCTCAGGGCCACAGAAGAAAGAAAAGCAACAGCTCTCACCTTTCTTTCCCTTCTGCCTGGCCATAATGTAAAGGGGGAGAATCCACATGGAAAAGGCTGTGCTCATCACTATGCCCAAGTGATCCTTTTAGTCAGCAGTGACAAGAAGGTAACTGTAAGTAGAAAGAACCAAAGCTGCTTCAATGAGGGGCAGCATCCAAGTCAGACTGCAGTGGAGTGGGAGAAAAGCTGAGTAGGTAAGAAAGGACAAAGAACATTTCAGAAATTGGGCTCTGTGAAACAGGCCAGCAGTCAGCCAGTAATGAGGCCAAGACACTGCTGACGTTGCTATTGTTGTTTAAATGAGGGCAAGCAAGTTGCCTGAAGATCACCAGCTGCCAATGAAGGTCCTTGCTGCACAAATGCTATCGCATTTGATTCTCATGATCATCCTAGGAGCTGGGAAGGAGGAAGACACCATGTTTAGAGTGAAGAAGCCACCTTGCCTAAAGTCTGAGCTCTTTCCACTAAGCCATAACTTCTAACAGATAAGCAATTAGAAAAAAATGAGTTAATTATCAGAAATATCATCTCAAAAGGGCATGGTGATGCATGCCTGTAATCCCAGCTACTCTGGAGGCTGAGGCAGAAGGAACTCAAATTCAAGGCCAGCCTCAGGAACTTAGTGAGACTGTCTCAAAATAAAAAAGGTTGGGAAATGCAACTCAGTGGTAGAGCACTTGCCTAGCTGTGTAAGGCACTAGGCTCACTTCCCAATACTGGAATAGAAAAGGCAAGAGTAGAAGGGGAGGAGAAGCCACTACACCACACAACTCTATTTCCACTTGTTTGAGCCACAGAAAAGCCCATTCATACTGATCTGTGATTTATCTCTGTTATTCTATTATAACATTTAACACAAGGAAGTACTCAGAAGCAACTAGAAACTCCCTGGATTTTTCAAACTCAGAACCATATAATTCTTCTCCTTCTTAATCCTATCCAAAGAGTAAAAGAATGAAAAACTTATCGTACCTCTCAGAGACCTCTCAGATCCATTTCTGGAGATTACTTTCTTTTTAAAAAAATTTTTTTGAGATCTCTCTGTAATTCAAGTTGCTGAAAAGGCCATTAAACTACTGATAATACTTAACATTCCAGACAAGTGACAAGGCTGGAAAAGGACAGCCTAAAAGAATTTCTGGCTGCAGTACACAAATTATTTTTCCAGATTTAGTCCAAAACAAATTGGTTTCCAAAGTTCAAACTGCCAGAATGCAAGAAATTTTGAATCTCTCTGGCCATTCCTTCCTCAGCCAAGGTCTCTGAATATTTACAAAAGAAAATGTTTATTAAGGACCTCTTCAAACCATGGCTTTATTATGCTTAGACTTTTGGCAGGCAGTTACAAACTTGCACAATATCATATTCATAAAATTAACTGCTGGCCATGTTTTAATTAAAAACATCAAGATATAGTTGTACATTTATAACAAAATCTGATCCAAAATGAAAAATGAAATATTTTCTTCTGCATTTTACGTATGATTCAAATAGAACATAAAAAATTTCTTTTTAAAAAGATTAAAATTTGGGTTGGGGATATAGCTCAATTGGTAGAGTGCTTTGTATGCACAAGACCCTGGGCTCAATCCCCAGTACAAAAAAAATCTTTTAAATAAGCTTAAAATTTTAGATTTGAGAATTTGTTTTGACAATGGCATAAAGAAAGCTTTTCTGAAGTAAACAAGTAAAAATAGATTAGTATCACTTTTTTTTTTTTTTTTTTGGTACCAGGGATCAACCCCAGGGTTGTTTAAGCACTGAGCCACATCTCCAGCCCTTTTTAATTTTTTATTTACAGACAGGGTCTCACTAAGTTGCTTAAGGCCTTGCTAAATTGCTTTGAACTTGCAATCCTCCTCCCTTGGCCTCCTGAGCAGCTAGGATTGCAAGCATACAACACCACACCGGAAAGTGTTAAAATAAATTAGAATTCAAATTCAGTTTAGCAAAAATGTTCAACAAGCATTTTACCAACTAGGTTTAAAGAAAATGAAATTTTTTAAATGCTAAAGAAAATTTAAAAAATGCTTTAGAGTTCTTTTGCTTTTTTCCTATTCAGAGTATAAAGCAGTGGTACTCAAGAACGGAAGGGGCCATTTTGTATTAACTATAATGCAAATTGTCTATAATTTGGTACCGTTAGTGGACATTTTTGGTTGTCACACTTGGGGGCAAGGGGGAACTACTGACAGTGTAAAAGAGGTCAGGGATGCTACTAAATATTCTGCAGTAAAGTCCCCACAAAAAAGAAGTATATGACTTAAAATAATAAGGACTAGATTAAATTCAAATGCAGGTTGGTCTGACTCCTAAGTGCCTGTGTTTCTGCTACATCCCATTTACATCTTTTAATCATCTAACGGATTCCAGTACTAATAAAAACTACTTATGATTACTGTCAAAAAAAAAAAAAAAAACAAAACAGTGTTGTCTGGGGCACAACTAAGTGGCAGGGGCACGTGCTTAGTGTGCTCAAGGCCCTAGTTTCAATCTACAGCAGATACATAGATAGAGCAAGCCCGCCAGCCAGCCAGCCAGTCAAGGCCCAGAAACTTGGAATAAGGTGACTGGTTTAATTGGAGAGAAAGGTTCATCTTTCCATATCATACCATAGAAAGTGTCTCTTTTGCACTATCTATTGAGTTGGAAAAGCCACAGCTCTGGCATCTTGCAGAGTGGAAAGTCAAGGTAAAGTCTATGCACAGGGCCCTCAGATTCCCAACTGTATTTCCTAGGAAAGCACATATAGCTAAAGGGCTCTCTTTGACCTCCAGAATGAAATCTAAGAAGGAACCACAGGGCCACATTGCTTATCTGTATCCACTTCTGGAACTGCCAGCTGGCCTGGCACACTGACAGCCCCAAAGTCAAAATCCACTGTTCTCCTCTCCTCTGAAACCTCACTGGCAAGAGGGAAGGAAAGAAACTAAACCCCTACTTTATGCTGATCATTGTCCTGGGGGTTTCCTTCACATCATTTCATCCAGTCCTACATCATCCTAGGAAGTGGGCATTATTATCAGGCACACTGGAAAAGGGTGAACCAGAAGTTTCCACAACAGGCAAATGCTAGTATAGTGGTTTGTGCAGATCTACATTCAAAAGCCACACCTATTCCTCAGTCACTCCAAATTTTCTTTCTCCATCTCAAGGGGTGGCCTGTGCTGTGAGACTAGAGGGCCTTGGTACACTGTATCTTCAGAAACATTTGGTTACTGTGAAGACAACTCTTGGTAACTGCAAGAAGTTCCCTACCTGGCAGCAGTCCTCCTCCTTGTTCCCACTATCCCTACAACACTACCCTAGACTTTCTGTGTCACGGAAGAGGTCCAGCTGCACAACTATTAGAGCCTCCTGATGCTTCCCTGCCTTCAGTCCTTCAGCACAACTGTTTCTCCACGCTCTAAAGCACGTATCCCACCATGCTGCCCTCCTGTTGGATAACACCTCACTGTCCAAGGTCAAGCACTTCAGTGAGTACCCACAGTCCTTCCTGGCTCCCACCTGCCTCCTCCAATTCATATCCCACTTCACAAAAACATAACTGCCTACTTTCATTTTTCACTTTTATTCCCACTATTCCCTTTTCCTGAAAATCCCTTACCATCTTCCTGCCAGAAAAATAACTGTTCATATCAAGATTCAGCTCAATGCCATCTGCTTCATGAACTTTTCTGGCTCTCTAGATAGTTAGGCCCTCCTCTCTAATACCTTTCTGGCCTATTTCTGCTACAGCACTCCCCTCACCTCATTGTACTCTATGTGCAATATTCAGGATATATCCTAAAAAAGCCTTCACTGTCTATTTAAAATTCAAAGCTCATTGAACATCTGGCAACCCTAGGCCTGGCACATGACACTCAGTGGAGCACAGGTAGAGAAGAAGCCAGGACTAATACATAGAGTGAGCAAGAAAGATGAGAAGTTTTCGGCCATAAGCAGTAAGAATATTAAATATTCAGCCCAAATCTCCCTACTGGACAACCAGTCCTCCACAATACCATCGAACCTACAATTTCAAAGTCACCCTGTGGGCCTCCTCCAAGCACACTAAGCTCAGAGCAGCAGGTCTGTTTATCTTACGTTAAACCTGTCCCTCTGCCTGGTTTACATAGCTCCCTTCAACTTGTACATTATTCCTCTAACCACAATGTCCTTCCTTCATCTTTCAAAGTCAGTCCCAAGGGACAAACCCTCCTTCTCCACACCATGTTCCATCCAATGCCACCCTTGCTCCCTACAAAGTACAGCTGAAAGGATCTATGTCTCCCAAAACCCACAACTGCACCTGGTCTCCTCTTCTCATGAAACCCCAACACTTGGATCTAACTCTTCCAGCACTTAACAACAGATCCTCAGGTGGCAGCTGTGTGTTGACATTTCCCACAGACCTTTTTGAGAATGCCCAGGCCCTATACAGAAGGCAAGCAGGGCAAGGGCCTTAAAGATATCACTCAGTAATATATGGAGACTATAACCAAACACTTGAAAAACACACAAAATCAAAGCTATGATGTGAAGAATCCAAATCACTGCTGAAAGGCACATGCATGTCTGAAGAAAATTCTCTCATGAGCAGTCATGACCCACTACACAGTTCACCACCTGTCACAAGACATCCTATAACTGAGCCTAGAACTACTCATTTCTTAGAGGCAGGATAAAGACATTAAGAGGGAAAAAGAGAAAACCACTGGAAAACTCTTCCTTCTGAGTTCCAAGTGTCATGATCCACACTTCCTTGTTAAAATGCTGAAACACACCATACAACTTAATTACACTGATTTTGCTGTTACCAATTTAGGGCAAGCTTTACTACATGTAAGTTTTCCTATGTGTCTTTACTGCATGAATAATGTATTATTGCAAGTTCCAGCATACAGCTTAATTACCTGTTTCAATATAATGCAACCAATCAGGTATTAAAACAAAAAACATTTAAAATAAATGTTTCTTCTCAATGCTTCTTTCATCTTGACAAAAGTAGTTTTATTATTTGTTTGTTTATTTATTTTTGTAGTTGTAGATGGACAGCATGCCTTCACTGTTTCATTTTTATGTGGTGCTAAGGATCAAATTCAGTGCCTCACACATGTTAGGCAAGTGCTCTGCCTCTGAGCTACAGCCCCAGCCCCAAAAGTAGTATTTCTGAACAGTGTTACACTATGTAAGCAAACTTGAATTTCAGTAAAATGTTACTAACAGCTGATATTAAGTAAGTCTACCATACAAATTTCACAGCAGTCCACCCCCAATTTGTCAGATGGGAGTCTTCAAAATCTCCATGTTCAAAACCATTTTCTAGCGAGGCATCATGGGGTACTCATACACTCATGGAGTCCCAGCACTCAGCACTCTGAGTCTGAGGTGGGAGGTCTTGAACCCAAGACCAGCCTAGGTAACAGTGAGATCCTGACTCAAAAAACGGGGAAAAAGACTTTTTTGTAGGTTGAAAACATTACTCCTCCCATCCCACTTAAAAAAAAATAAATTTACCAAAACCCTACACACATAAACATGCCCCTGGGAATGTTACTTATCCAATCTGATTTATCGAATAAAAGAATAACTCAAAAGACTTCAAGACACAAAATGAAGAATTTCTTCAAGAGAATCCTGGCAGCATTGTTCTGAGTCATATCACACAATGTACAGTGTGTGACACAAGGGAGACCTTCCAAATGCAGCAGCCTGTGATGATGGCTGCGAATATTTATGAATTCCCATATCTAGTGAAAAGAACTCAGTTACAGCTGGGTAGAATTTGCATTCAAATGCCTCAACTCTGATGACTAGTTATGTGGCTCTGGGCCACAGCTCTCTCATTCATAAGTGGAAAGAAAGAAATACTACATAGGATGCTACAAGAATCATATCAAGCAATGCACATGAACTAACAAGGAAATCTTGTTTTAGTGCACACACGTACGTCCAATAATCTCTTTTCCTCCCTGCTATAACCAGCAAGACAAGGTTCTCTTTATCCTAAACTTATTTCTTACTACTTCCATCTCCTTGTGGGACTAGCAGAAATATTCCTCTCCCTTCTACTCCCTGACTTACACAGAGAAGCTGCACGGGTTCTCCAGGCAACTAAAAAATTTACCACTCCACTCTCAGTGTGCGCCACCCTCTCACAACACTCACCACCATGGCTTTGCTTGCTACTGCAGTCTAATGCAACACTACTGTCCCTTGTCATCCTTTACCTTCTTCATCTGGTCAGCTCCAAAGTTCCACTTAGTCCTTCCTTTTACTGTCCTGGCATCTATCTATCTATCCTTTTCTCTTCTTGTCCACTCCCTCCATCCTGCTTGACTCACTCCACTGGCCTTTGATAATACTTCCCCGACAGTTTTCTCTTACTGATCCTTTCTGCACTATTTCATATTGTCCCTCTTGAACTATTGCTTTGTTAAGATGGGATAATGGTACAGTCATTGTGTTTTAATAAAAAATTCTTTGCTAATTTATTTAGAAAATAATGGAAGGATCTCTGAAAAATTCTGAAATACTTGGAAACTAACATACTTCTAAGGAATCCAGGAGTCAAAGAAATCAAACAGGAAATTAGCCAGACATGGTGACAGGTGCCTCTAATCCCAGCCACTCAGAAGGCTGAGGTAGAAGAATGGCTTGAGCTCAGGAGCTTGAGGCCATCCTGGGCAACACAGTAAGAACTCTGTACCCAAAAAGACCAACATGCTAATCAACCAACCAAAATAAATAAATATACAAACAAACAAACCAGGGGGCACTAGAATTCATTTTGAATGGAATGAAAATGAAAAAAAAAATGGCATATCAAAATTTGTGGAGTATTAAAGCAGTAGTTAAGAGTAAATTTTAACACCCTATAAAAAGAAACATCTCAAAGCAATACCTGTTTCTACTTCAAGAAAAAAGAAAGAGCAATGAAACTCAAAGCAAGCCCAAGAAATGACAAATGAGTAAAAACTGAAGACAGAAAAGGGAAAAGTAGAGATCAACGAAACTACAAATGGGTTCTTTGAGAAGATAATAAAACTGATAAATATCTACCCACACTCACCAGAAGAAAAAGAGAAGACTCATTTACCAGCATTAGGAATAAGAGGGGTGATAACACTACAGATCATACAGCTATTAAGGATAATAAGGGACTATATAACTGTATGTTAATAAATGCAAAAACTTAGATGATGCAAATTCCTTGAAACGCTGGTTTGTTTACACCAAAGCTTGCTCTAGAACAGATCACCAGCTGGGGCAGAGGGATAGGCTTGTAATCTCAGCAATTTGGGAGGCTGAGGCAGGAGAATCACAAGTTATCGCAAGTTCAAGGTCAGCCTCAGCAACTTATTAAGATCCTAAGCAACTTGGTGAGGCCAGTCTCAAAACAAAAAATAAAAATGGCTGGAGATGGGCTGGTGTTGTGGCTCAGTGGTAGAGTGCATGCCTAGCTCATGTAAGGCAACAGGTTCAATTCTCAGCACCACATAAAAAAATAAATAAATATGTCCATCCAGAACTAAAAATATTTTTTGACAAAATGGCTAGAGATGAAGCTCAGTGGTAAAGTAACCCTGGGTTCAATCCCCAGAACAAAACAAAACAAAACAAACCTTGCAAAACAAAACACAGGTAACCTATCAGGCGTAATGGTAACGGCAAACCCAGCAACACAGGAGGCTGAGACAGGAGATTGGCAAGTTGGAAGTCAGCCTCAGTAACTTAGCAAGAACCACTCTCACACTAAAACAATAAAAAGGACTGGAGATTGGCTCAGTGGTAAAGTAGTAAAGTGCCCCTGGGTTCAATCCTACCACCTGAGCACGAGGGTGTAGACACACACACACAAACACACACACATACACACAAATATGCACATACAAATAGATGACCTGAATAGCACAATATTTATTTTAAAAACTGAATGTATGGTTAACAGTTTGCCCACATGGAAACACTAGCACTTCTTCAATTTTATAGAATTACAATATGCTTAATTTTAGAATGAAAAATAAAGCTGGGGCTGGGATTATGGCTCAGTGGTAGAGTGCTTGCCTAGCATGGGTGAGGCTCTGGGTTCGATCCTCAGCACCACATAAAAATAAAATAAACGTATTGTGTCCACCTACAACTAAAACAAAGTATTTTTAAAAAAGAAAAGAAAAAAGAAACATAAAGCCAATTAAGATCAGAAAAAAACTTACAAAGGAAACTCCAGACTCAGATGGATTTACTAGGGAATTTGATCAAAGAGAAGAAATTCGTTCTATACAAACTCTTTGTTTCAGTCCATTTGTGCTGCTACAACAGAAAACCACACACTAGAAAATTTATAAACAATAGAAGCTTACTTGGTACATGGTTCTGGAGCGTAGAAAGTCCAAGAGTGAGGTAAGAGGCTGTATCTAGCAAGGGCCTATGTGCTGCATTATCCCATGGTGCAAAGTGATAGGACAAGACAGTTCAAGAGATCAGGAGGATGAACTAACAGCATCAAACACTTTTATCAGTATTAATCTATTCATGGGGTTAGAGCCCTCATGACCCAAACACCACCCATAGGACCCACATCCCAACACTGCCGCTGGGGATTAAGTTTGCAACACATGCATTTTGGGAGGGACACATTTAACCTTAATAGCATTCAGCTCCTAGCCTTCCAAATTCATGTTCTTCACACATACAAAATACAATCATCCCATCCCAAGAGATGGGATCCAACTCAAAAGTCTTAAAGGTTACAGCATCAACTCCAAAGTCTCATCTAAATCAGGTATGAGTGAGACTCAAGGCATGATTTATCCTGAGGCAAATTCCCTTCAGCTGTGATGTGGTGAAATCAAAACAAGTTTAGCTACTGAAAAAATGCAATGGTGGGACAGGCATAGGACACATATTCCCATTCCAAAAGGAAGATATAGGTGAGAAAAGGAGAACTGGTTCTCAGAAACTCTAAAACGCAAGAAGGAAAATAATATTAAATCATAAAGCTCCAGAATATTTTCCTTAATCCCATGCCACAACTTCTAGGAACACAGGGGTTCCCAGAAGGAAGCCAAGGCCTGAAGTAGTCCTACCCCTAAGGCTTTGCTGGGCACACGGCACATCACAGATCCCCCAGGTTGGAGTCTGCATTGTGCCTGCTGCTCTCTCAGGTTGGAGTTGCACACTGGTAGCTCTATGGTGCTGAGGTCTCTGTGACAGTCCTGACCCATAGTTCCACCAGACACTGCCCTATTAGAGGTTTTCTGTGATGGCTCTGCCCCTGCAACAGGTTTCTGCCTGGGCCCCTAAACTGTCCAATGCATCCTTTAATCTAGAAGGAGGCTGTACCATCTGCACCAGGACTCCACTAAGGCTTACTGCTTATATCATCCACAGTGACAGCCTGAGTTGCACCAGGGCCTGCCTGAGCCGTAGTTGGGGTGGCCAAAGGATACTACACTGGAATTTGAGGAGCAGAGTCAGGAGGCGTCAAGGAGGCGGCATAAGACAGCAAATACTGAGGTCCTTGCTCTCAAGGACCTACTTGCTTCAAAGTCTTTGAAATCCCTTCAGGGCTTCCTCCTATCTGTAATAATTTTTCCAGCAAAAAGTCTCTTGGTCACACTTTTAGTATTCTGTCTCTTTTTATTGGTAGTGAGGATTGAACCCAGGGACACTTAACCACTGAGCTGCATCCCCAGCCCTTTTTATGTTATTTAGAGACAGGGTCTCACTGAATTACTTAGAGGCTTGCTATGTTGCTGAGGCTGGCTTTGAACTGATAATCCTCCTGCCTTGGCCTCCTGAGCTGCTGGGATTACAGGCATGGGCCACTGTGCCTAGATAGTATTCTCTCCCTGATACATTTTTATTCTTTACATGACTAGGCTAATAGTTTTCCAAATCTTTTCATTTGGCTTCCTTTTAATTATTAATTCCATCTTTAAGTAATTTCTCCTTTTATTTTACTGTAAGTAGCCTTTATGCAGTTTCCAATATTTTATTCCTCTGTCCCATTCGAGACCTCATCAGAATGGCCCTTACTATGGACACTTCTATCAACATCCTGATCATGACCATTTAAGTAATCCCTAAGACTTAGGCTCCCCCTACTGCTCTTGTTATCTTCTGCATCCCTACCAGAATTGCCCTCAGTGCTCCTTTCATAGGAATCTAGGCTTTCTGTATCCTGCTCTCCAAATTCTTCCAATCTCTACCCATTGTCCAGTTCCAAAACTGTTTCCACATTTTCAAGTATTTGTAAGCAACAGTACTACTTATTGGTGCCAAATTTCTGTCTTAAGTCTGTTTTGTGCTGCTATGACAGAACACCTTAGACTGAATTATGAATAAACAAAAGAAAATTGTTTGGCACATGGCTGTGGAGGATGGGAAGTCCAAGATCAAGGGGCACATCTGGCAAGGGCCTTCGTGCTTCATCAAACCATCATGGAAGGTGGAAGGGCAAGAAGAATGGGAAAGAGTAAGAGCTCGAACTCGCAGCCTCAAGCCACTTTATAATTGGCATTAATCCATTTGTGAGATCGAAGCCCTCAGGACCCAAACACCACCCAAAGTCCTCACTTTCCAACATTGTTACATTGGGGATTAAGTTTCCAAGGCAGGCTTCTTGGAGGACACATTCAAATTATATAGCACTCTTCCAGAAAAATGAAAAGAATATTTTCCAGATTATTTTATGACATTGGCATTACTCTGATACCAAAATCTGACAGACATTACAAAGAAAAACTACAAATCAGTATCTCAAATAAAAATAAATGCAGGGCTGGGGTTGTGGCGCAGTGGTAGAGCACTTGCCTAGCATTTATTTATTTTTTTCTTTGCGGTGCTAGGGATTGAAGGCAACCACAGCCTTGTGCTTGCCTAGTATATTTTTAAAAAAGAAATACTAATTTTGCATTTCTAATGCAAAATTTCTAAACAAAAGTACAGCAAATTGGGGGCTGAAGGAGTAGATCTCAGTGGTAGAGTGCTTGCCTAGCAAGCACAAAATCCTGGGTTTGACTCCTCACATTGCAAAGAAAAATAAAAATAATAATAGTAATAATAAATGTATATATAGAGTGAGCCAACACATGCACACATAAACACAAGTTGACTCCAACAATCTATAAAAAGGATAATACATCAAGACCAAGTAATGTCTATCCCACAAATCAAGGCTTAAATTAAAAGAAATGTAACTCATCATATTCCAAACTAAAAAAGAAAAGCTATATGATTACCTCAATAGAGCAGCATTAAATAAAATTTAACAATCATTGCTGATTAAAACAAAAACATAAATTGGGTCTGGGACTATAGCTCAGTGGCAGAGCGCTTGCCTAGCACTTGTGAGGTACTGGATTCAATCCTTAGCACCACATAAAAATAAACAAACAAAGGTATGCTGTCCATCTACAACTACAAAAAAATAAAATAAAATAATAAAATAAAATAAAAAACATATAGGTGCTGGGGTTGTCACTCAGTGGTAAAGCACTCGCTAGCATGAATGAGGCCCTGGGTTCAATCCTCAGCACCACATTAAAAAAAATAAATAAATAAAGGTATTGTGTCCACCTAAAACTAAATAATAACAAGGAAAAAAAAAAACATAAATCAGTAGAAGGGAATCTCCTCAACCTGATAAACAGTATCTATGAAACATCCATAGCTAATATCACCCTCAATGGCATAAAATGGAATTTTTCCACTCGGCAGCAATGGCATAAGCCTGAAATCCCAGTGGCTCAGGAGGCTGAGACAGGAGGATCACAAGTTCAAAGCCAGCCTCAGCAACTTAGCAAGGCCCTGAGCAACTTAGTGAGACACTGTCTCTAAATAAAAATATTTTTAAAAGGGCTGAGGATGTTGTTAAGTGCCCTTGGGTTTAATCCCTGGTAACTTCCCAACCAAAAAAAAAAAAAAAAAAAAAAAAAAAGAATATTTTCCCCTCAGAAAATGAACAGGGAAATGTATTTCTACCACTTCTTTTCATTATGTACTAGAGGTTCTAGCCAGTGTAATATGGCAAGCACACACCAAAAAAAGCATTTGAATTAAAGTAAAATTGTCTTTTATTTACAGACAACACTGTTAGAATGTACAATATGTACAATAGAATCTACAAAAAAAAAATGCTACTAGAATAAGAACAGCAGTCTCTGAATACAATATTGGTATACAAAAAATCAACAGTTTCTAAATATTAGCAATGAAATTAGAGATTGAAATTTTTGAAAATATTCTTCACATTAACATTAAAACACACATTCTAAGGATAAATCTGACCCTAAAAAAGTAAAAGATGTGAATAGGCATGGTAAGTGCATCCTTGTAATCCTAGCAACTCAAGAGGCTAAGGTAAGAGGATCACAAGTTGGAGGCCAGACTGGGTAACTTAGGAAGAACCTGTTTCAAAAATAAAAATTAAAAAAGGACTGGGGATGCAGTTCAGAGGTAGATAAGAGGTAGTGGGCCCCTGGGTTCAATCCCCAGTACACACCCTGACAAAAAATTCTGTACATATTGAAAAGTACAAAATAACTGCAAAGAAAAATTCAGGAACTAAATAAACTGAAAAATAGACTATGTTCATGGGCCAAAATATTGAATATTGTTAAGAGATCAATTCTCCCCAAATTTATCTATATATTCAACATAATCTCAATTAAAATTCTAGTAGACTTTTTGTAGAACATGGACACTTTGATTCTAAAATTCACACTGGGACTGAGGAAGAAGCCCAATGGGAGAATGCATATTTAGCATGCATGAGCCTTGGGTTCAATTTCCAGCACCACAAAAATAATAAATGAAAAAGAAAAGAGAAGAGAGAAACACAAAGTCTAGTCTGTTCATTGATCAAGTTGGTAATAACTACATCACTACTGGTGTTTAATCACATTATTCTACTTGTATATGCATGAAATTTTCCATTGTAAAAAGTTTTGTTTTAATAAATACTAAGATGAGATCAGGCACACAAACAAGTACAAAATAGTCTTCCCTTAAATGTTTCATTACATCACAAAAATGGATTCCTTTTTCACACTACCTTAAGTGTGACCCAGGAGCCAGGGTTCCCAGATCCTCTAATCAATCCTGTTTCCTGTTCCTCCATAACCTATGACAGAGGTCAGAAAGTCATAGTCCACAGGCCAAAACTGAACTGACACTTCTTTTGGACAGTCCATAAACTAAGATAATATCTGGTTCTTTATGACAAAGGTGGTTGATCCCTACTCTATCATATGCCTTCCCTTCCCTCAGCTAACCCCTTCCCTCAACTCAAGAATACTCATTATTACCTCACCATTGTTCAAGTCCTAGCTACTTGTAAAAACTCCTAATTTCCTTCCTCCCCCTTTCCAAACCCCACCTATAATCAGTAGCTTATGTGAAAAGTAGGTAAGCAAAACACTATTACTCAGTCTATTGAAGCTTTGAAGACGCCCGTGCCTAGGTACAAGAAGGTCTGATGGCCTCCTATTCATTTCTAATATTTTGAAGAAAGTTGGCAGGCTAGCAGTTGGGAAGGAGAAAGCACATCATGTAGACAGAACACCAAGAAAATTCCTTAAGTAACCCATTAGGGTAATGTGTTAGCACCCCTGCCCTTCCATCAGTTATATTTACTACCAAGAGAGTGAACGAAGAAAGCATCTTTAGATATCAAGACAGCATTAATTCAGAAAAGAAATGAGGAAGAAAAAAGTGATGAGGAACTGAAGGAAAAGAGAAGAAAACTTGTCACTCCAACAATTCAGATTTGTCCCAACGTGTGGTTCATGGATAACTGTGACAACACTAGCAAGTAAGGGAGCAACTCATAACAGGGGGACCAAGGCTGAATCAGCGCACTAAGGAGAGGATGTGTAGAGTTTCATTAGAAGCCTCTCCAGGTGTCCAGAGTTCCTAAAGTTGGCACACAAAACAAGATGGCCAATCTGCCAAGCCTAAAACTCAGGAATCATCACCATCCCTGCATGCCATTTGTAAGTGAATAGCAACATAGTATAAAACTTAGAATGGTACCTATGTAACTGAAGTCCTAGATAGGAAACCCTGAGCTTGAGGATAGATAGTGTTTTCATGTCTCCAATTTAAAAAGACAACTGAAGAGAGGAAGTGGATTTTTAAGTGAGAAGATACCCCCAAAAGTCAGGATTTGATCTTGCTGTCCACGAGTTCCTAGGAAGAGGGTGGATATGTGAAAGGACTATATTTAAGACCTGTCTCTCTGAAGACATGAGGGAGTGTGGGCTGACCATAAACCTACTGTGTCCTCACAGTACAACAGGGCTGCTCTAAGGGACTTAGTCTGAGCTAAAATAAATCATTTGACTTATACTGTCTGGATCAAGGCAGACAGAGTTCCAGTCAGACTGTGCTCCTCAGAGGAGCTAAAGAGGTACTGGGTGCAATTCTAGAATAAGACTGCAAGGAGAGACTAATAAACCAGCTTGCTTTACTGTCATTTTATTTTACAAAATGGAAGAACTAGATATTCCAAATGTGAGAAAAATGAACCAATTTTTAAAAAGTATCTTCTCAATAACAAGATATTTTAACATAGTAAAAACACACCTTTACGTCGCTTAAAGGAGAAAAGGCATGATGAAATTAATTAAAGAGGCCAGACAAGGAAGGGTATAGAGGGGGGAAGCAAAGAAAGAGGAGCAAAAGAGATGACTGGACTCTGGTAAGACAGGGTAGGATCAAGTTTAATCTGCCATTCACTTAGGGCACCCCATAGCTTTTGCTATTAGGTGGTAACTCTGGAGGGTAGCCCTTCAATTCCTGCACAGTTAGTTTTTAACAGAGGGTAAATGTCAGCAAAACTTTAACTGCCATCGACCATAGCACCTTCCAAAGTAACAAAAACAAACCCACTCATGTTTCCCTGTGAAAGCTCTTCAAATATTTCAATTCACAAAAGAGCCTGTCTTCTGCTTCCCAGGCTAAAAACAGCACTGTAGTTCCTCCAACCAGAGGACAAGCACATTCTGCTTGAAAGGCAGTGTATCAAGGTAAAAAGAACATAGGATTTTTAGTTGGAAACGTGGGCTCAAGTCCAAGCTTGGTCACTGGTTAGTTCTGTATTTTTAACCTCTTTTCCTCATTCATAGAATAAGAAAAATAAGAGTTATGCTAACCACCTCAAGATTCGTTGCAAGATGACCGACCACACTTAATGAAAAGTATACATGAAATGCAAGCTTTTTCATTATGCTGGCATAGACATTCGTTAGGTCCCATAGTGCTGTTAACATAAACTTCCCAAACCTTATGAATTAAATTAGTTTTATAAATAAAGTTTGGAAACCCAACCCACCTAAGCACTTATGTGAAAATTACTGAGATTGGAAAAGGAGCATCAGAAGCAAAAGCAAGAAAGGCAGTTAGTAAGAATCCTAGTGTGGCTAGACAGCATCTTAGTTGACATTAATATTCAATACAAGGGCTGGGGATATAGCTCAGTTGGTAGAGTGCTTGCCTCACAAGCACAAGGCCCTGGATTCAATCCCCAGCACTAGGCAAAAAAAAAAAAAAAAAAAAAGAAAGAAAGAAATACTATTTGAACATATACTTGCAAGTTGCATTTTTGGTTTAAAAATAAGAAAAGTTGTTCCTTGTTGAAATGCCAAAATACCTGTCTTGCAAAATAATATTTTACTCATTAATAATATCTTGTTCATTATAATGAAATTTTGATGTTTAACACAGGATTCACTTTTCATCCCAATCAAGGGGGTTCCAAGTGAGTCCCAAGCTGGAGGGACTGGCTGAGCAAAACTTTGCCCTGAGCAGACAAGAGTAAGGTTGAGTAAACATGTGTCCAAAATATGCATTTCTGCTGGGCTCAGTGGTACACACCTGTGATCCTAGTTACACAGAAGGCTGAGAAGGGATGATCACAAGCTCAAAGCCTGATTAGAAAACTTAGTGAAACCCTGTCTCGAAATAAAAAATAAAAAGAGCTGGGGTTGAAGCTCAGTGATACAGCACTCCTGAGTTCGATACCTAATACTGCAAAAAGACCAAAAAAAAAAAAAAAAGTGCATTTCTAACTTTCTTTCTTTTTTTTTAAAGTTCACTTTAACTGCCATTATTACTGGAGCCAACAGGGGGAATTCAGCAGAGGTCTACCCAATCAGGCTGCATATCAATATAAATTTGCCCTGTGAGGAGGAATTTTTCCTCTAGATCTAACCACTTCAGGTGACCCAGATTATTTTCCCAAACATAAACTTGTTGGTTTTTGTTTGGGTACCAGGGATTGAACTCAGGGGTGCTTAATCACTAAGCCACATCCCCCCAGCTCTTTTTTTTTTTAAATTTTGAGACAGGATCTCACTAAGTTGCTTAGGGTCTCACTAAGTTGCTGAGGCTGACTTTGAACTTGCAAGTCTCCTACCTCAGTCTCCTGAGTTCCTGGGATTACAGGCATGAGCCCACACTCAGCTACTATTTTTTACTGTAGGGTATAACCTCAATAATTAGCAGGGCAGTGGTCAGGCATGGCGGCACTTGCCTATAATCCTAGCTACTCAGCAGGCTGAGGCGGGCGGATCACAAGTTCAATGCCAGCCTAGGCAACTAAGTGAAACCTCGTCTCAAATTTTTTTTTAAAAGGCAGGGAAAGGGAAGGCTAGAAATGTAGCTCAGGCATAGATGGCCCCTGGGCTCAATCCCCAGTACTGCAAAATAATTATAACAATTAATAGGGCAATGTAATAAATATATGGACGTTTAGGAAAAAGCAAGACTTCTGAATGGACCTGGAAGTCTGGCCATGTTCCCACAGTACTTTTAGCACCATTTGTGAGAAACTTTCAACATACACATACTTCACTCATCCATTTCTTTTTTTTTTTTTTTTTTTTGTGGAACCAGGGATTGAACTCAGGGACACTCGGCCACTGAGCCACATCCCCAGCCCTATTTTGTATTTTATTTAGAGACACGGTCTCACTGAGTTGCTTAGGGTCTCGCTAAGTTGCTGTGGCTGGCTTTGAACTCGCGATCCTCCTGACTCAGCCTCCCAAGTCACTTGGATTACAGGCGTGCGCCACCGCGCCCAGCTCACTCATCCATTTCTGAAAGGTGTCTATTATCACCCAAGTAGGAAGATCTAGGCACAATTTATAAATGTTCAAACTTCCTTACCAGGAATTACACATTCATCTTTCAGGTTCATCAACTTATCCCCCCCAATAAAATTCCAGATTCACATTTATCAGTTGACTTTTGTTTTCATTTTATGAAAGTTTTTCCACTTTTGTAAGCAAGGTGATTAATACTAATCACACTGACTCCAGTAACTTAAGTAACATCATCGAGGATAATCTGGTCTTTGGTACTTCAAATACACTAAACAGACAGGTACCAATAATTCAAACTGCACTGGCAGAATTCTATACTATACAATTAATTACTTTCTAGATTTCTCACCCCTGTCTCTATCCCTGTTATAGAAAATAAACTTGAGTAGCTAGGCATAGTGGTATTTAGTCCCAGCTACTCGTGAGGCTGAGATAGGAGGATCTCTTGATCCTGGGCAGGAATTCAAAGTCAGCTTGGGCAACATAGTGAGACTTCATCTTAAAAATGAATGAATGAGCTCAAAGAATGCCAGGAGGTAATGTTTGTTTTGTTTAATGCTGTTGCCCCTATGCCTAAAATAGTACATGGCACAAAATAGCCACTTAGTAAACATCTGTCAAACTTAATGAATGAATGGTGTATCTACACTACATAATATTAGTACAAAGCCATTATACGATGTGTTAGAGTACTAACAGATTATTCCACAAAAAAAGTTGAAGAAAACAAAAAATTCAAAAATATGATTGCCGCTGGGAGTGCAGATCAGTGGCACACAGCATTCTTAGTATGGGCAATCCCCAGCACCAAAAACAATAATTTCACTCTTTAAAATTTCCCCCCAAACCCATGAATTGATGAAGTGGAATTTTCCTCAACAACGCAAAAAAGAAGCAGGGCGTGGCAGCACAAACCTATAATTCCAATTAGTCAGGAAGCTGAAGCAAGAAGACATTGCCCAGGTCAGCCTGGGCAACTTAGCAAGACCCTATCTCAAAAAATTAAAAGGGCTAGGGATGTAGCTCAGTGGTAGAGTGCCCCTGAGACACAAAACAGACACAGGCACACACCACAAGAAGAGAGAAGAATGGGATTGCTTACATTTTTAACAGGTATTCCTTGACACTTTTAACACTGCTGTCAGTTTGTGTGTCTCTTTCCTAAACCTGACCAGAGCCTTTTTTTTCCCTTATAAACTAAGTTCAGAAAAAAGTATAACAATGGTCTGTTTCTAAGAAGTATTTTTTCCTCTTTATTATGTCTTCCCTCGGTCATATGCACAACAGAAAAACTTCAAATTGTCTTAATCTCTTACACCCTCATTGTCCAAACACATCGAATTTATATATATATAAAAAAAGGAGTACAAGAGTAGGTATACAAGAGGAAGCAATCTGTACCACATGCACATTCCTTCCAGAGTTGGAAGCAAAGATGATGCTTTGCCTGGTTTTTGGATGATAAAATAGACAATAAAGACAAAGTTCCCTCCTTCAGGAAACAAGATTTGAATCAGTCACTAACGCACAGTTAAATGAACTTTGAAGGTTGGTGTGCACAACTAGGAGGTATCTCAAGGCAGACAAGTGGGCAACTGTAACTGGAGTGAAAATTTCATTAAGGGCAGGAAGGAACTAAGTGGTCATCCACTTCCTTTATAACAATATTGCAAACACTGTAGTAGCAGATTCAACAACTTTATATCAAGTCACTCATTCTGCTATGTACAGATGGTGTCACCATCATTGGAGGTAGCAGAGAAGACACAGTGTGCCAAATCCTAGATGTTCGGGGTGTTTGATGAGTCTTCAGGAGCCTAGAGGAGCAGGCAAGGTCATATCTGAATTGGGTTTTGAAAGTGATGATCCAATGAGTGAAAAAACATTCCAGCAGAGGGAGGCAGAGAGACTGGAGAGATTTCAAGAGACCAAGAATTGTTCACTTCTTAATGAAGTACCTAAACAGAGGTGAGAGGAAGAAAGACAGCTCAGGGCAGAGTCCAATGATGAAGTGTTCTGGATACCAAGCTGAGGCCTTATTAGGAATGTTGTAGGAGCAGTTGAAGGGTTTTTTGTTGTTTTTTGGTTTTGGTACCAGGGATTGAACCCAGGGGCACTTAACCATTGGGCCAAATTCCCAGTCCTTTTGTTATATTTTATTTAGAGCTAGGGTTTGCTGAGTTGTTAAGTGCCTTGCTAAATTGCTGAGGCTGGCTTTGAACTCATGATCCTACTGCCTCAGCCTCCTGAGTCACTGGGATTACAGGTGTATGCCACTAAGCGTAGCCCAGTTGAAGGTTTTTAAATGGAAGAATAAGTGTGAACAAATCAATAGTCTGGAAAGACAGGTATGAGCAAAACTCTGGTTTTAACCAAAAAATATAGAACTATAAGGAAGACATGGGAAGAGGTCAGGGAAAACAATGTTAAAAGATCTTCAATCTCTTTTCTCATGGTTAAGTTTTCTTTATAAGGTTACCAAATTATCCTTTGAAAATGGATAATTTGGAGATGGCTAAAAGCAGTCAGTCCTCAGAATGAAGAATTTGAGATTACATTATTAATTTTTTTTTCTTCTTAGATTCTACTTTATTTGATAAAACTCAGAAACTAACAACCAATTCCCACCTCCCCACCTCCTTCTCTCTGAAGAAGGGAGTTCCCAGAGACAAAGGGCTGTGGCTTGGGGATCATCCACCATCTCCAGGTTTACACTGGGGCAGCCCCTGGCCCTGGACAGGTCTCCAGGCTTGATGCTTTCAGCGGCAAGAGAAGTAAAAGGAAGCTCTCACTTCAGTGACAATGAAACCCTCCTGACCCTCTTCCCTCCACCTGCAACCTCCCCACACCCACAACATTATTCATTTTAATTTAAGACATTTTAAAATTTTTTTAGTTGTTGATGGACCTTTATTCTATTCATTTATTTATATGTGGTGCTTAGAATCAAACCCAGTGTCTCACACATGCTAAGCACATGCTCTACCACTGAGCCATAACCTGAGTCCTCAAGACATATTTAATGTACCGTTGGAATATATTGTTCCACTGCAAGTTTTTTTTGTTGTTGTTATTGTTGTTTTAAGAATATGTCTCTATATTCTAAATCTTATTTGGGATTAAGAGCAGACCACCATGAATTTTAAAGATTTCATAGGCACAGATTACATTCAGTTTGGAACAGATCTCTCCCCCTCAGCATCCCTCCCCTCACCAAAAAAATCCTTCCCCGTCCCCAAAGGCACAGTCAGAGGTTAATTTAGGAAAGTAGATATGGAGAATGGGGGCAATCTCAAGAGAGAGAGGCCTTTGGGGGTAAAGCAAGGAAGACATATTCAAGGGAGAATATGGGCTATCTCCAGAAGGAGAAAAACCCTCCCAAAATGCTTTTTTTTTTTTTTTTGCGGTGCTGGGGATTGAACCCAGGGCCTTGTGCTTGCGAGGCAGGCACTCTACCAACTGAGCTATATCCCCAGCCCACCTCCCAAAATACTTTAAGCATTTTTTAAAAAAAAATTTTATTGGCAGTGCTTAAGATCAAACCCTAAGCCTTATGCATACCAGACTAGTGCTCTACCACTGAACAACACCCACAGCTCAAGCCTAATTTCCTTTTTTTTTTTTTTAGTTGCAGATGGACACAATACCTGTATTTTGTTTGTTTAGTTTTATGTGGTGCTGGGAAACCCAGTGCCTCACACATGCTAGGCAAATGCTCTACCACTGAGCCACAATCCCAGATCCCTAATTTCTTTTTTCCTTATTTCTTCCTCCTGTCTCAGCCTCCCAAATCACTGGGATTACAAGCATGTGCCACTGCACCTGGTCCAAACCTAATTTCTTGATGGTGATACTGTTTCAGAGCAAAAGACTGATTTCTGAATGGTGCCCAGTACCGTGGCACACACCTATAACTCCAGTGACTCAGAAAGCTGAGGCAGGAAGATCCAAAGTTTTAAAGTCAGTCTCAACAATTTAGTGAGGCCCTCACAATTTAGAGAGACCCTGTCTCAAATAAAAAAACAAAAAGGGATTGGGGATATGGTTCAGTAGTTAAGCTCCCCTGGGTTGAATCCCTGATACCAAAACAAAACAAACAAACAAAAAGATTTCTGAATGGACGAAGAAACCCCATGGGACTACATTACCATGTAGCTAGTCCATTCACCACTAACAATTCCAAGCACCAGGAATTTCCCTACCTAGGCTTTTTTATTGGCACACACAGGAGGTGGGCAAAGAGGATGTGACATTTATCCAGTAAGACAGAACTAGACTGATCAGAACAGGAACATTGTTAATGCTGGGCAAATTTAACATTGTGGATTGGGACAAATGATCACAAAGGAAACTCAAATTTATATATTTTTTTTCTTCCCCCATAATGGGGATTGAACTCGGGAGTTTTACCACAGGGCACTCCATCACTGAGTTTACATCCCCAGTCCTTTATCCTTTCCATTGAGTCAGGGTCTCACTAAATTGCTAAGGGGCTTTACTAAATTGCCCAGACAAGATTCAAACTTGCAACCCAACTGCCTCAGCCTCCCACCTCAACTTCCTAAATCACTGGGATTATAGACATGTGCCACTGCACTAGGCCTCATATATACATTTTAAAAAGAAAAAAAAAATCTATATTTGAATCTTGGCAGCAATAACTCCCAGAATTTTTTTTTATAAACTGTCCAACAGTACCAAAATAACAGATTCTAGGCTCTTTTTATCCTCTTTGGGTTTTTTTTTTTTTTTTTGGGGATTGAGCTCAGGGACACTCGGCCACTGAGCCACATCCCCAGCCCTATTTTGTATTTTATTTAGAGACAGGGTCTCACTGAGTTGCTTAGGGCCTCGCTAAGTTGCTGAGGCTGGCTTTGAACTCGTGAACCTCCTGACTCAGCCTCCCAAGTCGCTGGGATTACAGGCGTGTGCCACCATGCCTGGCTCTTTGGGGTTTTATTTGTTTTAGATTCTCTTAATTTCTAAAATTCACAATAACCCATCTTATATTTGCCATTTACATTTACCACAAGCCAACATTTAGCACAGTATTTTTCCATAAAAAATGTTTAATTGCTTAATTTTTTAATTTACTGTTTTGGAATGGGGTCTCACTCATTGCTGAGGTTGGCCTCAAACTCTTGGGTGGATGCAATTCTCCCACCTGAGCCTCCAGAGTAGCTGGTTCTTAGGCAAACACCACCTTTCCCAGCTGGATGTTTAATTTGAACACCAAGAAACTAGGCCTTTTCTTTTCTTTTTTTTTTTAATGATTCTTTTGAATAAATTAGCTTTATGAAAAATTCCTTATATCGTCCTCCTTTCCCTCCATACACTAAGGTCTCTCAACATTCCACTGGAGAAGTCTGACTCCAGAGTCTCTTAGATTCATTCTTACTTACTTTATATAACCTATAACCAGCTCCTCCCCTTCTATCTTTGAGGAGGAACCACAGTACCATGGAATTGATGAGGAGACCCAGTGCTATCCCTGGCTGAAGATAACTCTATAGACAAGGATCAGGTAAAAATTAAAATTGGTGCTTCAGGCTCCTTTCTTTTCTCCCTAACTTTACATATGGGGAGATGAAGGTCCAGAAAGGAAAGCTTACTTGCCCAAAGTCATAAAATCAAGAAGAGGATCTCTCCAGTCTCCTGACATTGTCACTGTTTTTCTACTGAACTGAGCCGTATGCATAACTAATACCTTGTACAAGTCAGTCATATGATTTAAATATGTAGATGGTTACAAGGCAAATCTCATGCATTAAGAAAAGCCAACACCGAGAGTAATTTTCAACCTACGCAATACTACCGAGTCATCTGATCAAATGTACAGTGTCCAGTCAGTTATAAAAAGAACCTTTGCTCCAGAGAAATCATGTGTCAAGACAAAACACTGCAAATACACATTCTTAAAGTTCAAATTTGAATTGGAAATTCTGGTACAAACTTCATCTTAGCTATAACTACTATAATTACTTGCCACTCACTATGATACTGTAACTTGACGCAAATTATCCAGACTGATACTAAGGCACACAGTGATAAAGCTTTTCTATGGCACAATAATAATCATTTTTTCACTGAAAATGAATGTCAAGGAAATCCCTCCATACCTGAGGTATGAACAGGCAAGCATTATGCAAGCATTCTCTAGCTATCTCAAACTGTTGAGTCTTAAGCACCCTAAATCAAAGGGGAAAAGGAGACATTTCTAGGAGAATAATTATTGATTCAGCTATTTCTTTGTAGGAAAAAATATTTAGCCAGATCAATACTCTACTTCTTCTTTCCCTCCAGTACAGTTTAAATCATCTTCAGATTACTTATACTACTTAATATGATGAAAACGCTATGTAAGTAGTTGTTACAGTGTATAGTTAAGGCAACAATGACAAGAAAAAAATTGTACATGTTCAGTAGAGATGCAATATTCTTTTCAAAAAATTTCCATTCCTGATTTGTTGAAGGAGTGACTGAACTATAGTCCTTTTGGTGTCGCCTACACTGGCACAATTAGTCCCATCCCAAGCCTTCAGAAATGACAGCTAGTGTGTTAAGTCCACAACTCTAATTTCATCTCAAGATTCATCCTCCTTAGTGACAGCAAACGTTGCTGAGTTCTGCACCATTTAAAGCTTCTTATATCTGTTGTAAAGAGGAAATACTATCAATGCTTGAGGTACTCTTTCTAACAAAACCATTTTTTCCCTGTAATCAAACTAGGCAGCGAATTTATGGAAATTTTACCTGACTCCTCTTATACGTTAGGACAAATTATCAAGGGCATAAACAAATCAAGGTTTCCTGTATTTGAATAATCACAGGAATTCTAGTTACTTCTGTAAACAGGCTAAACCTACCTGCAAACTGATTTATTTCCTAGTCATCTCTAGGGCAGCTGCCTAAGAATGAACTATGATGTTTCGAACTTAACCACTTAACTTAGACAATTAGACATCTTGCTAGAAATGCAAAATTTCTTCGGCAATACACTGGGTTATTCATGTTCAATCGGACGCAATTAATCAAGTCTCGAGAATAAAAGACATTCCGCCAGTTTGGAGCTGACCTCCCAACCGAGGGGCACCGCCCCAACAGAACCAGCGCCCGTAGCAGGCCAGGGGTTCGTGGCTGCCAGCCCTTGCTCCCCGCGCCGGATCTTCAGGACCCTGGGACAATGCTATCCCAGCCCAGGATAAGGTACTAGGGCGACCAGGCAGTGACCAGTCTATCCAGGAGCATACAGAAAGCAAACAGCGAGAGGAACACCCATCCTCTCGGGTAAGAGAGGGCGCGCTCCGGGGACCCAGAACCAGCTGAGACCCCACCCCAGCCAGGACGCCCTAGGAACCCGAAGGTCCACGGCACCGGATGCGGGTCAGCCCAGTATCAGGAGAAAGGGACAGCGCAGGCGCGCGACAGACTGGGGGCCCACCAAGGGGATGGCGCAGGCGCGGGGCCCGCCGGGGTCTGCGGGGCCGCCTGGGCCAGGCCGCGCGGGCGGGTCTGAGCCGATGGACGGACCCGCGGGCGCACGCTGAGAGGGGACCGGCCCTGGCTCTTACCGCGCGGCACCACCTCGCCCGCTCGCTGGCTCCGGGCTGGGGCCGGGCGGCGAGCTCACCCGGTGGCGCGGCCCTGATCCGTTGAGTCCGGCCTCAGGGCAGCAGCCAACCCCGCGGCGCCGCTCGCCCGGCCCGCCCTGCCTCTCTTGCGGCCCCCGCCTTCGGTCCGCCCCTTCTCCGCCGCTTCTCCGCCCCTTCTCCGCCCCTCACGGCCACTACCGCGGCTTGCGCAGGCGCCGTACTGGTCCCGCCCACTCCCCACCACCGCGCAGGCGTCCGCTGCCCCGCCCACTCGCGTCCTTCCCGGCCCTAGCTAGCGCAGGCGCACTGCGTTACAAAATTACCTGCGGAGCCGCTGCTTGCTGGTCTACCTTCGAACGGGACTTTCTGGGCGGGCCGTCCGTCGGCTCCTCTGGGTGCTGCTGGGTGATGCCTGCAGAGTTAGCTAGTCCCAGAGATTTCTCTCAGAAAATAGGTTCATCCTTCATGCAGCAGATATTTACAGTGTGCTAAGGACTGTGCTAAGCCTGAGTCAGATAGTGGTGGGAAATCTTTAGCACAAGGCCTACCCACCTGGCGCCACTTGTACATCAGGAAACACACAAAAATCAAGTCAACAACAACAACAAAAATAGTCTAAATGTACTTTGTCAAGGTAAGGCAGTTCTATTATGTCCCAAGTAGACCTATTGCAATTACATAATAAGATTGATAACTATTGATAATTAGAACCACAATAGATTTTTCTTTTATTTACATCATCAGGTTCCTAGGAAGAACACAACTTGGTCAGATATATTTTTAATACATTTCTGAACTATTTGCTATTTTACTTAGCGTTCTTTGCCATATGAACATAAAAGATTGACCCATTGTTTGCTTTCTTGAACTGGGTGTGTGTTTTGCTATTAAGCTTATAGGAAATTCTCAGTGAGTTCGAGTCCCTTTTCTGCTTCATTTGGAAGATTATGTATAAGAGCAGGGGAGTTTCGTTTGTTTTTTGTGGTGCTATGGATCAAACCCAGGGCCTATGCTTGGTAGGCAAGCACTCGACCACTGAACTACATACCTTGTCCAAAAGCAGGGTTTTGTGTTCTTCCTAATGTTTGCTGAATTTATCTATAAAATTGTCCAGGCCTGGTGTTCTTCTTTGGCTTTGATTTTTGTGAGATTTTTGAGAGTACGGAATTCAGTTTTTAATGTAAACATTCAATTTCTTTAACAGTTCTGTCTAGACTGTTTCTTCCTGTGTCTTTTTTTGCTTCTTTTTTTTTCCAGGAATGTATCTGCTGTCTTATTTTCAAAATCATTGGCATAGTTATTTAAAAATCAGGTGGTTTTTGTTTTAATTTTTAAAATGTATATGAAGATACTTGGAATATATTTATATATTTCAAGTTCAGAAAGCACATCTCAATCCTATCACCATTCCTGTAGTTCCCTAGATGCAACCAACTATAGTGTCTTAGTACCCTTCTAGTGTATTTTATGAATATAAACAAATATCCAAATAAATGGATATGTTCTTTTGCTTTAAAAAAAATAGTACTATACTATACATACTGAATTGTAATTTGCATGTGTGTGTGTATGTGTGTGTGGTATGGGAGATTAAACCCAGGGGTGGTCTACCACTGAGCTACATTCCAAACCCTTTAAAAATTATTTTTATTTTGAAACAGAGTCTCACTAAGTTACTGAGGCTGGCCTCAAACTTGCAATCTTGCCTCAGCCTCCTGAGTCACTCTGCACCAACCTATACCTTTCTTTCTCTTTTTTTTTCTAATACTTTTTAGTTGTGGAAGGACCCAATACTTTTTTATTTTTATGTGGTGCTGAGGATTGTACTCAGTACCTCACACATGCTAGGCAAGCACTCTACCTCTAAGCTACAAACCTAGCCCCTGTACCTTTCTTTTTAAAACAAATATCTGTGATATTTCTTATGAGATTTTTGATAGGATAGAATTCAGATTTCAATATAAGCATTCAATTCTTTAATAGTTCTAAGTCTAGAAGACTATTTCTGTGTCCACATTAGCATAGGGTTAAGGTCATGGTCTGGAGAGTCAGTCAGCAGCAGGTTAGATTTCAGTCCTGACCCCATTACTTGCTAGGTGTCTGTCTTTGCATCCCCATTTTCTCATCTACAAAATGGGTATTTTTGAATCATTGTGGGGATTCAGTAGAATAAGACATAAAGAGGTCTTAGCATAATGCCCACCACTCTGGAGATGCTGAAAAGTATGTGTTCATTAATGCTGCTTAATAAATGCTGTTTAAGCATTTATAGCTAAAAAAAAAATTCAACATTTTGATCATCATACCAGCCCTGTAAGAATTTTGCATGAGGGCAGAATTGAGGTTTAGAGAGGTTATTTCACTTGTCCAAGACTACTGAGCTAGAAAATGGTAGAACCAAAGCATGACTATCTGGTCCCAAAGCTGCAGTGATTGGTGCTGTCCATGCTATAGAATTCCAGTTCCTGGCCTGGTGGGGTAGGCTCACTCTGCTCTGGCCCCCATGCCCACCTCTGTGTATATAGCTGTTTCTTGCTCTTCTCCTCACCTTCCCTTTATTCTGTGAGGATGCCTTATTTGCCTTCACTTCCTTGCTCTTTCTCATGGTATCCACTGTCCCTGATTTACCCTCTCCTCATGGAAACCCTCCTCACGTGCCTTCTCCAAGTATCCCACTGTCTCCTCCAGGACATATTGTAGCAATCTTACCCAGTGTAATACCAGGGTATGCTGCCACCACAGCCAAAGAAGGCACTAAGAGTCTGGGAATCTGGTCGATGCCATCTCTGTGCCCTCTCAGCCCTGGCTACAAAGTCTGGTCACCCAGCTGCTCGGGAAATGTCTGCAACCTTTTTCTTCCCTGTTTTGGTGGGAAATGACTGTTTTGCTTTGGAATTTCAAGAGTAGAAATTCTATTGTAGTGGGTTTTGTTCATTAAAAGCACTTTACTATGGATAAGAATGTTCATAGGAAAAAAAATGGGCTGGGGATATAGCTCAGTTGGTAGAGTGCTTGCCTCATAAGCACAAGACCGTGGGTTCAATCCCCAGCACCACAAAAAATAAAATAAAATAAAAAGAATGTTCATACATTTTTTTTTTTAATCAAAAAGGTCTCACAATGTTTCCCCAGCTGGTCTTGAACTTTTGGACTCAAGTGATCCTCCTGCCTCAGCTCCCCAAGTGCTAGGATTACAGGGGCTGCTGCTCCTGCCCTGCAGTGTACCCAGATGGGTGCTTAATTTTTAATGTAGATGGTAATTTTTATTTCTTTCCTTTTTCTTTGGGACAGGGGTGTGATATGCTGTGACATCTTTTCTAGGAAGACTAACCTCATGGCATACACAGGATGGGGACCATGACCCTATTAGTCAGGGGCACCTGCTCACAATCTGGGTATTGGAGAGGCTGAGAAGCCTGAGATGGTGATGGGGTCAGAGGTGAATGATCTGAGGGTGAGGTATAGAATCATCCAAATCTCTATGCCAGTCTGTGACTGGGCCTCAGTACTGGGTTGTCCCATAGTCCTCACCTAAACCTTGCTTCCCTTTGCTCATCTTCCTCAGCTTGTTAGGACTAAAGGAACAAAGAGAGCAGGCCTTTGGGGCAGATGCTAGGCAAGAGCCAAGAGAGAACCTGATGAAGGACTTGGTTCTGAGGAAGCAGGTGGCCAACTCCATGAGCAGAGGATCACCTATCATGTGTGAGCCTTTCATAGGGTGTAGCCTCCAAGCTTCATGTCATGGATGCTGCCATGACCTAAGAGTGCCCAGAGAGGCACACACTTGTAATCCCAAAAGCTCAGGAGCCTGAGACAGGAGGAACACGAGTTTAAAACCAGTCTCAGTGCTCGTTTTGGCAGCACATATACTAAAAGTGGAGCAATACAGAGAAAATTAGCATGGCCCCTGCGTAAGGATGACACACAAATTCGTGAAGCATTCCATATTTTTAAATCCAAAGGCCGAATGATCTCTCTGATAAGTGATTGATGATGCATAATGTGGGGTGGAATGGAGGCAAGAATGGAGGAAGGATAGATAGCATAGAGGGAAGGGAGGGGTGGGGTTGGGGTGAGGGGGGTAAGAATAATAACAGAATGAGAGAGACATCATTGCCCTGTGTACATGTATGAATGCACAGATAGTGTGACTCTATTTTGTGTACAACCAGAGAAACAATAGCTGTACTCTGTGTACAATGAATTAAAATTAAATAAATTTTAAAAATCTGAAACTGTTTAAAAAAAAACAGTCTCAGCAATTTAGCAAGACCCTAAGCAACTCAGTGAGACCCTGTCTCTAAATAAAATACGAAAAAGGGCTAGGAATTTGACTCTGTGGTTAAGCGCCCCTGAGTTTAATCCCCAGTACCAAACAAAAACAAAAAGTGCCCAGAATTAGGGACTGACATCTTTCCTCTTATCTGGCTCTACCACTCCTGCCTTGCCCTACCATCTCATCCCTAAGATGGATCAAGCTTTACAACCTGGGACCCCCATGAGCTTAGTGCCCCTAGTTTCTCAATGACATGTTCAACTGACTCTGAGCACCACAGTCTGAGATTCATCCTGATCACTAACTTTCTTGGGCCCAGCTGCCTCCATCTGTATCACAGCTAAAGGAGCCAGAACCAGTGGAGGCTACAGGCCAAGTTTTAATCAGAAAACAACTGCTCTCAACTATTAGCAAGTGATCAGCTCTGACTGCCAGGACATGGGGCTTGGGATTCTTGACTCACTTCCCTTGGAGCCAGCTCAGCTCTAAGTCCTGAGAAATGTGCACCTGTCAGCCAAGAAAGGATGTTTCTGCAAACACAGATGAGTTGTTTGCCTTCTGCAGCCATACTTGATTACCCATACACCTGGTATTCATGACCTGAAACCTAGGAGGCTCCTGGAGATGTTCAGCTGGCTGCAGACCACACACAGGAAGAACAGAAAAGAAAATGAGTCAGGTTAGCACATCTACCCACCTTCACGGCCAAAAGAGATCAGAGATCATCAGACCCTTACATTTCACAGTTAAAGAAACTAAAGCTAGAGAGAAGGGAATAGTGAACCAGGGCTTCTCATGTGCCAGCTCCATGATTCCCCGGAATTTAATTCAAACCCCCCTGGGACAGCTAGTAGCTGTGTGGCCTTGATTATGTTTTTTTTGTTTTGTTTTGTTTTTTTGCAGTGCTGGGGATTGAACCCAGGGCCTTGTGCTTTCGAGGCAAGGACGTTACCAACTGAGCTATATCCCCAGCCCTTGATTATGTTTTTGACTTCTCTGTGCCTCTAGTTCTTCCTATGAACAATGGCCATGCTCCCAGACATGTCAGGAGTGTTGGGGGACTAAATAACAGGTCCCCACTCTATTGAAGTGCCCCTTGCACACCATACTTCTCTTTAAAGCACTTTGCACACAGCAAATACATAGCTAATATACTGTAATGATGGATTTATTGTCTCTTTACCTAGAGACTGGCCTAGTATGAGGTTAGGGCTTAAGAAATGATTCCTTTTATCCTTAAGGTTCAAATCCTCATCAATAGAAAGCAATAACCCATTTCCAGTCTTCTATTTCTATTCCACCTAGTACTAGTATGATTTTGTGACATATGACAAGAATTTCATATTTTGGTCTTCATCCCAGTTCTTGGCACACAGCTCCAAATTTACCCTTTGAATCTTCAAAAGTGATATCCTTTTATATGCTAATGAGATGACTAGGAGTGCTGAGGTAACTCAACATGGGCTGGTTTCCAAGAGAACCAACTATGATTTGAGTGTCAGAACTTTCAACACCACCTTTGGACCTTCAGGAAGAGCAGAAGGGCTAAAGGTTGAACTGATCATAAGAGGCCAATAGCTAAACAATCATGCCTATAAAATGAAGCTTCCATAAAAATCCAAAAAGATTGGGTTGTGAGACCCTCTGAGTTGCTGAACACTTGTGGGTCAGCTCACCCCAAGAGATCATGGAATTTCTACGCTACTCTCCCAGGCCTTACCCTGTGTATCTCTTCCATCTATCTGTTCTTGTGTTGTATTCTTTATATTAAAAGGATAAAAACACAAGTGGTTCTATGAATTCTGTAATACACTCTAGCCAAATGGGTAAATAGAGGGGTGATAAGTACATCATCTTGATTTGAACCTGTTATTGTTTGAGATTTAGAATGCCCCCAAAGGCTCACGTGTTGAAGACTTGGTTCCCAATGTTCAGAGGTGGGGCTTTTGGAAATTGGATCATGAGGATGCTAACTTTATCAATGGATTAATCCACTGAAGCATTCATAACTGAATGGACTGTTGGAAACTGGTGGAGACTGTAGGGAGGTGGGACGTTGTTGAAGAGAGGGGGTGCGTGGCATGCCCTCTAGTACTGTACCTTGTTCCCTGTCTCTCTCTGTCTTGCTCTCTCTCCCTCTCTCTTCCTGGCCACCATGAGGTAAGGAGCTGCGCTTCACCACATACTCCCAACCATGATGTTCTGCCTCACCACAGGGCCAAGATAAATGGAGCCAAGTGACCATGAACTGAAACCTCTGAAACAGCCAAAATAAATCTTTCCTACTCTTAGTTTTGTCAGAAAAGTTGACTAACAGAACCCAAAGTATATAAATAAAATGATACTGCATTTATAGGAAAACCTAAAGGCAGTTCAGAAAAAGTCTAGAAAGATCTGGAATAAAGAAAGACAAGCCTGTTGAGAAAATATAAAACCACTTGGGAAGGAGCTAATTTTAAATCCTTCACCAGGCCATGTCTATTGTAGCAGCCAGAGGAGGGAGAGGGGACAAGATTGGGGAGAGACACTGACATCAGAGGTGGTCAAGGCTGGAGTTGCTGTGGTTTGGCCCCACAGGGCCTTGGGCTACCAGCCAGAACCATGTTGTCCTGGGCATAAAAGAAAGGGCAGCAAGGGGCGAGCCTGCAAAAACCAGTGTTGGGATCAAGAGGGAATTGTGTCTGTTTTCTCACACTTTCTCCTTTCTAAATTTTTCCTTTGTAGTGCTAGGGATTGAACCCAGAGTTTTGTGCATGCTAGTCAAGCTCTCTAGCACTGAACTATGCCCCTAGCCCGTCTAATGTTTTCTCATGACATACATGATTGAACAGAGGTCTTTTGGCTGGTCTAACCCTGTGGGGCCAGACCAACAACAACTCCAGCCTTGACCATTTCTGATGTGGGTGCCTCTCCCCTAACTTGTCCCTTCTCCTCCTCTGAGTAAGCAGTGTGTGTTTGTGAAGCAGAGGAGGGATACATCTGTCAGAGGTGGAACCAGGGTTAAGAAGGTTGTAGACATAGGGTTTCTGCAGGTGCTAAGCAAGGAGACACAGGAGAAGGCATTCTCTGCATTCTCCAGGTCTTACATGAGCAAGGGTGGTGATGGGAGAGGGACTGGAAGACAGCGGCCAAAGCCCCCAGATGGAATCCTGTGTGTGCCCAGCACTGTGGTGAACCCCTGCCAAGTGCTGGGTGCTCCGTGTGTATGTGTCCCTGGCCCCTACTCCAGCCCATTGGGCCTTTGTCCTAGAATGTATAGGGGTACTGATGGGTGTTTGTCTGGAACAGGAATACATTTAGAAGTGGGAACTGGAGAGCTGAGACCTTCCCATGGTTTCTTGACTTACTAGCTGGCATGACCATGGTAGCTTCCTGTGATTACGTTAGAAAATTGCCACAAACTGGGTGGCTTATAACAAATGGAAATTTCTTCTCGCACAGTTCTGGAGGCCAGAAGTCCAAAATCAAGGTGTCATCAGGGAGGTGTCTTTCTGGAGGCTCTGAGAGGATATCTGTTCAGTGTCCCCCTTGTCCTTTTTTCCCTTTCTCAAGCATGACTCTACCACTGAGCTATACTTTTGACTTCAGCTCTTTTAGTTCTTATTTTTTGCCTACTTATTTATTTTGGTACTGGGGATTGAACCAAGGGCCTCACACATACTAGGCAAGTGCTCTATCACTGAACTACTACCCCAGTCCTTTTTCATTTTGAGACAGGGTCTCAGTAAGTTGCTAAGAGTCTCACTAAATTATTGAGTCTGGTCTCAAACTTGCTATCCTCCTGTCTTAGCTTCTCCAGTAACTGGAATTATAGTCATGCACCATTACACCCTGGTAGTTATGCCTCTCTCTTAAATTCTGGTGGCTGCCTGTAACTGTTGGCAATCCTTGGTTTATAAAGAGATTGCTCTAATCTCTGCCTCTGTCTTCACATGGTGTTCTTGTGTATCTCTGGGCCTTCTCTTTTCTTTCTTTTATAAGAATACTTATCATTAAATTTAAAGTTCTCCCTAATCTAGTATGATCTCATCCGAAGATCTTTAATTATAATGGCAAAGACTTTTATTCTAACAAGGGCACATTTTGGGGTTCCAGCTGGATATAATTTGGGGAATTAAATCCATTACAAGGACCTTAAAAGAGTCCCATTTCCAGCCAGGTGCAGTGGTGCACACTTGTAATCCCAGTGGCTGGGGAGGCTGAGGCAGGAGGATCATGAGTTCAAAGCCAGCCTCAGAAATTCAGCAAGGCCCTAAGCAACTTAGCAAGACCCTGTCTCTACATAAAATATAAAAAGGGCTGGAGATGTGGTTCAGTAGTTAAGTGCCTCTGGGTTCAATCACTGATACCAAAAGAAGAAGAAGAAGAGTCATGTTCCCTTTCAAAGGCTGTTCTGTCTGAACACAGGGATGCTCTCACAAGGGGAATCAGAGAAAATGGTGGCCATGAGCATTTGGTCCATTTGGGGCAGGCATGTGACTTAGATTTGACATCTGGAAAAGTGGTAGCCATGTGGCCATCAGGCCCAAAGGCTGCAATGCATGCCTGCTGACAGCATAAGCTGATCCATCAAACAGCCATTCTTTCTCAGAAGTTGCTCTATCATGCATTAAAAAATCTTCATTTGCAGTTGGGATTGTAGCTCAGTGGTAGACACTTGCTTAGCATGTTTGAGGTCCTGGGTTCAATTCCCAGCACCACAAAAAAAGTAGAAAAGGAATCCTTGGTTATTGTCAAAATCATAGAATCAGAAAGGATGTTGGATACCAGGGGACAGTGGGGGATGGGGACTTATTGTTTAATAAGTGTCAAAGACAAAATTCAAAGATCTTAATTATTCTTATTTGAAATTCTAGAATTGCACAACACCCCATTACATAAAATAGGATTTTTATGGGGATTGAACCCATGGGCACTTAACCACTGAGCCACATCCCCAGCCTTTTTTCTATTTTTATTTAGAGACCGGATCTCTCTAAATTGCTGAGGCTGGCTTTGAACTTGCAATCCTCCTGTCTCAACCTCCAGAGGCACTGGGATTACAGGCTCATGCCACCATGCCCAGCAAAGATGATTTTTTTCCATAACCTGAGGCTAGGAGGTTGGTTTTATGGACAAATCGAGGTTGAAGAAAGCAGAAACAAAGAACATAAAGTGGATTGGAGGGGCTGGGGATATAACTTAGTGGTAGAGCATATGGTTGGTGTAAGCAAGGCAGTCTATCCGCAGCACCACCCATCAAAAATGGATGGATCCTTTCAAAATTATTTACTTTGTAAGGAATAAATTAGAAGGGACTCCCCTCACCCCCAGCCCTGCCCCTTTTATCCGTGCTCAGGATTGAATCCAGGGCCTTGCATGTGCAAAGGATATACGCTACCACTAAACTGCGTCCCCAGCCTGACTGACTTGTTTGGAGATTTGCATATTATCTCATTCTCCTGATTTATCAGAAGATCACATAAACAACTTAGTTTTGACTTGGTGACATGGAACCTTAGCATGGGTGACTCCATTTTGGTTTGGTCTATTGAGCCTAGTATAGGAACTCAGTCCAAATGCATGGCGTCTTATAATTTTATTTAATATGGGAATAGAGTTCTAGTTTCACAAGATGAAAGAGTTCCAAAGATGTATGGTGGAAATGGTTATACAATATTATGACTATAGTATCACTGAACTATACACTTAGAAATGGTCAAGATAGGGCTTGGTTGCAGATTGGTGATAGAACACTTCTCTAGCATGTGCAAGGCATGTTCAATCCACGGTCCCCTTCTCCCTCCAAAAAGGTTGAAGTGGTAAGTTTTATATGTATTTTATCACAATAAAAAAATTCAGGGGAGCTGCATGTCATGGCACATGCCTGTAATGACAGCCACTCAGGAGGCTGAGACAGAAGGATCATAAGTTTGAGGCCAGCCTCTGCAACTAGCAAGACACTCAGCAAAATCCTGTTTCAAAATAAAAAATAAAAGTGAGTATGGATGTGACACAGTGTTAGAGTACCCCTAGGTTTAATCTCCAGTACCAAAACAACAACAACCAAAAAGTATTGGGGAAAAAAAGAAATCTGCATTGTCCCATGAATCCCCTTCCACTTGGGGGATCAGCTCCACCAAACCTCTCAGGCACTGCTGCTTCTTGGCTACTTTGCCTGGGAAATGCAGGCCATTAGCTCAGGTAAGGACCTCAGAACTTTGAGGGGAGAGTGTTTCCAGATGGAGTAGCAGAGGAGGCTGGGAAAGAGGCTGCTCCAGGCCTGTGGTTCCAAAGAACACCATGGTGAACCTCTACAGTGAAACAAGCGAACTTGTGGGTCGAAGCATGGATGTTCCTTCATATTTCATGGCTACACAGTGGCTGAATTTAGGAGCTTTAAGGTGACCTTGAATTGGAAGACATTTGCACTGATCTTACAAAGAGAAGGTCGCATGGGATATATTCCCAGAGACTTGGCTGATGTGACTCTGGCTGGGGGAGGTGACAGCCCCTGCCCCCTAAGAATGTCATGAACATATAACAGTGGGGACAGGGAGGGGGAAGGACTCAGGCTCTCCAGAGCTGTTTCTGTGTGGAGGGTTAAGAACAATAGCAGAGGCTGAGCCTGGTGGTGCACACCTGTAATCCCAGCTACTCAGGGGCCTGAGGCAGGAGGGTTGCCAAGTTTGGAGCCAGCCTGAGCAACTTAGAGAGGCCCTTGTCTCAAAAGAAAAAATAGGGCTGAGGATGTAGCTCAGTGATAGAGCACCTCTGGGTTCAATCCTCAGTGGACCTACCACCCCACACAACTGAAACCTTATTGTGCTGCTTGTTTTGACAGTGACTGAAAGTTCTAAGGGAATGTTTCCAATAGGCCTACCCAGTTCCTGCCCACTTCTGTCCATAGGAGGGGAATGGGAAAATTGTTGGTGTGTGGACCCTGTCCTCAGGAGGTCTGAAGGCCCCTCTGCTGTAGTTGCAGATGTGGCCAGAGAAGGCCTTTGTTGGAACACGTTGCCATGTGACACTGCACCAGCTGATGGGTCTAGGGCTTTTGGCACCATTTTACCCCCAAACAGCTGGTCCCCTTTCCAAGCTAGTCATCTTTGAGAGATTCAATAAGGACCTGTCTTCCAGGAACCCATTTATGTGCATGCCTGTCTTTGTCACATCACTGGCTGGCCTTTTAGTGAGAACAGGATTCTGCCTAGTAGTTAACCCATCACTTGGCAGCTCTCCCATTCCAGTTAGGCCAACTGGGGTCCAACACCCCCCCATCCTGGGTCTGACAGTTCTGTCTCCCAGGAGTGAACCTTCTCTACTCCCAGTTCCACCCACCGACCTGTGGCCACTGCTCCAGAGGAAGCCATTTGGGTCTCTTCAAGGGCTGTTTGTCACCCCCCTCCTATTTCTCAAATGTTTATCTTTCTAGAAGTATTTGTGACTGCCCATTATTAAACTGTTAATGCTTCCTTTTAAGGCAGTCAGCTTTCTTTTATGGGTGGGTATAAAAATCCTGAGATTTCTATATGAAATCCTGCCTTTATTCAAACAGAGCATGTTGCCAGGAGTTCTCAGCCCATGGGCCTGGGCTCACCCACATCAGCACAGTCACATCCAGGCCAGGGCTGGTGGTCAAGGTCTGGCCCTGTCTCATCTTGCCAAGCTGAAAGGTGGCAAGCTGGGGGCAAGGAGCATGAAGATAGAGATCTCAGTCTTTTCATGGACTAGCTCTGGGATGCTGAATGGGGTGGGGTGCTTTTGAGTGCCTTGGTTTCTTCATGAAGCAAAGAGATTGGATTATGAGGACTTGAGAGCTCTTCAAGTTGTTCATGACCTCAGATTTGAGGCAGCAGTGAATGGTCGTACTTCCTGGGCCATGCCACTGGCCTGAGTTTGGCTAGAGCTGGCCCCCACTCTCAGAAACGTGATAGTTCTTGCCAGAAAAATCAGCTCCTGGTGAGAGGCACAGAAAAGTTGTGTGTGTGTGTGTTTCAGATGAGATTGGGCACATTCAGGGTGTTATAGACTGTTTGTTTGCAAACAGCACTAGGCAGGTAGGTGCTGTAACCCTTTAGGGGCTAGGCACTCAGTGAAGTACCCAGTGGCAGCCCTTTCTGGTGAGGCAGAACAGCTTATTGATAGGCAGTTTTACCAGTGAGGGTTGGACCCAATATCAACCCTTATGCTTGTGGGGTGGGGACAGCATTGCTGAAATTTTGGAGCATCCAAGGGTGGAGATACAACTTTGTCTAGCTTTCACCAGGTCACCAGTGGGCCAGTGAAGGGTGACCATAAGCTCAAGGTTACTGCTAGTGGCCCAGTCTCTCCCCAGGTCCCCTCTACAACCTCCCATTTTCAGTAAAATGGCAACAGTGATAGTGATGCTCCACACACTCTGCAGGCAGGAGACCATGTAACATCCCGCTCTCACCTCCCAGTAGAGCTAACCGCACAGCTGAGGAGATGGGGAGTCTGAGAAAGACTGGGCTTACCCACCCTTCAGCTATCTCCTTGGCCACCTGTGGTCTTTGTCAGGTGAGTTGTGCTTGCTTGGGGAACTTCAGGGTGATCCAGTGTAAGCACTAAGGGCAACCAAATGGCACAGTGGATATGGCCTGGTTTTCCTCAAGCCACAGTCATCATGGCAGAATCCATGCTGCATGCCTGTCTCCACCCCGGGTCCAACTTCCCTGCAATTTGGGCAGGCTTTGGAGAGCAAGGCTGGAGATGGCTAAGAATGCCCATGTCTTATTAGTAGGCAATAGAAAGGCCAGGTCTGACGGTACTACCACAGCAGTCCCAGCAGAGGCTGAGAGGTTCATGCCAGGGTAGTGGCCCCAGGTGAGAAGCAGGGTGCAGGTTGTATGTGACTAGAGCCCTCCCTCTTCCTGGGCCCAGCATGACAAAGGAGCACTGACCAGCTGCCCTGTCTGCCATTTGTCTCATCTGCAGGGTCATGATTACTTATCCCAAGGGTTTCGCTTCCTTCCCTCAGCCAATGCCCGAACCATAGTCCCATGCCTGCAGTGTCATGCCTGCTGCTCCTTGTTGCCCTAGGGCTGTTGGGCTGTGCCTGCTGTTGAGTGCCCAAACCCGACCAGGCCTGGCTTTCCTATGGCAGGGAGTGCTGACCTCCTCTCATACTGGTGGCCTCCCCAGCAGTGGGGCCTCCAGACATCCAACCCTCCTCTGAACCTTCTAGGAAGCTCTGCTGTGCTCCCCAACCCCCAGGCCAGAAGCTCAGGGGTTCCTCCCAGAGGCACCGATCAACTGTGACTTTTCTTTTTATCCGCAAAACACCATTAATTCGAGTAGTCTCAGGTAACTTTAATGAAAGTGTCAGCAATCTTTTCCCCCACAATGGCATAGAGATGACTGAGCTCAAAAGCAGGATCACAGCTGCCAAGAGACCAGCCACCCAGAAGGGAGGCCAGGCTACCACCAGGAAGCCAAGCTCACTGTTCCCAGAACCCAGGCCCTGAAGCAAGAAAGCTTCACCTCTTGCTTTAGAGACCCGCAGCCATACCTTGTGGACAGTTGCACTGGGCTCTGGGCCTTCACTTGCTTTGTAGAGGGAAGGCCAAATTTCGACTCCCGGGGAACACCATATTTTTTCCAGCTCCACATTGGCTTACCAACCCATAAGCCAGTGGGGCATGAGATGGAGTAATGGAGGCAGTTCCAGCTCCAAAACCACCACTGCTATTGTGGCCCAGCAGTGAAGGAGCACTTTTACAATTACATGAGAAAAAGTGGTCATTCCATTGTTAAACAACACACACCCTATATAAATAAAAAGTATAAAGAGGAAGGAATTTGGTGAAGGAAAGAGAATTGGCACAGACAATATATTGCTTTCCAGTTTCAAGGCGACAGATTGACACCAGAGGGAATAGACATAAGGGGTGGGTTTGGCTTAAGTAAAACATCCCCCTCCCAGGGGTGGAGGGGAGCTGAGAGGGATGGGGATGGGCAGCCAGGTCAGAGGAGCCCACTGGGTCCAGAAATGTGCTGAGAGAGACGCTGAATTTGTCCACACCACCCAGGAAGGTAGGTCTGCTCTCTTTGAGAAAAACAAGCACAACTAAACACTGTATACAGACCAGAAACTTCAAGTTACTTTGTTTTCTGCCTTCTGCTATAGCAGGTTCAGAAGCAGAAGAAACCGTAGGGGATGCATGGCCCCTGACTGTCAGGGTTCTCCCACATGCAGTGGGCTTGGGAGAATTTGCCCATCAACACATTTCCCCTCCCTAGATGTGGGAAGGGTCATGGGACAGTGTCCCACCAGGCGTTGGTATCCTCTTGTGACAACCAACATACATTTTCCTGAGTCATGCCGTTTCCCTCCTCTGATTAGCAGCATCCCCTCCTCCTACAAGAGCAGCATGGGAACTGTGCCTCTCAGTTTCCTTTCAGCCCCACTTTTTAAAAGATACAAACTGTTCATGGGTTTGTTTTTGTCAAACAACTTGGTGGCTTCCCCAATTCTCTTTTCTCTAAGCCCAATGGTCAGGGAGAGAGAGATGCTCAGCCTTCTTCTGTGCAGGTGCAGGGAACATGGGGAGGGAGTGTGGCAGGCAGGCCTTTCCTCCCATCTACTTTGGGATGGGAACCCCATCCGATGCCTGGCCTATTCATAACCCACCATGATTCTGATACTCTTGAGATGACAGAAGTAAGAAAATGGAAATAGAGCTTAGAGAAAGACAAAATGCTGCTGGGACAGATTGTCCACAGAGTACATTCTAATATCTTATTAGGTATCTGAATCCGATAGGAAAAAAATTAGAAACTATGTATAAAACTTAAAAATATTCAAGTATCAAAAAGCTATTTTGGATCAAAGTTTTAAAACAAGCTATCAGCAAGCTGCTGCTGCTGAGAAGAAATTTTTACAAAAGTTAACTGAGTCTGTTCAGTTGAGCTAGGAAAAGAAGCCATCTGTGTGGGGGCTGAGAGTGTGGATAGTGAAGTCAGAGAGATCAGGGCCTTTTTAAGCTGAAAAGGAGAGCAAGAGCCCGGTGGGCAGGCAGGACAGGTAGGCACGGTCACTCTCCCTGAAGAATGAACCATAAGGTGCGTGGCCTAGACCTCCTTCCCCTGGTGTCTGGTCCCTGCACATTTCATGGCTGTAGGTGGAGCTGCCTTCTGAGGAATGCACAAATAGCAAAAGCAAAGCAACAGAAAAGAGCAGAAAGCTGACCCATTTCTGCACAGAAATTCTTCTAGAAAGAAAAAGCAGCAGGGAGTGAATGGAGGCAAGACACTACACAGTGTTGACTTAGCTTCTCAATCCCTGTTACAAATGGAGTCTAAGTTAGGGATATCAAAATGCCCCTACCCATACAGGGACAGGGTTATGGCCCCCGTAGTATGAAGCAGCAGCAGTGTTTATTCAAGACACAATAATGAAGGAATCTGGTAGTGTTCCCTTCTTCCTGGAGAGGGTGCATCTTGACAAGTGAGCCAGTAGAAATCTTTTAAACTCTGATAAATTAAGTTCATTAAAAACCACTCCACCTTCTCTCCCTGGGGCCAGGCCTGCACACCAAGACGTGCTGGCTTGGGGAGCCCTCTGGTGGTAGCATGGAAAACCACAGTCCAAGGCCAGACTGGGACTTGCAAACCAACAGGATCTGTGCTGGCCACCTGGCCTTCTACTTTGGGTACTGTCTCTGGGCAGATGGCCTGGCTCTTGGGAATGGCCCAGTTATACTTCATGAAGGTTCAGATCCCACTCTTCGGATGGCCCGTTTCACCACAGGTTCCCAGGCTGTTCTGTTGGCCTCTTGAGATGATGTTGGGCCTTTAGACTTCAGTGGAAAATAAGATGCTCTGTCTCTTACTGTCTGGGGCAGGTATGGCCTCCAACTGCAGGAAGTACAACAGCACCTGGACCTGCCCAAGAAGAGTAGGAAGAAGAAAGTGGCTCAGAGTGGCACCACTACAGATAAGAAAATCTTCTTGGCCCAAGCCCACAGGACCAGCTCAGGTGACATGAGCCCCTCACGCAAGAGACCTGGAATGAGGTGGGGTTCCTAATGCAATATGATGTGGGACTGTTTTAAGACTCAGGTCAAGTGACCCTGGAGGACCAGGAGGTGAGCCGAACTCTATGAAGTCCAGCACAGTACAGAGGTAGATGCAGCAGCTGAGGCTCTCCCTTCCCCTCTCAGCCACATGGGTCTAGGCAAGGCCCTCTTTCTGACTCTTGGTCACTACCTCTACATAGTGGAGGGGGGAATGGATGGCAGAACTTAGGGTAGGACAGGTAAAGGCCACCTTGGTCAGGCCAGGTGGCATGGGCTGGAGCCCATCTCCCCATACCTGGGACATGACCTCCAGGGACCAGCTATCAGTCATGGTAATGGGCTGGCTGGGGTTGGCAGGAAGCTTGCTTTCTTTCTCTGAGGGCCGAAGCAGCGTGGGACCAAACACTGTGGCAAGGTTGTGTAGGGACATCTTGTTCACGGTCTCCTTTTCAGCCACTCTGTAGAAGGACAAAGTAAAGGGTGCTGTTTCGACACCATCTTCAAGATAGAGGTAAAGGGGTTGGGCCCTGGAATCCCTCAGGGAACATGGCAGCAGGCAAGACCCCTTGCTGCCTTGTGCTGGTTCCATGGCACAACCACCTGGGGAGGGAGTGACCTCAATCCTGGTTGTGCTGAAAGCAGACTCCACTCCAGGGACTTCTAGCTCTGAGGAGCCTATGGCAAAGAGGAGCCTATGGCAAAGAGCACCCAAGGCCAGAAGGCAACTGGGCCAGCTCTGGGCTACAATCTGGGTGACTGCAGGGTCCAAGTACATTGCTGGCTATGGCTGAAGCACCTTGCTCTTCATTTAAGGCCATGATGCAGACAGAAGAAGTCCCTAGGGCGTAACTGCAGACAGATGGCAAGAAAAGACCCTTGGTCCCAGGGGATACGAACCACCCTACTTCCTTGGGGCCTGGAGCCCTAGACCCACATGAAAGAGTTACGAATACCTTTTCAGGTGGTCTAGAAGGAAGAGGAAAGTCAGCAGGTTGGCTTCTGGGAGGGACAGCAGCAAATTGAGCATGCAGCTCTCCTTTGCAACAGGATCTGAAAGAGCTGTACAGCAGGGCAGGGGTTACTTCTCAGGGTCATTCCATGGCCTAGACCTCCCAAGGGTGGTCAGATGGATTACTCAGGGCCTATGCTGGAAGGTGCTCAACAGTCCAAACCCATTGTCATCCTCACTCACACAGCACTAGCCTCCAGTAGGATCCTGTGATGGGTGTCTATGTGGGGTGTGAGTTACCCTGAATGAAGTCTGTCTCAAAGGGGCAAACAGTATCCTAGGCACCAGCAGCAAGAGGCACCACTGCTTATGGGCAGTGCTCCCTTGGGGCCATTTGCTTCAGCATCCTAGGAAGAGCCCACGAATGGAACAAAATGGGTAGAGTAGGAGATAAGGAGGGATACAAAGTCCCAGACCTACCAAGCCCTGGGAGGCTTTCTCATTGCCCTGTGCACTCTGGGGGCACATTCAGGTCAGAGAGACTAGGTCCTTTGCTGAATGGACCCTGGTAGGCAGACTTGTTCTAGGGGTCATGTGGAGACTGCACCTGCCTCAGATGCTGCTAGTGCCCACCTGCCCTTTGGACATCTCCTTCCAGGGTGACTCAGGGTAAAGGCTGGGCTTGAACCTCTGCTTGACTGGGCTACAATGAGTTAGATGGGTAGGGTATCCCCTTGCCTAGGAAGCTACACTCAGCCCAGGTCTAAAGAAAGGAGGGCTATGGCCTTCAGGATCCAACATCTGGGCATGTTCAAGGCAGTGCCAGCTGCATCGTCCCTCAGTCTACTGAAAGGGTTGGTACAGCAGGCAGCCCCTGAACATGGGTAAAGGCCCATGCAGCCAAATTTCTCTGGTCAGGGTGAAACATGGATCATGGCAGAAGGACACAGTTCAGGCCCCTGCAAGAGTGGCAGTGGACAGGAGAGGAAGATGACTCTTGTGGGACTTAGGCCTCCTCGTGCTTACCAATGCCCTCAGCAAAGTTGGGGTAGAATTCATCAGTGAAGAGGGGCTCAGGCAGCTCACGGAAATAAAGTTTCAGCGTGCCTGCGATGGCATTCACATCCATTTCACTCATCATCACCGATACATCTTTGTTATCTGAAAGAAAACAGAAATGGAGAACTTCCACAAAGATGCTGAATCAGGTCTTCTACAATCCCCATCTTGGCTAACAGTCCTTACAATGCTGACTGCTTCATGGGTCCCTCCCTTTGGAGTGATTAATCTTATTCTTCTCAAGCATCTGCAAGGCTCTAGGTCTATGCAGGGTTGCAAGGGAAGTGAATGCATCCCCACAACTCTCTCCCCTCCTCAGCAAGGTGCAGCCCAGAGGCAGCACCAGATGTACCTGGGCAGGAGGAGGCAGCAAGGCGAATGAAGAACATGGAATCTGGGCAGGAACCAGGCAGCTCTGCCCTGTATACAACAACTGCCTAGACACCAGCATCTTCTGCTACATGAAGGCACTGGGATTATTTGAGTCATTTTAGTATTTAAACAGGCACCTTTTTTGGGCTCAAATGGCTACTGGTCCTCCATACCACAGGCAAGGTCCACTCTGGTTGCCAAAGAGGGAACTGGCACAACAGCAGGACCCAGCTGGGATTGCTAGTACCTCAAGGGCCCCAAGTCAGGAAGGTAGTATGTCCCCTAAGGAGAGTCTGCAAGCAGAGTCCTGTTCAAGTCCTAGTTCTGTACATTGCTCTTTGAGAATACTGGTCAAGGACCCTCCGGGGCCTGAATATTCTAGCCTGGCAACTGGGGCAGTTCTTCCATCCTCGTGGTGTGTGAGGGTGGTGGAACAGGAGGAGACACCACAATACCAGGAGAAGCTGGGTCATGTCCATGTCCCATGGTATCCTTGAATAGGCCACGCTCACACCACACTGACTGTGGGGCTTCAATACCTCCTGTCCACTCCTATAGTAGCAGGCTAACTCCCATGGACACCTGGTCCAACCTGGAAAGTGTGCCTGGAATGGGCAGCAAACAGGCTGCTGCTTTTTTTTTTTTTCTTTTTCAAGACAGGGTCATACTGTATTGCCCAAGTTGGCCTCATACTCCTGGGTTCAAGTGATCCTCCTGCCTCAGCTACAGGTACCTGCCTGTCTCATATTTGTAAATCATAAAGTAATAAATGAAGAAAAGTACAGAGAATGATGTGACAGGCACAGGTTGTCCACTTCCATCCCGTACTGCCCGGATGACACTCACTGACGTCAAAGGCTGCCTTCAGCGCCTGGATGTCTGTGGCCACTCCAGACACACGGTAGATGCCCACCTCCTCCATGCCCCGGCGTTCAATCTCCTCCACACACTGGCGCACAATGTAGGGCACCTTGGACCTCTCTCTCCTGTGAGGGGACAGCAAATGCCTTCAGTGCCCAGGCAGCCCTGTCACACATTAGCCTACCCAATGACAGGGGTGAGGAAGGTGCCCAGGTTTGGGACTGCACATAGAGCCTGTGTGTGCTCTCCCTACACTCTGAGTTTACGGTTATCACTGGGCCGTTCTAAGGGCATGAAGCAGCTGAACACTTGCAAGCTATCTACAGTTTTTAGGGGAAGGTCAGGACACTTTCTTTCCTTCTTCCTTTGTGTGGGTGTGGTGTTGGGGATTAAACCCGGAGCCTTTAAACATGATAGGGAAATACTCTGCCACTGAGCCACACCTCAAGCTCCAGGTTTTCCTAAGTGAAGTTGGCCACAGGAAGTGCAGTTAAAAGATCACAGGCCTCACAGTAACAGGTGACCTTATGACGTTGGAAAGCAGTCTTATCTCTGAGATGGGCAATCAGACCTAGTCTTGGTCCTGCCAGTTGACTGCTATATGAAGTGAATCCTCTGACCCCTCCATGTCTCCTTGAGAGATGAGCCCTGCACATGGCAAATACTCAACAAGCATCTACTGAATGAATGACTCCACAGAGTTGCCTAAGCATCTTGTGATTCTGCTTTTCTCTTCTGACTCTAAGATGATTCTAGTATCTCCATCTGTGTAGGACCCTGAGCAAGAACACTTCAAAGATAGAAGAGGTCAGTACTATTGGGAAGCCTTAACTTCAGTTTTGTTTTGCAACTGGTTAGGGGTGCACCAAAACTCTTTCCCAAACCACCCAACAGGCTCTGGGCATGAAAAGCAAACACCATCCTCAGCTCTCCCAAATAATCACCTTTAGGCCCCTGGGCAGGGGTGGCGGTGGTCTCAGGAGGAGCCCTTTGGGGTTCTTATCTTGGAGAGCTGAGGAGAGAGTTTTCTTCTACTCATGTCCAGAGCCTTCCTGAAGTGCTACGGGAATAGGAGTGGTGTGTGTGTTTGTTTATTTGTTTATTTATTTATTTGGTACTGGGAATTGAACTGGGGGCACTTGAACCACTGAGCTCCATCCTCAGCCCTTTTTATTTTTTATTTTGAGACAGAGTCTTAATAAGTTGCTGAGGCCAGTCTCAAATTTGCAATCCTCCTGTCTCAGTCTCCTGAGTCTCTGGGATTACAGGCCTGTGACACCATGCCTGGCAGAAGTGGTATTTAGCCATAAGTGCCTGAGGAATAAATGACACAAGCCCTGGCCCAGACAACCAGTAAGGTCAGGGGCCCAGCCTGATTCCATGCTGGGGAAGTGAATGAAATTTGGGAGGAAGTAGCCTGTATCCTGAGAATTGCCCTGAAACTAACAAACAGGCCTGTCCTGGCAACCGACTAATGACAAAGGGACAGGGGTTACAATCATTTAACAGGAACCTGGGACCATGACAAATTCCAAGTGAGGGAAGCAAATCCTATACTTGGGCAGTTCCTGGAGTCAGGCAGGAGCCAGCAGACTGATTCCAAAGGAAGGAGGCAAGGACATTCCTGAGCTGTCATTTGCAGTTAACACAGGAGGTAGTTAAGCACACAGAGTGTTCCCAGGGTCCTCGGAGGCCTCCCCGTGGAGAAATCATGCTTAGAGGGGAGAGAACCACGCCTGTCTTCCTGCAGAAACACCTTAGGGACACATCCTCAATGTAGGAGCCCACACCCAAGTCACTCACTTGGTGACCACGGCAATCTTGACTCCAAAGACGCCGGTCTGTTTGCGGGAAGGCATTCTCTTCAAGCTGAATTCTCTGCTCGTGAACTTGACAGAAAGTTTCACTTCAATCTGCAGTGGGAAGAAAGAGCACAGGTCTCTTACTCCTTCTGGTCCTCAGAGCCTGAAGTGCCAAGGGTCCCTGGGAGTCTCAAGGAATCTTTCCACCCCCAGGGCAAGCAGGTCAAGTTTCCAGAATAAGGTGAGGCCATCCCTGAGGGAAGTACCTGGTCCAATTCAGCAAGAGTCAGGAATGGTTTGGATAGTTTTAAGAATTGGCTTGTCCAGAACTTTTCCCTACAATCTCCATTGCTTTTTTTTTTTTTCCTTTTTACATGGGAGTTTGAACCCAGGGATACTTAGCCACAGAGTCATATCCCCAGTCCTGTTTATTTTTTTGAGACAGGGTCTCACTAAGTTGCTGAGAGCCTTGCTAAGTTACCTAGGTTGACCTCAAATTTGTGACCCTCCTGCTTCAGCCTCCCAAGTTGCAAAGATTACAGGTATGCAGCACCATGCTCAGTCTCTTTCTTTCTTAATAATAATAATTATAATTATTTTATTATTATAATTAATAATAATTTTAAAAATAAGCAGATGGGATCTTCAATCCCAGCATCTTGGGTGACTGAGGCAAGAGGATCATCAAGTTCAATGCCAGCTCAGCAACTTAGTAAGACCTTGTCTCAAAATAAAAAGATCTGGGGATGTATCTTAGGGGTAGAGCACCTCGGTTCAGTCCTTAGGTTCCTCAAAGTAAATAGTGAGTAGATAGTACTGGGGATATAATTCAGTGGTAGAATACATTTTTTTTTTTTTTCCTGGCTGGTGCTGGGGATTGAACCCAGGGCCTTGTGCTTGCAAGGCAGGCACTCTACCAACGCGCTATATCCCCAGCCCAGAACACTTTTTTTTTTTTTTTTTAGACAAAAGCTTACTACATTTTATTTTATTTTTTTTTGTGTGTGGTGTTGGAGATTGAACCCAGGGCCTTGTGCTTACGAGGCAAGCACTGTACCAACTGAGCTATATCCCCAGCCCCAGAACACATTTATTGATGTGTGTGAGATTATAGGTGCAATCCCCAGCACCAACAAACAGGTAAGAAACTAATGTAATATTTTATCATATATGCTCAGGCCTTTTTGGTGTGTGGTTTTGTTTATGCAGTGCTAAAACTGAGCCACATTCCAGCCCTGGGTGTTTTTTGTTTTGTTTTGTTTTCTTCTTTATAGGTTGAGCATACCGCATCTGAAACTCTGAAGTGCTTTGAAATCCAAAAACTTTTTGAGCACTGACATGACGCCATAGTGGAAAACTGTATACCTAGCCTCAAGTTGATGGGTCAAAATACATAAAATTACCTTCAGGCTATGTGTGTAAGGTGTAGGAAATATAAATGAATTTTGTGTTGAGCCTTTCTTCTGTCTCCAAGATATTTCACGTACATGCAAATACTTAAAAATCAAAAAAGCAAACAAACCTAAATTCAAAACGCTTCTTGTCCCGAGCATTTTGGATAAGGAATACTCGACCTATACAAAGATTTGTATAGGTGAGCTGAAGACTATCCAGGGACCTCGGTTGCTATGGGAAGATCCCAGGGCTCTGGGTTAAGTCTCTACCTGTCAGGGGGGTACCATAAGATCTTTCAGGAGGATGCTTAAGACCTGGGCTCTGACTGCATGCATTCCAGTCACCAAATGGAAAAGATTCCTTCCTGGGCAAAATGATTCTGCTCTGTAGTGGCCTCTCCCTCCTCTGGCCACACTTTCTCTCAGATATCAGCTCAGAGTTAGCCTCCTTCTGACTGTTTTGGAAGGAATCAGGCCATCCTGATCTTCTGTAGGAAATTCAAGATAACAGAGCCCTATGGATACATACCCCATTCATGGCGATGACTGTCCGCTGCCAATCTCTGTCCTGCAGGGCTTGGGGGTCCAGCTGAAATCAAGGAAGCATGATTAACAGAGGCTGTTGGGTATGCTCCTAGGCTCTGCCCAGCAGTGGCCCACACCTGCTACTGCTCCATACCTGAGTCAGAAGCAGAGCCTAATTGTGGCCAGCACCTCTATCCAGAGGCCAAGAGGGGTCCAGAGAGGGGAGAGGACCTGTTAGAAAGCCCTGGAACCTCAGGGCCCTTATACTCCCAGACCTTTGTTGCCTGGGCCTGATATTGCCTGTGGGTATGGGGGCAATAGCTCAGGGTCCTATACTCCCTCACCACAGGTGCTGTGAGACACTCTGGGAAGGGCAAGTAGTTAGTATAAAGGATATTTTGGAAAGCCCAACTTCAGCAGCAACTTTGGGGGGCATGTCATCCAAGACTGCTGTCTGGGAATCATGGATACTTGCTTTCTCCTTGTGCCATGGTTTGGCTTGTGGCAGGAGAGGCCTCCAGGCCAGGATAGTCCTATGACTTAATTTAAGAGTCAGGTCCAGAAGAATTTAGAGCTGAGATCCAAATCACACAGCAGGGACCAGAATGAAGCCTTTTTAATTTTGATCTCAATAAGACACTGTCCAGCAACTGGTCTACGGGAAACTGCCACTTAATTTTACCTAAATAAACAAGTCTCATGGCCAAGCCACATGTCCCCCACCCTGCCCCATCCATGAAGGCTCTCTAGCTGCTTTTTGATGAGCCCATGCTCACATCAGTAGCTCCTGAATACAGCCAAGGATACTGGCCTGGCAATAAGCAGCTGGGAGATTCTTGTTTTTAAAAAAAAAAAAAAAAAAAACCTCCCAGGGTTGTGATGTGGCACAATGGTAGGGTAATTGTCAGGCACAACAGGGTTTGATTCCCAGAACAGAAAAACAAAATAAAACAAAAAGCACCTCCCTGAGTTTCTACTCCCAAAGAATTAGAGTCATGTACCCAGGTGGGACCTGGAATTTGGACAAGTAGAAACCTTTCCAGGCTGATGTGAAGCCAAGTCAAGGAAGGCACTGTCCAACACCACAGAACACAGCACACATCATATATACACATCATATATGGCTGGGTGTTCTCAATATCTGCTTCAGGTGATGGTTCATTTTTCCTACTAAGCAAGTCACTTAAGAGCAAGGACCACACCACACTTCATGATTTCTGCACACATGCAAAAACATACTTGCATGAGCACACATATAACGGTGTTAAGCACAGTGACCTGGGCCTTCTGCAGATGGTGCAGGTAGAAAAAAGGAGGGATTCAAGAGGAGGTCAAGGGGCCCAGCTGCCCCCACCTCTTAGATGTGTGCACCTGGGCCTCTCTCCCTCTTATAGGCACTCCCAGTAAATGAGTCCTCCCTACCTTCCCTGGTGGGTCCTTTGGGTTAACATTTTCAAAAGATCTGAAATGTACAGCCAGAATGACACAGAAAACCAAGGGTGGCAGAATGCCTCCCTTAAGGAACTGTGTGGTCACAGGTTCCTAATCTGCCTGGGGAGGTTTTCATAGGCCACATTCCAGACCATGGGGACCCCACTCTGAGAAGCAAGGTTTGTGAAGACGGATCAGTTAATTACAAACCACCCAGAAAAAGAAATTTCCCAAGAGGTTCTCTTTCTCAAGAGTGTACCCCACGCCTCCTCCAAGAGATGGAGAAGGGGGATGATATCGGGCCCTTCCCAGCTCTGGGGCCAGCAGATATGTCACTCCATACCAGACCAGGCATGGCTGGAGGAGACAAGGGATGTGTACCTGCTGGCTGGTCACCCCCAACCTCAGTCCTGGCTGCTCAAGGAAGGTGATGTGGTGCCCTTCTCTCTTCAGAAGCAAGTTAACTGAAACCCAGAAGCACATCAAGTAGGACAAATCCCTCCCTTTCCTTTCAGAGAATAGCAATAAAGGGGTTCCTTGCCCTCAAAAATGCAGGTCTGGCAAGAGCCATGGACAAGCAGCCCAGAGTTTGGATAAACAGAGAGGCAGAGGGAGCAGCTGTTTAAAACATTCAGATGACAGGGACCCCTTCCCTCCCAGCCTACTTGGGAACCAAACCCATTTGATGGCCCACCTTGCCCCTGCACACCAGGTCTCGGATATGGGTCCACAGGGCAGTGCCTCCTGCATACAGGTGCTTTTCAGCAGAGGCCACCAGGCTCCGTCCTGCTCGGCGGGGGTGTAAGTACCGAAGGAGGCCCTGCACCGCAGCAGGGGCAGACAGAGATTCCCGCATCCTCAGCCCTGCTGCTCTGAGAGGCCCACGGGGTTGGACAGAAGCACAGTGGCCAGCTCCCAGTCTCTGCTGCCTTTTGACTAAGTTCCAAGGGAAACCCCGCCCCCTGCCTGGCTGGCCAAGGTCAAAGCTTCCCATCACCCCTGCATTCCATTTTTTTGTTTGTGTATGGGAAAAACAACACCCCCTGGCCCCACAGGAGCATAATGGTTACGGGAATTCCAGTGTGTCCTGCTCTCCTCTTGAGCCCAGAAAAGCCGAGTTTCCTTCTCAAGTGGCTATTTCCTGTGGTCAGAATTTGGGGACACTGAGTAATGTGTGTGACTGGTCAGTCCATGTCAGGCTGGGAGCACCCTAGAGATTGCCCCAGGGCCTACACACCTCCCAGCTTATAACCCAATAATCACATACACTACTTCCAATAAACCCAGGGCAAAGAACATGCATGAGGTCCTGTTCCCCTGGGTAAGCTAGCAGAGTGATGAGTGGTCCATGGGGTTCCAGCCACTGTCCATTCCTAAACACTGACATTTAGCAGCCATCCCTGCCTGGTCCTGATGCTGCCAGGCCAGCTCTTCACCAGGCCTATCTGCAGTTGGTGTGTTGGCCTCTGGGCATCCAGCCCCTGTGGCAGCCCCAAATTAGTGGATCCAGCAGGAAAGGCCTGCTGAAGCTGGCTCCACTCCAAAGAACAGAGTGTGCTTAGCAGAGTAGAAGCTCCACAAAGAATAGCACGATGATGAGGTTTGGGCCTCAGAACAGTCCAACCCCAAACAGTATTCAAGGCTGGCATGCTCTCTCGTGCAGTTATTTAAAGCACCAGAGAGAAAAACAAGAGACTGGGATTTGGAAAAACTGATGATGGAACGGAGAGGATTGGGAAACAGCAGTCAGGGAAAAAATGAGGCACTCCGGATGCTGTTGAGGGTCCCCTTGGGAATGCACTTGATGTTGAATGGGGGGTAGTCAGGCAGGAACCCATCTGCTCACACCTGGTGGCTTTGGTAGATGGTCTGGGTCATTGCTTGTCTATTTAGGGGTTAGGCCAGATGGGACTCTCAGAAAAACACTGATTGATGGGGTTGGTGGGCTGCCCAGAGGCCTGTTGAGAAAACTGTCCAGCATATCCATCCCGGGGCAGGGGGCGGGGTAAGAGGCATGGAAGAGAGTTCAGGTCCAACTGGGATGGGCACTGAATGAGGCCCTGAAGCACCCCTGACCACCCTGCATTGCCGAGGACTAAGTGCTGCCCTTCTTGCTCGGTAGTCTGTATAGCCAGATGAGCCACCTCAAATGACCACAGGGCATGATCTCACTCACTCTAGCAGGGGGTTGGGTAGGGCATGACTCAACTGTCCAAAGAAGGAAATGTTTGTTCCCTTCCCACTTGCTTCCTCATAGACAGTAGCTTCCTCTACACCCACTGTCATAGACTCAGATGGTCCAGCAGGGCATCCCCAATTATTCCTATCTGAGCTTCATATATTTGCATCATAATCCATTTACTCCTGGGGTGGGTCTTTGCGGAGACCACCAGTGAACCTCTGTACTTGCTGGGAGAGAAATCTGGCCTTGTGCCATGGTACTCTCTGCCCTGTTCTCCCTGTGACCCCAATCTGTTCTCCTGGATCTTAGCACAACATTCTCTTTGATTACAGAGAGTTTCTAATATCACTTAAAAAGATAATGGGGCTAGGGGTGTCCTGCAGAGCCTACATAGAGCAAGCAGGAGATCCTGAGCTTGATCTTTAGTACAAAAAAAAGGGCGGGGATCCCTACCCCCAGGAATGACTATAATAAAACAAATGGACAATAACCAGTGTAAATAGGATATGGAGAAACAAGAACCCTCACACATGGTTACTTGGGATGAAAAGGGTGCAGCCACTGTGGAAAAAGGAGGGCAATTCCCCAAAGACAACTTGCCGCATGACCCACCAATTCCACAGGTGTCTACCCAAGCACAGAAATATTGATCCACCCTAAGACTTCTACAAGCATGTGTTCACAGCAACATCAAACATAACAGCCCCAAACTGGAAAGAACTCAAGTGTCCATCAACAGGTGAGTAGAAAAGCAGAGTCATGGTATACATATTTGGTGGAAAAACCAAATTCCATTACTGCAGCCATTACTGATAATGCTATGTGTGGATGACCCTCAAAATAATTATGCTGCATGGAAGGAACCAGTCACAAAGACCACTTCTGGCGATTTTGTTTATGTGAAATGTACAGAATGGGCAAATTCCTACAGACAATAAGTAGATCAACCTGATGCTCCTGTTAGAATCTGAGTTGTGAGCCCAGCAAGACACATTAAAGGTCAGGAGAAATGGGACTAGCAGGGGAAATGGGAGTTGACAAAGTTCCATGGCTTGATAAAAAGTTACCCTCTAAGAAGAAGGAACAGGGCTATAGGAGAAAACCTAGAAAATTCATAAATGGTAATGAAAGAAAGATGACTGAAGGAAGAAATTCCTAATAGCTGTGAGGCTCCACGTGTCTTGAGTTTTGCTGACTCTGGCAACTCTCCCTAGACCCTGGTCTCAGCCCAGGATGTGCTGGGACACCTGACAGTACCTTGGGCTGCTGTCTGCCCCACCCACACTGGGTCAGGCTGAAAGGCTGGCTATACTAGACTTGTGCATCTGTAGAAGTTCTGTGCTTCTGCTGGTTTCAGAACTTAGGATGCTAATGCCTTCACCTTGAAAAGTCCTTCCCTGAAGATAGACTCTGTGTCCCCTTCTTCCGTGAAGGCATCTGTGACCTCACTCTGCCCCGTAAATAACTGTGCCATCTGAGCCGCTGATGGCCCCTGCAGCCAGGCCTGGTTCTTGACACATCCACAGTATCTTTCTTTTTGAACCTCTCTGCTCCTGGCACATAGGAGGTTCTCTGCCATGAGTGTGTCTGAGGGTGGACTGGGATAGCCTTACTTGCTCAGATGGCTCACTGAGGTTCAGGGTCAGCTTGGAAAGGACCCTGGTCTGGGCTCTACATACCCAACCACATACAAGGGCTCAGATTCTCATTGCTGGTGACTCTTCCATGGATATTAGTATGACCCCAGCAGCCCCCAGCTGTATGTTGTGTCCCTCTGCCTTTCTGACCCATTGCTCTGAACAAGTCACCCATCCTTTAATTCTGGAAGGGGAAGCCTTCCACCCTCCTCTTGTGGAGCTCCATCTTGCAAGAAGTAGAAACCTGACAATTTAATCAATACAGTCATTTGAAAAGCTACTCATCAACATCATTTAGAGGAGTGAAAAAGACTGAACCAGGACCTTAACCCCAGAAAATTCTGATGTTTCCTGCCCACAGACAGGTGTGTGTGTTTTTCTGGCCACTCAGTTTCCATCTGGGCCCTTTCCTCAGGGCCTACTCCCTTGGTTGGATCTGTGCTTCTTTCTGTCCTCCCTTTGACACTCTAGGCACTGGGTCTTCCCTATTAAAACTGCAATAGCCTCATCTCACAGGAAGTCTCTCCACTCAACTTCTGAGTCAAGGGTGCCTAAAAGGGGTGCTGGAGCAGGGGAGGACTAGGTCACACCATCCCCACCAACTTTTAGCAGCAGGATGTGAATGGTGGAGCAGCCCTCCACATAACAGCAGCCCTCCACATGAAGTCACCTAATGTCATTTGGAACACCTGGGCTCAGGAATGCGGAGTCCTGGTAAATCACAGATGCATCTCCCAGGTATACCCCATATAGTAAACAGCATCTGTGGGGGAGAAAGAAGCCAGACTGGGGTCATTAGCATCACTGCCCCTCCTCCAACTTCCTTCCTCTTGGGATCCCACAAACAAGGCCTCACTGCCAGGAGCCTGGTCTCCAGGAGCCAGGCCAGTCAGTTGCCTACACAGTGTGAGTCATAAGGTCTTTCACACAGGGCTCAGTTCCTTCCCGTTTAATGAGGGTACAGAGGCCATGCTTCCCATTCATCTCAGTGACCAAGGGTCTGGAGCCAGACTGGGCCTTCCCTACCACCAATTCACAAACAATGATGATGAGAAATAAGAATAATAATAGCAGCTAACACTGACCAGGACCTAAGAGTGACATGTCACTGAGCCCTCACAGCATCATGGTCTTCCATCCCAACCCATAAGTAAGGAAACAAGTCTGGATGGGGGTGGGAGGCAGTGATTCACTCAGGTCACAAGAAGTGTTTTGGGGCTAGGGGAATTGACAAAGATTCTCACCCCGACCAAAGTAGTTGAAGTCCTCTGAACAATTTTTTCAAACTCATCCTCATCTCTGGGCATGTCCTCAGGAGCACAATTTTATCAAGAATTCTGCTTGAAATCAGTTTAGTTAGAACTTTCTACCCTCAATATCTGATCAGGTTCCTATCCCCTGGTTAATGTTCAATCACACTGGCCTACTTTAATCAAGAATTTTCTTTCTTTTTTTTTTTTTTGGCACTGGGGATTGAACTCAGAGGCACTTGGCCACTGAGCCACACCCCCAGCTCTATTTTGTATTTTATTTAGAGACAGGGTCTCACCAAGTTGCTTAGGGCCTCGCTTTTGCTGAGGCTGCCTTTGAACCTGATCCTTCTGCCTCAGCCTCCCAAGCTGCAGGGATTATAGGTGCACACCTGGCTAAGCAAGAATTCTTTTACGTTTGATTAACCAGAATCCCTCTGACCCCTTATGTACCTACCCTCTTAGTCTTTCCATCTCATGACCTCCCATCATGAGATGGCTATAAATTCTCAACTTACCCTTATATTCTGAGTTGAGCCCAATCTCCCTCTTATTTCAAAATCCCATTGCCACCAGGCACAGTGGCAAATGCCTGTAATCCCAGAGACTTGGGAGGCTGAGGCAGGAAGATTGTAAGTTTGAGGCCAGCCTCAGCAACTTAGCAAGACCCTCAGCAACTTAGACCCTGTCTCAAAATAAAAAGGACTGGGAAAGGGGATAGAGATAGCTCAGTGGTAGAGCACCCCTAGGTTCCAACAACCAGTATCAAACAAACAAACAAAACAAAAAAAACAAACAACAATGACAAAAAACCCTTCATTGCCATAGTTTCTATACTTATCTCAGTGGTCCCAGACTGTCTTACAGTTTTAACAGGTGTAATAAATAATTTTGTTGTTGTTGTTTGTTGTACTGGGCATCAAGCCCAGGGCCTTATGTGTTCTCTGCAAGTGCTTTACCACTGAGCTACATTCCCAATCCCTTCTAAAGATTTAAGACAGGGTCTCCCTAAGTCACCCAGGCAGGCCTCAAACTTGTGATCCTACTACCTCAGCTTCCTCAGTAGCTAGGATTATACACCCACATGTGAATGATTGAACCTGGGGTGCTTTATCGCTGAGCTACATCCCTAGTCCTTTTTATTTTATTTTTATTTTGAGATACGGTCTAAGTTGCTGAGGATCTAAGGATCTTGCTAAGATGCTGAAACTGCCCTTAAACTTGTGCTCCTCTGGCCTCTGCCTCCCAAGTTGTTGGAGTTACAGAATAATTACTTTTTAAAATACAGCACACATATCTCAAGTCTGGGTTGGTGGTGCCTGACACGTAGGTGCTTATAGGAAAGAATAGCAAGTGAGAGCTCTCCTTGAGCTTTCCCTGGAACACAAAGGATGGGAAAGGTAGCCTCCACCAACCTTTTCTGCTCATACTTAACATGTGATCATCATCCTCCAACATTCCCCAGATGATGTCTGATCAACTGACTTGCCTTCAGCAAGAATCCTATTAGGCTGGTTTAGCCAGAATCCCCCTTACTCATGACATTACCTTTTAGTTATTTTCAATCCACTCACTCTCATTCTGCTCCTTGGATGTAAAATCCCACTTGTTTATGCTGCATTTGGAGTTGACTCCAGGTTCATACCAGGGTCTCTCCTGCCCTATTTCAATAGTTCTCAATAAGACCTGTTTTTACCACTTTCACTACTTTCCAGCTCTGGTTTTTCTTTTTTTCCTAGACTGGAGCAGGGTGCTCAGACTGAAAAGAAAGCACATGCAGTTGCTCATAGAGAAAGATTATGTTTAGAGTATGGTAGCATCACGGAAAGGTATTTCAGGAGAGGGCTTGCTCTGATAAAGAAGGAAACATTATTCTGTTCTCTTTCCCACTGAGACCCCCAGGTAACCAGTAACAGAGGCCTGGGTCAAATCTCAGGACTCCAGTGATGGAGGATTCAGATAATTCAAGTCAAAGACTAGAGGACTCTGAATCTTCCCTTGCCTTGTCTGATGAATGGTCAAAAGAGCCAGGCACCCAGCCTGTTGGTTCCTTGGGCTCAGCTGTGAGGCTATGTAAGATGCAGACTTGGAGTGGGTCTAAGGGCCTGGGATGTGGGTGAGGAATGTCCTGGGCTGGGGGCAGAGGACAAACATGGAGAGGAAGAACAGGTTGAGTAATGGAGGCATAGGTCAAGAGGTGATAGCTTTGCTCTCTCTACCTCCCAGGTTCCCCAGAGATTTGAGCAGGTGTTATGGTTTAGCTCTGGAACATCCCCCAAAGTTTCATGTGTTCAGAGGTGGGGCTTTTCAGAAGTGATTGAATCAGGAAGGCTCTGACCTCATCAGTGGATTAATCCATTGATGGCTGAACGACTACTGGGAGGTAGGACTTAACTGGAGGAAGTAGGTCACTGGGGGTGTGCCCTGGAAGGGTTTATCTTCATCCTAGACCCTTCCTCTCTGTATTTCTCTCTGCTTCCCTGCTGCCATAAGCTAAGAAGTTTTCATCCACCATACCCTTCCACCATGATGTTCTGCCTTTCCTCAGGCCCAGAACAATAAGCTGGCTGACCATGGACCAAAACCTGTGAAAACTGTGAGCATAAACAAATCTTTCCTCCTTCAAGTTGTTTGTTAAATATTTTGGTCACAACAAGAGAAAGCTGTCTAGCACAGCAGGTGAGGGAAGTGTCCCCTCACATATCAAATGCCCTCTCTCAAAGATCTGCTTTAGGACCAAACGAGAAGCACGTGTGCTATGGATTGGATGTGATTTGAACCCCCAAGGATTTATGTACTAGACATGTGGTCCTTGGTGTAAGAGTACTGAGGCAGTGGAACCTTTAATACATGGGTCCCATAGGGAGGCCCCAGATCATTGGCGGAGCTTTCCTTGGGAAGGATTGAGGTGGGACTCCTGAACTCTCACGAGATTAAGTTGTTACAAGATTGAGTCTGGCCCGGCGCGGTGGTGCACACCTGTAATCCCAGCACTTGGGAGGCTGAGGCAGGAGGATCGCGAGTTCAAAGCCAGCCTCAGCAACTTAGTGAGGGCCTAAGCAACTCAGTGAGACCCTGTCTCTAAATAAAATACAAAATAGGGCTGGGGATGTGGCTCAGTGGTGGAGTGCCCCTGGGTTCAATCCCCAGTACCAAAAAAAAAAAAAAGATTGAGTCTGATCCCTGATTTGCTCTCTAGTTTCCTGCTTTGAACTATGATCTCTTCTTACACACGCTCCCACCATGATACAACACAGATGAGGACCCTCACCAAAGGCTGAACCAATACGGCTGTCCCAACTTGAACTAAGAGCCTCCAAGACTGAGCTACACCTCTTCTTCTTCATAAGTAGACTGCCTCAGGTATTTCATAATAGTGATGAAAAACAGACTAATATGACACACATCAAAGTGCCTAAGTCATGACCATCACTCTGTCACTATGCAGATGTGAAAACACTTTGGTTCTCAAAGGAAACCAGCACCAAGATCCTCTTGGGATGGAAAAATATAAAAACTGTTGGCATCCAGCAAAAGCAGAGCTCTCCATTTATGTGGCTGACTCACATCACTGGACTCTATGCAAAGGTCAAGAGGATGAACAAAAATCTATGTGGTGGGGCAGGGACAAGTTGGTGAGAACACTTTTTGCTTTTAGTCATGGTCTTAAGGTATAGGGAGTCCCAGGAGGCCCTGAATCCCCAAGTTCCCTGATAAGCTTCCATAGTGAAAACCAGGCAGGAGTGTACAGCTCCTGAGAATGTGGCTGGCCAGGAGTCAGGGGTGGGGTGGGGTGGGGCATACCGCCTCAACAAGGACTTTGTCCATCTGAATGAGGAGAATGTGGGCTCTCACTGCAAAGCCACAAATTACGCAGGGAAGAGTCAGCTTCTCCCTATGTCATTCCAGGCACCCGGTGTTTCACCACAAGATGGTTTTTACTTCCTGCCCTTGGGGAAGGGAGGTAGAGTTTCGTGGTGAGCCCTGTGCTCCCAGGCATTAGGAATGCCAAACCCTCTCCCCCTAGTGGCCTCACGTGAAGACAGGTCTCTGCAGAGAATAGTACCAAAGATCCCATCTACCTCCAGGGCAGGGCAAGGTGAAGCATGGTGGAACTGGCTGATCTGGATCTGATACAAGTGCTGTAGGAACGTGCATACCAGGGCTTTTCCTCAGCTGCCCACACAGAAACGTCAGGCAGAACTTTGAGAAACACAAGGCAGGTGGTGCAAGTTCCTGTGTGCCAACAAGTGTGAGAAACTGGTGGTTTTTCAGGGGCTGAATAAATTTCTGAAGGACCAAGGGCGAGGATAGTTCTCCTTTATCCTGTGTGTGGACGCATCCTCTTGGCCTCCTTGGCCAAGGAGGCCACTTGGGTGCTCCTTCACCTACGGGGGGACCCTATTCAGGGGTGCATCAGGAAACTGGGTCTAGACCACAAAGAACAGATGTCAAGTGAGTAGACTCTGGGACACTTATACATTCCCTAGAAGAAACAGACCCATAACTATCAATTTCATTCCATGACACTACCTGTTCTGCCTCTGGTCTCTCCTGAGGCCAGGAGGAGCTGAAGCCTCAGCTGGAAAAACGAGTCTAACAGAAATTACATTGGAAACAAGATGGGACATAACTGATACTCAGACAAACAGGAGCAGGAAAGGACCTGTGAAGGCATGGGCCTAGGCATCCCAAACATGGTAGATGCTTCGGAGCTCTCACTGCCCACCCATCCCAAGAACCAGGTCATCTCATTGTCCCCAAGCACCAAATAGGAAAGCTCATGGAGCATCTGGAGTGGGGGAAGAGGGGCAGGAAGCCTCACCTGGACCTGGCCTTTCCCCATGAGCCTGTCTGTGCTCTCGCCATCTTCTTTGGGGATCTTTGTTTTGTTGTAACACTTTTCATAGCACAGTATCCGCAGGGTCTGGGAGCCTTCCAGCTCTATCTCAAACTCCTGTGGTCCCAAGAAAGAAGGGAAGTTGCAGGTGAACAAATAGGTCTAAGTGCGTGGTGGTCACTAGCACTAGGGGCTGAAGGGGACCTGAGCCATGGCAACACAACAAATGGCACTCTTGGCCGCCTCAGGAGACCCTGTGCATTTAGACCCTCCTCATTTAATCCTGGGACCTTCCAGCGCAATCCCTGTGGTCATCACTGTCAATATACTGTGGCGCATCATGGATGTTTCTGGAAGCTCTGAATCCCTCTCAAACCTAATCCAAATGCTGTACACCAGCATCTCCAAGGGTGGTGCCACACCACTGGCATCAGACTCTCAGGGATGCTTATTAAAAATGCAGATATTCTGCCGGGCGCAGTGGCGCAAGCCTGTCATCCCAGCACCTGGGAGGCTGAGTGAGGGGGTCACGAGTTCAAAGCCAGCCTCAGCAACTTAGCGAGGCCCTAAGCAACTCAGTGAGACCCTGTCTCTAAATAAAATACAAAATAGGGCTGGGGATGTGGCTCAGTGGCCGAGTACCCCTGAGTTTAATCGCCAGTACCAAAAACAACAACAGCAACAAAAATGTAGATATTCTGACTTTGGGCAACAATGTCATGTGAACGTGGCTTCATTTTTAGGGCAGTGAAACTATTTCTATATGATACTACAATGGTAGATACATGTCATTAAATGTGTTAAAATCCACGGAATATGTAACACCAAGAGTGAACCCTAACTTCAACTATGGACTTTGGGTGATAATGATGGATCAATGTAGGTGTACCAATTATGTGTGACCCATAGGTGTTCCACCTAGGTGTTAGATTTTAATAGTGAGGGGGATGTGCAGAGAAGAAGTTATATGGGAACTCTGTCTTTTCTGTCAATTTTGCTACAAACCAAAAACTGCTCTAAAGAATAAAATCTAAGTTAGGGGTATAGATCAGAGGTACAGTGTGTGTTTAGCCTCTGCAAGGCCCTGGATTTAATCCCTTGCTCTATAAGAGAAACAAAATGCTTAAAAATAAAGTTATTTAAAAAAAAGTTATTCATAGAGGTGACAGAGGAGAGATGATTTGGAATGCTCCCCTGGGTTTTCAAGTTTTTGGCTGTGGGTGTGTGGAGTTAATCTGCCCCTTCATCACCCCTACCATCTCTCTCATGCTTATACCTACAAGGGCTATAGGTGGGAAAATGGAGGAAGGTGAGGTGGGTGGGGGGAACAGTTATTTCTGAACCTGAATGGGGGTGAAGAGGCCATTCCAAGATCCCCCTGAATGATCTGCATGTATGCCAGGTGGCCTGCTGCTATGGAGCCCTCCCGGTGTGGAATCTCCCTGGCACTATGGCTGCTGACTCACACCTGCACCTTTTACAACCTGCCTACCATTCCTTCCTCATTGCCTCTCCTGGGTCCTAGCCCCCGTGCTCTCTACAAAGCCTTCTACAATGGTTAACCCATGTGGAGCTGACACCTTGCCCCATCTCAGTTCCACCTGGCCTTTTCTGCAGAGACATCTAAAGCTACATGAGCAGGTAACTGTATCAGTCTCCTACTCACTATCACATCTAATGATCAAAGAGTAGTGGATACTGAACAGCAAGGAGACCTGGGTTCTGGGTGCTTGCTCCAATAGCCATACAAATAGGGTAGATCAAACTATCCAGTGGCTCATGGTTTCCTTTTCTGCTGGGAAGGGTGTGGGAGGTAGCTCTTATGGCCTGGCTGCTCTACCTGCACCATCAAGAGCAAGGCTCATGAGGGTTGTAGCTGCTGTGGAGTCTAGAAATGGCATCTCATAGAGTTATGGGGACTTAATAGATACTGGCCTTTCTGCAATTGTGCTCCCCACTCCTGGAGGCCCAAGGCCAAAAGTGAGTCACACAACAGTTCTCCAAGGTCGAGGAAAGCAGAGCAACAGACTACACAACCCTGACATCCTAAGACCAGCAAATAGGACCCTTCAGACTGGGGTGGCTCAGGGAGTGGGCCTGCAGCTCCCATCTCAGCTTCCATAAACAAAGACCCAGGCTTCTGGAAGCTGAGAGGGTCATTGGGAGCTCATTCAAGCTTCCGAGGAAAACGTGGAAACCTACCATAAATACTAAGAGATAACAAAGGCAGGACAAAAAGTCCTTTTAAGTACTCTTTCCAAACACTTCACTGGCAAAATAGTTTGTTTGTGATGGGGGTGGGTGGGTAAGATTCTCAGGAACATGGAGATAAAATCTCTTGGACTAAAATCTCTTTGATATGTCATCTCCCCTCCCCTCTAGGAGATTCCTGGAATGCTGGTGGCATGGCCTTTGGGAAGCCTTAGGGAACCCCTGGAGGTTTTAAACTCTTGTGGAAAACATCCTGGCCCTCGCCAGGCGAGGGCCCTCGTGGAAACAGGACTTCTTACTTACCTCATTCCAGTTTGGCTCAGTTGTGTCCCTGTAGACTCGTGTCTTTGCTTTATTCACAAAATACCCAAAGGAATCCACCTCCAAGGTGCAGTACAGATCTGTGGGAAAGTGATAGGAAAATGACCATACTTTCCCACATCACATACATTTTCCATAAGAGCAGGTATTATTTTCAAAATTGAAAAAAAAAGCTCTTCACTTTCTTTTTTAAAAGAAAACACCAAACCAGTGACCAGTGTGAACACCAGCACCTCAAGAAACACCCTGCTCTACCCATGAAGCTGGGAAATGGGGACTTTCAGAACATTCATTTACTTGGTCACTTAGCAATTCCCAGCAAAAGTCCCAGAGGTGACAAGGGCCCTTTGCTTGGAGGAATGGACAGAGGTGAATGTGCCACTGCAACCTTGGAGGGACAAGCACTGTACACAGTACGGTCACAGCCTAGGTCAGCTACCTGATGGGGGATGACAGGTGTGGATCAGAGATTTAGGAGGGCTCCTATGACCTGAACACACCCCATAAAAGCATGGGGGCACAGGAAGCTCCAGGTCAGTGTGGGACATAGGAAGCAGTTCAGTGCTGGGAAAGTTGTGGGGTACAAGAGAAGAGGGAGGGAAGATCTGGGGGTGAGTGAAGCTGAACTGTATACAGGGTCCAGTGGTTTTAAGTGGTTAGTGACAGAGTTTGGGTTTTAGGAAAAAAATATTGGATAGGGGTTGAAGAGCTTAGTAAGAGGTCTAGAGAGGAGGATGAGGACCTGGATGAAGATAGCCAGAGATGATGAAGAAGTCCCACTAATGGAGAATATCTGACAGTACAAGGTAATGAATAGTAGTTTCTGTGGTGACCATATGGGTGGACAGTGGTGCCACTCATCAGGCCAGTATATAAAAAAAAGAGCAACATATTTGGGGGCTATGAATGATAGGTTCAGTTTGGGGATGTGGAAGTTAAAGTGGGGGACACTGAGGAGATAGATGGAAAAGTAACATGGGAGGCCAAGAGGGAAAAATTAGGGACAGAGAGGCAGTTCTAGTGACATCCACATTTTTGAAGGACAGGTCCCAGCAATAGTGCAGGGAGGGAGGAAGGTCTGGGGGATCCTTAGGAAATAAGATATCTGGGGCAGCCAGAGAAAGAAGGGCCTAAGGAAACAGTTATGTGTATGTCACAGCTTTATGAAGGTATAATTTGTATTCCATACAATTCATTTGTTGCATCCTTATCTACTGGTTTGAGGATTTTTGGTAAATTTAAAGACTTGTACAAATAACACCACAACTGTTTCAGGACATGGCCTTCCCCACAAGCCCCCTTGGATCCATCTGCAGTCAAGTCTCACTTCCATCACCAGCCCTCCACAAACTCTGATAGACTGTCTGTCTCTATATTCTGGATTTTTTACTATTTCATATACATAGAATGATACAATATATACTCTTTGTATCTGGCTTCATTTTTTTCAGGCTTATCCACATTGTTGCCTCTATCAGTAGCTCATTTTTTTCCCCCTCCAGTTCTGGGAATTGAACCCATGGCTTTGTATATATGCTAAGAAAGCACTCAAGTACTCAACCACTAGTTGCTGGCTAGGTGTAGTGGCACACGCCGATAATTCTAGCAACTCAGGAGGCTGATGCAGGACCATCACTGTCGAGGTCAGCCTGGATGATTTAGCAAGACTCTGCAAGGCTGGGAAGAGAGCTCAGTGGTAGAGTGCATCCCTGGGATTAATCCCCAGTTTAAAAAAAAATTAAAGAAACAAAAGCAAGGCTGTCCAAGCTGGCCTTGAACTTGCAATCCTCCTGCTTTAGTCTCCCAAGTAGCTGGAATTACAAGTCTGGCCTCAATCCTTTTTAATGCATGTATGGATGCAACGGATGTGCCATACTTTGTATCTGTGTAAGTCTTTATGTGGATGTTTTCAATTCCCTAAAGTGAATACTTAAAAGTGGGATTGGTGGGATATATGATATGGTGGTATGTTTAACTTTCTAAGGACCTATGAAATAGGGACTGTGTACAGCTCAGCAGAACAGAACATGCTTAACATGCATGGGGCCCTGGTTTGATCCCCAGCATCATAAACAAAAACCCTGCAATGTTTTCCAGCATGGCTGAGCCATGTCACACCTCTATCCAGAGTGTATTAGCTTCCTATTTCTCCACATTCTCACCAACATTTTTTTATTAGTTCTAATTAGTTATACATGACAGCAAAATGCATTTCTATTCATTGTACCTCAGTATAGCACAACTTTTCATTTCTCTGGTAATACATGATGCAGAGTCACACCATTTGTGTAATCTTATGTGTATATAGGGTAATAATGTCTGTCTTATTCTACCATTTTTTCCATCCCCATACTCCCTCCCCTCATCATTCCCCTCTGCCCAATCTAAAGTTCTTCCATTCTTCCCTTGCCCCCCACCCCCATCCCATTATAAATCAGCATCCACATATTAGAGAAAATATTTAACCTTTGGTTTTGTGGGATGGGCTTATTTCACTTAGCATGATATTCTCCAACTCCATTCATTTACCTGCAAATGCCATAATTTTATTCTCCTTTAAGGTTGAGTAATAGTCCATTGTGTATATATACCACAGTTTCTTTATCCCTTCATCTACTGAAGGGCATCTATGTTGGTTCCACAGTTTAGCTATTGTCTCAGCAACATGTTAGTGTTCATCGTTGTGTTTATCACTTTGGAGTGTGAAAGGATATTTTGATGTGATTTTAATTTGCATTTCCCTAACATGACAAGCATATTTTCATGTTCTGATTAGCTATTCATATGTCTTTGAAGAAGTGTGCATCCAAATCTTCTGCCTATTTTTTATGATTGCGTTGCCTCCCTGTATAGAGTTGTAAGAGTTCTTCATGTGCTCTGGACATGTCATATATATATTGCAACTATTTTCTTATATTTGGTGACTCTTGGGGGGGGGTCTATTGTTTTGCAGCAACCATGGGAAAAGTCAGAATGGTGCATACTCTCTTTCCTCCTCATATGGATCCCAAAGCAGGGTGAAGATGCTACACTGAGGTCAGTATAACTGCAATGCCGTCAGCCTTCACCATTTTAACAGCTTGGGCAGCTGGGAGAAAAAGGGGTAGTATTGGTCCACCTTGACAGAACAGCCAAATCTACTCTGCTCATTGGGTTGAGAAGCCCCTGCCTATATCCCCCAGCTTAGAATTTAGGTTCTCTGGTAACCTGATGGCTGTTATGGGACTTCTTCATCAAACTCTGGCCCCTGCAATTACAAGACTCGCCTGCAGAGGGCCACTCACCAGCTTGCAGGATCTGAGACAAGCAAAGGAAAGGGCAGAGCTCACTTCTAGAAAACAACTCAATACAGGGAGGAACTCAACCAGCACCAGCACTTCCTAGTGATCAGGGGTCAAAGGTGGTCATTTGAACAACTTCCCTCATTCCCTACACCCTACCTGATTAGTCCTTCCTGAGTAGATACCTGCTCAACCCTTGCCATCTTCCACCCCAAACCAGTCACTTACTTGAACTCTGCTTAAACCCAGTAGCTGAGTGGACAATGACATTCAGGAACCCGTAGAGCCCAGGAGATTCATCATCTGCACAGGAGACCAAAGACAGAGGGAGGCAAGATAATAGGCTGGTTCCACTTCAGAATCAACCCAGCACTGGACAAGGTGGTGTCACAGACCAAGAATGTACCCAGGTGGTTTCCTTGCTCAGGACCTTAGAATCTAATTGGGTCCACAATGCAGGCAAACCAGTAGCCAAGACAAAGCAAATTAATTTCCAAAGACAGGAGAGGGGGTTGGTCAGGTGATGTGGAATACAGATGGAACAAGTGAGTGCATACACGTGTGCATACAAGCACATGCCCAAGTGTCTGACAGCCCACGTGCACATATGCAACAGTGAATGCAAAGCCTGGTATGATCAAAAGTATTGGCCAGTAAGTGCCTGGATGAGAGAAGGTCTGGGAGGACAAGGGTTTGGGGCCAGATCCACCACACAGTGGGTTGGAGAAGCATCAGTCTCAGGTCCTATGACCATTGTCTTCTCAACTGCCCAGCAGTGGCTCCCTGGGGAGAAACCACTCTTAACCACTCCCACCCACTCCTGGGAGAGAACAACAGGCCTTAATAAGCATATACATTCCTTCTGAAGGAAAAGCCACTGGAGGCTTCAGGAGGACAACAGCCAACAAGAAGGAACATCAGCCTTCAGCTCTTCCCCCTGGAGGCTGGTCTCACCTTCTTTGTTGATGGTCAGAGGAATGTTGTGGACTGTCTGAAGTTTAACACAGGAGTTGGTCAGCATTTGCAGCTCCACGGATGTCAAAGAGAAGCTTTTGAAACCTAAGAGGGTAGAGCACAAGCAGGGCTCATTCAGTCTACACTGTTCCTCTGTACCCATCCCAATGACTCTCACCACATATTGGGGAGGGGGTACAGCAGGGCTGACACTGGGGCTTGGTGGTTCCCAGATGAAGTTCAGGTACGGCAGCAGAGCAAGGTGAGGCCCTGGAGAGCCCAGACCCAGCTCACAGGTTCGGACAATCTTTAATGCTTACGAACACACACATCTACACATGTCTGCATACCACCCTAGTACAGCTACAAGGCAGGTCTGAGGATGAGAGGAAATCCTGGGAGTAGTAGGAGGTCTCCCCAGAAACCAGTATGCCTCCGTCCCTTACTCTGCTAACACAGGCCCCTTTATCTTCCCTTGGTGAGGAAAAAGGGCTTATTTCTGGACATAACATTGAGCCGGGAACAGATGCTGACCTGCTGGAAATGGTTTGAGTCCCTAAGTTAGGACAAGAATCCCTGGGATGTGAGCCCTGACACTGAGCCCATCATCCCCTCAGGACACAGTGGCATCAAAGGAAAGAAATGGCTCCACATAGGAACAAAAGATGAGCATGAGGGGATGGGAGCTCAGGAAGGTCAGAGTCAGGCAGAGCCCCCAGGTCAGTCTATGTACAGTAGCAGAGCCAAAAATGTTTCTTCAATAGGAGAAAGTCCACTGCTGTAGAAGGACCAGGTCACCCAGGATACAGTGCTTGGCTGAACTCCACCTACAAGGGAGCCAAGTGGGGAGCTGGGGATCTGCAGCCCATGGACTTGGGATGAGATCTGCCTTCCAACTTCTGAACACTGCCAGGCAGGATCAGGAGTACAATTTCAAGTTCTGGAGAAAGAAAAAACTGAAAAACTGCTAATAGAGTAATGCGATCAGAGAAGGAAGGGGCTATTCCAGAGAGTAGTATTTTTGTCATGAGTCAGCCAGGTGGACAGGGTTCAGCACAGTGGTTGCCTAGGTGGATTCAGTCAAGGGCCCATTTCACATCAGCACCTGCTAGGGTGTAGGGAGGCCTTGGGGGCAGACCAGGGTAGGGGTACACAGGGGAAACCAAGGGGATAGGGTGGTGTTTGGATATAAGAAAGGCCTGAGGGCAGGCAAGGGCAGTTCTGTGTGTTCAGGTCCAGGGAGTAGGTAATGGAGATGGAAATTTGGGGAAGGATTGGGGGAGAGAATTGCCAGGGAGGTGGAGAGGTGAGGGAATGGTACACCTGGGAATGGGTAGGATAGTTGGGAAGGTACAAGAGGATTGGGGAGCTCTTCTCCAACTTGTTTTCTAAAATAGGGCTCCCTGCGATATTTCCCTTGGATAAAGGTCCTTAAAAAAAAATTTTTTTTTAAAATAAAGGTTTAAAACTACAGGAGATGCCCAAGACCTGTCAGTGCATAGGCCACTCACACTTTTTCTGCTGTTCCCGGATGTTCTCCCTCCACTCAGCTCGCTCATAGTCAGAGGAAATCAGGAATGTGTAACTCTAGGTTAGGCAAAAGAAGAAGGTACTGTTATCTTCATTCTAGCTAAGCCAGAACCTGGCAAGTCGAGAATGCAGAGCCTAAGGCTTGCACCTCCCCATCACCAGACTGCTGAGCCCAGATGTGCTACTAAGATCAGATGTGCTCACAGACAAGCTTACTGTTTTCAGCATGTTCCACCTGTCCCACCAGCTGGACTTCAGGCCAAAACATCTGTGCGTTGTGTAGGTATGCCCCTGGCACAAGCCCTGCCTGAAACACCTGGGTCAGGAGGTGACAATGGCAGAGGGGGTGCAACTTAGGGACATGCAGGAGTTATCAGAAAGGATCTGCAGAGGTCAGGGCTGATACAAGTCAACTTTCTGTATTCAACCCACAAGTGCAAACAGTGACCTGGAGATAAAGCTCTGGAAGAGTCCATCAGCTTCCTCTCCTGATCAGGCATGAGAGAACCATTCTGCACATTGACAGGTGCATGTGACACCATAGAGGGGCCATATTCCCCACTTAGGACTCACCTCCCATCAGGGCAGTTGTAAGAACAGCTGGGCAGGACCACCCTAAGCCCTCCATGGCCAGAGTGCAACTTTCCCTCAATGATTCAGTACTGCACCTATGTAATGAGGTGACACAGCACAGGCTGCTGCCTGGGCATCAGAATAGCACACCCAAATGGCTCAAGTGGGTGGCGAGAGATAGGAACTTACAGGCATCTCTCCCACCTAGTGGAATAGGTTCCCCACTTTTCCTGCCATTTCCTTTTTTAAAAAAATTTTTGTAGGCTGATCTTATATCCTGCAACCTTATAGAACTTGTTTAATAATCTTTATATGCATTCCTTGGGATTTTCTGTATATAAAAGCATATAATCTTAATTGTTCCTTTTCAACCTGAACATCTCATTTCTTTTTTTCTTTCTCTTTTCTGGAGCTTTATGGTCAAACATAGTAGTTGGGTTCTGCCATTTCCTTTAAATAGACCTTGAGGTCCCCAGACAGCATTTCTATATTAAGGTCAGGTCTGCAAGAGCCTACAAGACCTGACCTTATTCCCTCCCTGGAGAACCTGCCACCTCCCCAGCTGTGGGAGCTGAGTCAGCTACCATTTACCCTAGGGTTATGGCCCAAAGCACCAGTCAGAAGGACATGTGTGCTTGCATGTGTCACACTGGGCAGGTCTCTCTTGGTGCAGGTATGCTCTCAAAAGAATTGCAGTTGCAAAGGTCACATATGAGCTAAGGATAACACATGCCACAGAGCCAGCTGGATGAATCTCAGTTGCAGTTGGTCAGTCAATATTCCATCCAAGCCAAAAGCATCTACAGGGAAAGACTGAGGGAGTTGGGCAGCAGCACTCACCTTGCCATTGCGGCTGTGTACCCTGAAGGCCATGCTGGGAGACATGAGCAGCAGCAGCGACTCCTGCTCTGACAGCTTCTTCTTCAGCCTCTCCATAGCCTTGCTGCCTTTGTTTGCCCTCTGCAAGGAGAGGACAGTCTTGCCTTTCCATTCTTTCCACTCAGTCCATCCCACCCACCCACATGCTGGGCTCACAGAGGGCAGGGACCCCACCTGTTTACTCAGCACAGCCCAGGGCCTCAGTCAGCTATTGCTGGTGGCCTTTTGAAGACAGCAACAGCCCTTCTTTGGGGTGGAGGCCTGACACAAGCTGTGGAATGTGCTCAATAAATCTTTCTTGAAGAAATTAATCCTTCCTCATAAAGACTAGAGGGGAGAGAACTTTACGCATGTCCTTGCCTTCAATTTTTCTAAACCCAGTGTCCAGGATGCCGCTGTAACTTAAAGGGCCCCTTATGCCCTCCCTGACCTAAGCTATTTCAGTATTAGACCTCTGGAGTGTGTGTGGGGTGGTCCCCAGCAAGTCCAGATGAACATTACTAGGATCTGGACAGGAAAACCCTCCCTGTCCTGAGCCATGTGGATCCTTCCTGAAGTCACTACCCTGAGGAAACCAAGCTGCCCCTTACTAGTTAAGGCCCCAGGCCCAATCTCCAGAAAAATGGCACTCTGTAGATAATCCTGACGTGGCAGTCTATAGAGCTTGAGAATGTAGCACTGGCACCCCCTCTGCCTGGGGATACTCTACCAGGGTGGCCACAGTTCCACCTACACAAATAAACAATGTAATGCTCACTCCATGCATAAGGCTTCCCTTGTCATGCAGCTCCCTGGACTCCTAAATGTGGTAGCTTTATAATGCAGTGGGTTGGGAAGGGGTGTGAGGGTTATGGAGGACCCTCACATATCCACCCTCCTGCCATATCCACCTCAGCAAGGTATCTCTGGACTGAGGACCAACTTTCTAGGGACCCACTTTGTCTAAGGCTACTGCAAAGCACCTCCCCTATCCTGGGCTAAAGCGAGACTTGAGGGGTACACCTCACTATCTCTACAACCTTCTAAATCTGTCTAGAAAGGTCTAGTGCCCAGCAGGGCTGCATTCCCCACCTTGGACTAAGCCTCCATCAGGGCAGTCGTAAAGAGGACAGCTGGGCACCTATCCAACCCCACATCTGGGAACCTATCCAACCCCACATCTGGGACTGCCCCAAACCCTATATGGCCAAAATGCAACCTTCTCTCAGTGATTTGGTACTTCACCTGTGTATTGGGGTGACACAGCACAGGCATCAGAATAGTACACTTAAATGTTTCAAGCAGGTGGCCAGAGATGAGAACTTAGAGGCATTATTTCCACCCAGCAGAATGAGCTCCCCTTTTTCTGCCACTTCCTTTAAATGGACCGTTTAGGCTTTGCCTGTGAACCTAAAGCAATGAACGTCCTATTACCCCGCATAACCTGCCAGTTACCAAATGAGCACTCTCTCTTTGACTGACTCTTCATTCCTGCCTTGTGCAACCTGGAGGTGGAGAACTGTTCTCCTCACTCATTGCACCCTCCCTGCAAGAACCATGAGTTGTTATCTCTGAACAACTTTCCTATTGCAATGTGTATTGAATTTGTATCTTCATCAGAAGAATTAGGGGCTACTCCAGACCAGGTTTTCCCTGGGACACTCAAGAAAAATCCAAAGTCAGGCTCCCAGAGTCAGGTCAGACAGGTGTAAAGTGGACACAGGACAGACAAGACCCACAAGGGCATCTGCCAGTATAAGCAAGTTACCCATGTGAGGGTTTCCTGGTCACAGGACAGACAACTGGGCATTGGGTCATCTGCTAGATAAAAGAAGTATCCTGTCAAAGATACACTGTGAATGCCCACAGCTAGCACCCCTTCATTTCCCATCAGAGTTGGGATGCCAGCTGCTCTGGTATAAGAACCCCAATTTAGCTGGAAGCTCTTAAAACATCTGACATCTGGCTGTGGGGTCAGATGCCCAATGGAGAGAGAACCCACTGGCTGATGTATGAGGGGCTGCTTCCCTCTCAGGTCACACAGAGCCCGACCCTCACTTCCCCTAGTCAGGCACACCTTCTCTCTCTGGATGTCACTCTTGATCTGAGAGATCTTAATCTTCAATGCATCCAACTCCTCATCTGGCACTAGTGGGATGTTGGGTGCCGCTTCTGATTCGTCCACCATCTGGAAGCTGAGATCCGTGAGCGGAATGTACCACTTGCAGTCATACTGCTGAGTTTTGCTGTGTGAAAAGGAGAATGTTAACACACTGATTGCCTTCTTTTGCTAATGTCACTGTTTGAGAATCTGAGAACCTTAGATCCAGGGCATAGTTATTTGATCCAAAACCCAGTGCTTATTTCATAAGACAGGCTGGAAGGAGGCTGTTGGCAGACACTAGCAGTCCCAACCTTAGTGACTCCTGGGAACATATACTCCACACTTGACCCCGGGCCCCAAAGTACCTGAAGAGCCCTGATCCCCCTTATCCTGTGCTAACCCTGACAGCTCACATAGAAGCACAGCAAGGTCACCCAGTGGAAACACAGGACTGAAGTCCAGAGTTGCAGAGTTCAAAGATGGGGAACCAGAGACTCTTCTGAGTTGACTAATTAAATCCACTCAGCACGACAGCAGCAGAACGGCAGATAAGAACCAGTTCTGGTCATTTCTAGTGTGAATCTCTTTGCTTCCTTCCAACATGGTATAGCTGGGGCAAATCTGACCCATGGTGGTGGCGGGGAGAGGTGGTCTACAGGCTTATATTGAGAATAACGTGGAAGCCAACACCAGCCAGGTATGATGGCACACACCTCTAATTCCAGCTACTCAGGAGGCTAAGGCGGGAGGATCACAAGTTTAAGGCCGGCCTCAGCAACTTTGTGAGATGGTCTCAAAATAAAAAATTAAAAAAGACTGGGGATGTAGCTAGTAGTAGGGCATCCCTGGGTTCAATTCCTAGTACTGTTAAAAAAAATTAGAAAGAAAAAGAAAGCTATCACCAGGCTCAGGGAGACAACATTTAGTAATCACCCTGCCCAGGGCATGGGAGAGCAGACCACACCCCCCCAACACACACACACCTGCAGCCTGCACCAGCTCCTGCAGCCTCCTGACCTCTCTGTCACTCTCTCTTCTCAGATGATTTATGACAAGACCTTCCCCTAATCATACATGAAGTCATGGTCAGAAAGTTGAGTCACTGACCCTGCCCCATGAGGTCTCCAGATTGCTAATGACAACTTTGAACCTGGCATCACATCATTACTCCTGTCCCCCACAAAGACCCTCCCCTCCTGGAGTGTTGGGGTGGGGTCACTGCCTAGGTGGGGTAGGGGCCCCAGTGTCACTCACCCTCCACTCTGCTTCTTGAGCTTGGTGCAGAGGAGCAGGTCGGTGAACAGGAAGATGTGGCGCAGCTTGCGGGCCCCCTCCACCAGCTCCACCATGAAGCTGTCCTTCAGCAGCTGCCGGTGCTGCGGGCATGGTGGGGAGGGCTCGAGTTAGGGCCAGATGGGCAGGGTTGGTGGGGTGTGCTGGGCCCTCCAGGTCAAGCAGGACAAGTCGACTTTCTGGAGACAGTCTCACCCTGGGGAGACTTCACTCCCTCCAAATCCAATACTTAGACCCACTTTACAGAATGTTCTGTCCATAACATCCGCCTGCTAACAGATGGGGCTTATACACACACTTTTTGTTCAAGAAACATTTCTAAGTCCCTCCTAGGAGCTTGGCCTGAAGAAGAGGATGAATGGATTGGCAACACTAATGGTCACTGGCCAGGAGGCCAGACAGGGGCACAATCAAGTAAATGGCCTGCTGTGAGAACAAGTGATGAGGCAGCCAGTACCTCTCTGGAGTGGCACCTGGATATCCAGCACGGGCAAGAAGCCAGCCACATGAAGCAGGGGACACCATCAAGGAACTGTCACAGGAACAGGGCGTGCAGCAGAAACAGGATGACACCTTGGGTAGAGATGGGCTGGCATGTCACCGGGAAGATGATGGAGCCCAGAAACTCTCTGAGAAGGGTCAGTGCTAGAAGTCATGGCAAGGGTAGCAGGAAGCTGGGGGACCCCATATCTGGGATTCCACAGTTTAGTTCTCCTGACTAAATAGGATGTGCAGGTACCAAGCAGGGACCACTCCTCTTTTAAATTACTTACTTACTTATTTATTTAGGCACTAGGACTTGAACCCAGGGCATTCTGCTACAGAGTTACATCCCCAGCCCTTTTTATTTTTTGAGACAGGGTCTTGTAAAATTTCTGAGACTGGCCTCTAATTTGCGATCTTCCTGCCTCAGCCTCCCAAGTAGCCAGGATTACAGGCATGTGCTACCAAGCCTGGCTTAGGAAGCTACACCTCTGACACCTGCCTGGATACCTGGCCAGAGAGCGAGTCAGCAAGGACTACAGGTGGGTGGCACAGGGTGGACAGACCTAAAACCAACAGGAGAATGGGAGACCTGAATCACCAATAGGCCCTAAGTCTCTCTGTACCTCGTACTTCATCTGAAAGTCAAGGAACAGTCTTTTCACATAGTTCAAGGGGTTGCTAAATAGGTACATGGAGATAAGCCATTAATTCATCCAACAAACAGTACTGGGTGGGCACTTAATATGGGTTTGGTGCTGTGCCAAGGGCCTAGAGATAGAATGAAAGACACTGTGAGCTTTCCCCATACACATAATGTGTGCTGTGCAAGACACTGTCTAAGTGATCTGATTATATCCCACAACACACTGTGGGTAGGTCCTTATGCTCATTTCACAGATAAGAAAACTCAGCCTTGAGCTGGGGATATGGCTCAGTTGGTAGAGTGCCTGCCTTGCAAACACAAGGCCCTGGGTTCAATCCCCAGCACCGCAAAAAAAAAAAAAAAAAAAAACACACACACACACACAAAAAAACAAAACCAACTCAGCCTTAGGTCCACTCTCTGTCCTAGGCAGCACAATGAGCAAGCAATGACACTCAGTGGTTCCTGCCCACAGGCTCAGAAGAGCACCTGGCCTCAGAGAAGGGTTCCAGAGAGGGTGATGGCTCCACGCTGTGATGGTCCTGAATGGTCTGAAGATCAAACACGGATAACAAAGTGTGTGAAAACTCAGTGTCTCCCCAGCAAGAGACATGTTCATCCGTAACTGGAGAAGTAGGGAGACCCTACACCCTTACTGTGGTGGAGCCAGACTGAACCAGGGGGATCCAATGCTGCCTACAGCCTCCACCTTCCTGGACTCCCAAGCTCTGCAGGAGCCAATGGCAGCAGAACCCCCAGAAGTAGGGGCAACCCAGACCAGGCCCCCTTATATTCTAGGCATGGAGGCGGCACAGGAAAAACATTTTTATGAAGGAGCTGCTGGTGCCCTTAAGTAGAAGGGCAGGAAGGCTGCCAGCCTGCCAAGACCATGATTCACCATCAGTCACCCACAATCCATATGCCAAGTGCAGACAGCCCTGCCAGGTGACAGCACCCATGAAAAGCAAGAAAACGGTGTACACCTGGGAGGAATGTACATGCAACACTGGAGATCAAACCTGGGAGACCCTGGGAACACTGATTGATGGGTCTGCAGTGGGGAGAAAGTCTGCAGAGGCTCCTTGGACAGTGAAGTCCTCAGGGAATGACTACACAGATGCTTCCTCAGCAAGGACACAGAAGAGGACAGGACAGGACCAAGGGACCTTTTATGTATGGAAGCAACATGGGGTTAACAGCTCTTTATACAAGGGGTTGAGCTTCTTTTGGCTACCAGCAGAGGGCACCCTAAGTTCAGCTCAGCTGCAGGTCAGAAGTCCCCAGCACCAACTTATCCCAGACATGTAGAGACCTAAGAGGCTCTAATGGGCAGATTCAACCTGGTTCTGGGTTGTAATTTTAATAATGTGACAGTCGCCCAATGCCTCCCACTCCCCACTTGACAGCAATCCTTATCTTTCCAAGAGAAGTCCCAAAGTCACATGAACCTCAATATTTCCCAACCAGTACCTGGTCCTAACATTGCACTGCACCTTGTCTACAAGGGCTGTTCCAGGAAGGTGAGTTGGTGCATGTCGCAAACAGGCCCCTTGTGGCCTGGGTGCTAGACAGGTGGTGACCACAGCTCTTAATCAGGAGCTTCCCCTGAATATCAGAGATGCTCTCCTTAAGCTAGATCTGGCTTCTGAAACCCAGTCCATCCAGGGACTGGCAACTTCAAAAGAAAGGTCCAATCTCCTAACCCTGACAAAACAGATAGGCCCCAATCACAACCCTGGCCAATCCAGGAAGAAAGTCTGGACCCTGGCTGAAAGCTGGTATCAAGGGAATGAGGCTGAAACCTGGGATCAAGGGAATGAATGAGAGAAACAGTGGGTGAGGAGAGCAGTTGAAAGAGAGAGAGCCAGTCCTATAGGATGACAACTTCTCAGATCTTTGTCCTGACCCTCAATCTAGTACTCCTAAGCCCTAGACAGATACCTCCACCCTGGCTCAAAAAGCTAGCCAGGCCTAGGCCTGGGGTCAGTTCTGCTCAGAGCCCAGATGAAAGTTCCACACTAGAATAGGGAGGAGCTGAAGCAGTTTGATGGGAAAACAGCAGCAGAACTGCATTGGTATAGTAGAGGTGTTTCAGGAAAAGGAAGAGACAGGCCCAGGATAGATAATCCAGGGAGGAGAGAAAGAGTTGGTGACAAGGAAAGACTGAGAAGAGGCAGTGAAGGAAGACCCAACAGTGACTCAGTGAGAGGGCCTGCAAGGCCCTGCCCCTTTGATTAGGTATCAAGAAGTTCTCAGACTATCACCTGTCCATCTCCTCTTTGCCCTCCCCAGGACTGAAGCTCCTGTGGGGACTCTGGTCATCCAGCTCTCAGTGGGTCAGCCCACCCACCATCAGCACTGAGTTGGGAGGTCCATGCAGATGTGGTCTCTCCCTGCCCAGGAGCTGTCCCTCTCTGAAGTCTTACCAGCTTGGCCCTGGACCTGGGAGTGCAGAAACAGCATTAGAAAAGCACTGACTTCTAGACCTCCCCGCCCTGGATAGGTCCTACAGAGGATGCAGGTGAGGGCAGGTTGGGCCATGCTTCATGGCATTCTAAAGATGGTGTGAGGTCACACAGTCAGAAAGGACAGTCCCTTTGACTCACCATCTCTCGGAGAGCAAACACTGGGGGGTGTGTGAAAGAGAGGGCTGGGACCTTGCTGGACCCAGGACAGGGAAAGCACCATACTTTAGAGAATCTTAGGACCAAATGAGAGGAGCTGGCTTGCTGGAACCACAGGAGTGTATGTGTGGAGGGGCGGTTTGTCCATCTATGTATTAGGATCCTGGTTTCTCCATGTGTGCATGTCCCTGCATGTCCTTCCTACATGCACATGTGGTTCTGTATAAGTGGGAGTGTCCTCCTGTGATGTGGGGTGGAGGCACCAGGTGGTAGTACTCCCTCTGGGAGCTCCCCAACATACAGGTGGGAAACACAAGCTGGAAGGGACACCAATGCTCTGTCAAATAACCAACATAAATCACCCAACCAGGATCTCCAGCAAGTGAACGGGTCCAGGACCCATTTCCACCTTCACTGCCTTTAGCACCCTTTCTCCTTGATAATGCTGGCTGACATGCTGTATTTCTCTGAGCCTCATTCCTTAAAATAAGATGGGCAGGAAAGAGACCTGTCCAGTGGCATTTTTGAAGGATTGAATGAAACAGTGTGCCCAAAGAACCTCAGGGGAATTACTGGGTAACATTTGCCGAGGCATTTGTGGGTACAAGTACCATGTTCAGAGCTACCCCACTCCTCACAATGACCCCATGAGGCAGGCATAGTCACCTTCATTTCCACAGACAATGAAACTGAGGCCCAGTAAGGTTATACCAGGTGGCTGTGGTCTTCTGAGGAGGGGACAGCTACAGGCTGCCACGTGCCATGAGAAGGCAGAGATGTCTCCTTCCTAAGGTTGTCTTCCCCTAGTCCAGCTACCTCCCCCAGCTGTCACCACAGCATTACTGTCCCCTGCCCCCAACCATACCCCCAGGCATAGCCCAGGCTACAGCCCACCCAGGGCCTCCCTGTGAAGTCCAATTTGGAAGACTTGTTATGAACTGAATATCTCTGTTCCCCCAAAACCTATATGTTAGAGCCCTAATTCTGAAGGCGATGGTATGTAGCAGTGGGATCTTTGGGAGGTAATTAGGTTTAGATGAGGTCACACAGGTAGGACCCTGTGATAGGATTAGTGTCCTTATAAGAGGGAGAAAGAAAGTGAGAAATGGAGGGAGGGAGGGAGGGAGGGAGGGAGGGAGGGAAGGAGAGTGAGAGAAAGTGTGCAAGTACTCTCTCTCTAAGCACCTGCACTGAGGAAAGCCCTGTGAGAATATTAAGATGGTTGTCTATAAATAAAGAAGAAAGCTCTCACCAGATCCTGACCATGCTGCCTCCCTGGCCTCAGTTTTCTAGCTTTTAGCACTGATGAAAGATAAAATGTCTTTAATTTAGGTGGGTATGGTAGCATCCACTTACAGTCCTGGCTACCCATGAGGCTGAGGTAGAATAAGATTGCTTGAGCACAAGTTTGGGGCCAGTCTGGATGGTTTCAACCTCCCAGTCAATGGTACTCTGTCATAGCAACCACAGCCTATGGCTCCACAGGAGCATCAGAAAATTTCTTCAGATCCAGGAATTTGTTTGATCATAAACAAACCAGCAAGCCTTCACAGATGGGACTAAGAAAAGTTGTCAAAGACAGCCCAGGTGGAGGTTGAGAGGAAAGGAAGCAGAGAAGGAAAAGGAATGAGGTGAGGCCCAACACGTCAGATACTGACTAACTGTGGGCCTTGGCACTGCTCCAAGTGTGGGGTGAATTTGGCACATTCTCGCCCTGGAAGAGGCAGAGGACCCAGCTCCTTCTCTTATGCCTCCAGAGTAATCCCTGTACCCCTGGAGAGCTGGCTGAGTGTTGAGGGACTGGCTAACACTGCCCTTCAGAAGCCTTAGCTGTGAAATACCTTAGTAAACTCCAGGGGCTCAGCAGGTGAGCTGGGAACAAGGGCTCCCAGCTAGGCCACTGCATACCTGCAGCTCAGCATGAGGCTAAGGGGTCCTGCATATCTCTTTCTATGTTCTCTGGTTGCTAGAACTAGGCTAACCTCTACTTCCTGGACCTCAGAAAGCACCATGGCCAATTCTGGTCCAGGCATCCTATGCCCTGAGTGACACATCGTAAGATGATTCATCAACAGGGATGCCCCTCTGGGAAGTATGATGCTAATTTATAGCAATAGCAAAGGTGGCAGCAGCTAACATTTGCTGAGCACTTTCTAGGTGCCAGGCCCTGTATGGAGACAGCATTACCCAAAACATTTCATCTTATTCTACGGAACCTTTCCATGTGGCAGATTCCATTTCTACCACTGCACAGAGAAAGGTGGGTTAAAAGAGGTGAGTAATGTACCCATGCTCCTGGTAAGAATTAGAACATGGGTCCAGACAAACCAAGACTCTAAGCTCTGTTTACAATTATTTATAAAGGGCAAAGAAAAGGTCTGAATCTGGACATGGCGTGAGCCTTGACTTTGCAGCTTTATGGTCAGACACTGGTTTCAATCCTGAATCTCATATGCTCTACCACTGAACTGCATTCCCAGCTCCAGGATTCCTGCACTGATGTAATGATTAATTTGAATCATCAACTTGATTGGATTAAGAGATGCCGATGATTAAGACGTTTCTGGGTGTGTCAATGAGGGTGTGTCTAGGAAAGGCTGGCATGTGGGATAGTGAACTGAAGTGGAGACCCCTCTCTAAGTGTGGGCAGCACCATCTAATAGGATGGAGGCTTGGATGGAATCAAAGTTGGAAGAACAAGAAAGCAGCAGCAGATGCAAGCTTGATTCTTCTTGAACACGATCAGACTCTGCTTCTTCCTTCTTCCAAAGCGGACTCTGCCAGTGATTCTCCAGGGAGTTTCCAGAAGTGTTCAGTCTTGGACTAGGGTAGCACCATTGATCCTCCTGTTCTGAGGCTTCAGCCTCTTAGACTGCACAGCTACTGGTTCCTCCAGCTCTCCAGCCTGTAGATGGCCACTGTGGACTATCCAGCTTCTGATCATGTAAGTCAATCTAATAAATCCATCCCCCCCCTTTTTTTTTTGCGGTGCTGGGAATTGAACCCAGGGCCTCATGCTTGAGAGTCAGGCACTCTACTACCTGAGTTCTATCCCCAGCCCTCCCCTTTTTATAATCATACTTTCTGTTCATTCTGTTCCTCTAGAGAACCCTAATACACTGATTGTGTATTACTGATTACTGTACAGACTATGCTCACCACTCTCCTGAAGGTGAGCAAGCAGGTGCTCAGGCAGGCAATGTTTGGCTGAAGTAGGGACATCACTCTTACCCTGTCTTTGCCTACTGTCCTCTCCATAGCACTCCCTGTAAACTTTGCCAACAAGGTCTGGCTGTTCCAACTCCTTTATTTGGTGGTGCTGGGGATTGAACCCAGGGCCTCATGTATGCTAGACAAGTATTCTATCTATCACTGAGCTACAACCTCAGCCCTCAAACCTTTTTAATCATCAACTGAAAGGCCTCCATTCTCCCCTAGTGCCTCAGCCTCAGCCTGAACCAGCAGTGTTCCCCAGGCCTTCCTATAGAACTTGTTCAGACTCGCTGCCTGAATTATTCTTCCATGAGGGGCCTCTTGGATTCCAGACAGAGAACCAGGATTGGAGGCTCAACCATCCCACACACTTCCAAGCCTGAACAGCACACAGTGTGAAGCTCATAGCAGACAGACAAGTAACCGTGTGGGGGAAATTACCCAGCAGTAATACTCTTTTTAGATCTGGTTATCTAACTGTGAAGTTAATTCAGCTAAACAAATTAGCACCTACCCACCAATCCACAGGTTCCAGACCTAGAAGGAAAATGTGCCTGCAGGACCCTTTTATCCAGAGGCTGAGAAGGGCATCTTCCTGCTGCTCAAAGCTCTCAGGTGTGCAGGGCCAGTGCTGGCTATTGTGCAGAGTCAAAGCCATCTGTAATGTTGTCACTTCCAAAAAGGGCACAGCCCTAAAGCCAGGGGACTTGAATGAAAAGGATGAAAAATGACAGGAACCATTATGGGTATCAAGGGTTGGGCTGCAGGCCCTGGGCAGGCTCACACCTGGGTTCCTCCATCATGCCCTAACTCACCCAGGCCGAGCAGGTGGTGATAGGCTACCTCCCAGGAGGCCCAGTAGTGACTGTGGGAACACTTCCAAATGCCCAGGCTGATGGAGGCATCTTCCTTCTCTTTACTAAACTACCAGGGAAGCTAGAAATGGAACCTCTGTTCTACTTTGACACACTCCCAGCAGAAGTAGGGGGTGGGGCACTGGACACTAAGACTTAGGTAGGACATCAAGCTGAAAGGGGCATATTTTTCTCATGATTCCACCTACCTCCAAGTAGTGAAGGGAAAAACTTAGGGGTGAATAAGCCATCAGTTCACATAGGGGGAAAGGAACCAAAGTGTAACATACCTGGGGTACACACAGGTCTCACCACTGGCTTGCTTACTTAAGTGCCTGTGTGACCACAGGCAAGTTATTCAGTCTAAGCCACAGTTCATCTGTAGAAGGCCTCTGACCTGAGTGTGTCTTCATGAGAACTCACAGGCATAGCTCTTTTCTCCTTTGGGGAAGTTGCTATTCAATGTCATATACCAAACTAAGAAATTGGCACAAGGGAAAAAATAGGTATTTCCAAAGCTCAGTCCTGCTGCAAATTCTAGGTAGTCTGCAGCTCCTCCCCTTTGCGGGGGCAAGGGGAAGGGGTCCTGTGGATTCTTTCCTGGCTGGTGATATGGAAGGTGCCCATGTGGCAAAGACATCACCCCTCATTTCCATGCGGTTCCTCACAGGTCACAACCCAGTAGGAGGGGCAACAGGCCCCTGAGTCACTGTCCTCAGAAAGAATAAATGTTTGGGGAAGAAAAAGGTTGTCTCCAAATCAATTCCATGGGTAAGCAGTGGATGAGGACCAAACCTAGTTTGGAGGATTGCTTAACTGGCATCATTTCTGCTGCATTGAGGACTGCATCAAGGACCTGTTGGGCAGCCTGGTAATATACTGAGGAGGACGCTTAGATTCTGACTGCAGGACTGATTAGCAATGTCTTCTCCTGGCATGGCCGGGGATCAGGGATACAAGAGTGGGCATCTGTTTCACATCCTAACTTAGTCACTATCAAGTCCCCTCCCTCAACAAGCACTGATGGATAGTTTTGAATGAAGTGAGGATATGAGACAGAATCACAACCTTTCAGAGCGCACTAATCCTCCTCTCCCTCTGGCAGTTGAGGTACCCAAGTGACCCTTCCTCAATAAGCAAATGTCCTTCCAGGGTAGGTGCTGGAAAAGACACAAATTAAGGTCCCTGCCCTTATGAAGTGTCCAGCCCATAAATACTTCCTGCTTGGTCATTGAGACCCTGGCAGTGGGTCAGCCCAGAATAACCATCATGAGGATAGATGCAAGAACAAAGGCCTGGCTGCCAACTCCCAGGCAATGCCTTTTACCTTAATTCCCTGAGGCAGTTGATTCCAATGATGCAAATATTTCTCTCCAGGTATTCTAAATAGCAGTCAGAGGCAGTAGAGTTGGCACCATATCGAGGGCCAAGCTCATGCATTTACTTACCAGGTCAGAGCTCTCATAAAGGAATAGTTGGCAGAATAGAAAGAGAAGTTGTTCCAGGAAGTAAGGGCAAGCTGGGCAGGATCCCAACCAGCATATGGAATCTTAGCAGACACAAATCCAGTATCTAGTTAGATCTGGTAGACTGCCAGTAGGAAGGCCAAAGGCTATTCTCTCTTTTGATGGCCCTTAGCCAGGGGAGACAACCAGAAGCAGGGTCCATTGTTGTTTCAAAAGACAAGATCAGATCCCCATGTCTCCTAGGTTCTAGCCATTGGATAACCAGGAAGGGAGCCCCTACCCTACTCAACATCTCCCTTTGGGAGATGCTGAAGACTCATTTCTGCCTTCAACAGACTCAGTGATGACTGACAAGGGCAGGAGTGTTGCCACACATGCTGCTCTTTCCATAAATCATGCTCCTTTGAGGGCCCAGAAGCCCAGGAAGATGGGGCTGTGTTCCCATGCTGCTCAAAAGACAAGAAACAAATTCAAAAGGGAGAAGTTGGAAGCTCCAGGCCACTTAGTGGATCAGACTTCATGATATGGGACTGGACCTACGCGTGCCTCCTTCCAGGATCTAGACAAGCCTGGAGAGTAGAGCAGAGGGGACAGTTCCCTTTCCCTCCCTGGTCCTTCCTGGCCAGGTTCACCAGAGGAAACCTGACTGAACTCCTTACTCATGATTGAGCCTGATTAGACTCTGCATACATGGGAGCTTTTAGATCAGCAAGGTAGGGTATCACTTCCCAGAGAGGAGTACAGAGGATAAGACCAAGAATACCCTCCCACCCTCTAGCCAGAAGGGAGAAGGGAAAGAAACCCTGTGGGCTGGGCAAGTCAGTTACACAGGTGTAACTGACTTGAGCACTGAGCATTTGGCACATGAACCAGAAGGAAAGAGGAGCCTGAGTCTGACACAGGTTCCTCTCCCTGCACAGGACCCCAGAGGTCACAGGTCAACTCTCCTTACTTTGATGTCACTTCTGACACTCAGCTCAGGCTGGATGCCAGCTTCCTGGCCTGTATGCCTAGGCTGTCCTCCCTAGCTGCTGTCCATTCTCGGGGTAATCAGCCCAACAACATGTTGGGTTTCTCCCAGGAAAGATCAGAAGTACCAAGGGCACAAGCCAATATCTGCTTATTGATGACATGTGATTAGTAGTTGCTAGAGATGGGGGAGTTTCCAGTGAAGACATCAAATTCACCTATCCTCACTCAAATATAAATCATGGACTCCTCCCTTTCTTTCTTTTTCTTTTTTCTATACTGGGGATTGAATCCAGGGATGTTTTATCACTGAGCTGCATCCCCAGCCCTTTTTATGTTTTCATTTTGAGATAGGGTCTCACTCACTTGCTTAGAGCCTCGCTAAGTTGCTGAGGCTGGCCTCAAACTTACAATACTCCTGCCTCAGCCTCTCGAGCAGCTGGGATTACAGGTTGTGGGCCAACACACCTGGCTATCCTTCCTTTCCCCCTCATTTAAATCCTGAAATCTGGTGTTAACAGTGGTTTTTTGTTTTGTTTTGTTTTGTTTTGTTTTGTTTTGGTACTGGGGATTGAACCCAGGGGCACTCCACCACTGAGCCACATCCCCAGCCCTATTTTGTATTTTATTTAGAGACAGGGTCTCACTGAGTTGCTTAGGGCCTCGCTAAGTTGCTGAGGCTGGCTTTGTTCTCGCGATCATCCTGCCTCAGCCTCCCAAGTTCTGGGATTACAGGCGTGCACCACTGCGCCCGGCTAACAGTGTTATTTAACCTAGGAAGAAATAGATACATTCCAGGTAAATGAAATGTCATCCTCCTTTCTCCTGGTCTCACAGGAGGAAAGCCTAAGCTGGCAAGAATATGAGGGAGGAAAATGCGGTGCTCTGGATATAACTTAACAGAAAAACAAAGAGGCAGCTGAGTGAGAGATGGTTACTGATGCTGTCTGGTGGATGTGGAGCATGTGGGGATACCCCTACATCTTCACCCAAAAGTCTCACATGCAGAACTAGGTTGTACCCTGCCAGGGTCACAGATCACCAAGGGCAACATGTCTCCTGTGTTGGGCTAAGCCACTTGCTGAAGATGAACGCTGGGTCTGAGATGAGGATGCCCTGTGGGTCCCCAGGCCACACTCACCTCTCCCTTCTTCACTGTCATGGACTGTCGGCGGGGTGTGATCTCCTCATTGATGCTGGACAGGAAGTTCTGTGAGATGCGGAGGGCGTCCTGCAGTAGGGAGTGGTCGGGGTGGCTGGAAGGAGTGTGTTTCAGCAAGTCCTGCCCCAGGTGGAAAGACTCGAGTCAGAGCAGAACTGGCATGGACCCACACTTGTGTTAACTCAAAGCTTCTGGCTCCTCAGGTGTCATTGCTATTGCTCTCAAAAGGTCTGGGCTTTGCAGTTAGTGCTTGTTGAACAACATCCCAGGTCCTAAATGGCACTCCAACAAACTCATGTCAAAAGGAATTTCACTATAAGCTTCTAGGGTAGGATTTCTGGACTTTGGTGCTGTTGACATTTTGGACCAGATTCTTTGCTATGGTGCATGGTAGGAGGCTGTACTGTACCCCATAGGAAATTTACCACCACCCCTGGCCTCTGTATACTAGAGGACAATAGCACTCCTCTATAGATGTAACAACCAAATATGTCTCTGGACATTGCTACGTCCCTTCAGGAGCAGAATCAGTTTTGGTCTAGAACTACTAGCCTATTCAAGGGCAGGAAAAAGCCCATGACACCATTCTGGCTCCTGCTCCTTATATGAAAGTCTAGACTTTTTCCAGATAGGAATACTAACTCCTTCTCTGCTAGGAATGCAAGTCATTCCTGCTTAAGGTCAGCAGCTCCCTGGTTCAGATAAACATAATCCCCTTAGATTCCAAATCCCATTTGCAAAGAGAACCTGGAAAGATGAAATAGGCACAGAGGAAGGCACCTAGGTTGGCAATGAGAGGCTACCCTACCTGCCCCTATTGCTCAGGGGCAGATTCATCTCCCTACCATGATACTTGGCTAGGTGCATCCCTGATCCTGGCCCAACCACAGCAAGGGGCCAGACTGGTGTCTGTCTGACAGGCTATCTGCCAGAGCCTCTGAGCTGCATAACATTTCCCCACATTCCAAAACCTTTTTTGTTTTGTTTTGTTTTGTTTTTGAGATGGAGTCCTGCTATGTTGCCCAGGCTGGCCTTGAACTCTTAGACTCAAGTCACCATTCTGCCTCATCTTCCTCCAAGAAGCTGGGATTACAGTTGTACACTACTGTGCCTGGCTCTCCATTCAAAAACTCTTAATTAGAGCATGGTAAGAAATCATGGTTATTCTGCTCAACAGAATATACAGAATATTACACACCTTAAAAAAAAGAATGAGGTGGGGCTGGGGTTGTAGCTAAGTGGTAGGGTGCTTGCCTGGCATGTGTGAGTCACTGTGTTCAATCCTCGGCACCACATAAAAATAAATAAAATAAAGGTAGTGTGTCCATATACAACTAAAAATATTGTTTAAGAAAGAAAAAAGAATGAGGCATTGCTGTTTGGGCTAAAGTGGAACAATCTCTATGTGTGGTATTAAATGGAAAAAAGCAAAGTGTGAATGAAACACATACAATGTAACACCTTCTGCATAATTAAAAGAGATGTTCATGTCTGGTCGCTCAGGCATAGTGTCTTTCTGGTGGTGGGCTCCTTTGTGGGAAGGGAGCAGGAAAGGAAATGAGCAAGTCACACACTTCTATGAATTGGCTGCAAGTGTTTTTTTAAAGTATATGTAAACCTTGTAAATCATATTAACAGGGTCTCCCAGGCAGTAGGATTTGGATAGCTTTTATTTTCTGTTTCTGTTTCTCAGTATTGATAAGACCCCTTAGGTGACTCCCCACTGAGGTGGGATCTTCCTCTGCTCCTTCCCCATAGCCTCCAGGATGCATGGGGCCTCTGGTCCCCAGTCCTGTTTACCTAGGAGTCTCAGTTCATGCACTTCACTGCCTTCTCCATCTTCAAGTCCTGCCTATGTGGGATAGGATGCTCCCTCCCTACTGTGGGAGAGCCTGCTTCTGTTCCCCCAGCACCCTATCCTATGAGACCCTGGACAGCAGAGGCCCTTCATCTCTGCATCCTCAATAAAGGTTTGTGGGAGAGGAAAGGGATGGGGTACAAGGGTGGGCAAAAGGCAAAAGTGTCAGCCCCAGGACAGGAGAAACAAAGGACCCAAGGTAAGAAGACACACCTGGCTAGGCATGAGGACAGGGAAAATGCCCAGACCAATTTGGGAGGCAGCTGCACTGCCCTAAGATATGACTCACATGAAGGACCAGCGTACTTCTTGTCACCCGGTCCACAGGCTTGTAGAGCAGGGCTGTGGAGAGACAGGCAGGGTGAGATGACCATATCTAAAGAAAGCAGGATCCTCAACCAACTAGCTAGTGCTGCAAAGTGGAAGGAGAATGGTGCAGCCCCAACTTCTATAGGTCCCACCTGACCCCTGCACAAACAATGAGGGCAAATCCAGAGCACCTGTCTGCCATACTCAAGTTTTAAGTCTAGGACATCAAATGCAGAGTCTGGAGCTGCTGGTCAGGCCCGAACCCTCTGTTAACCTAGTGACAACAGCCAAAAGGCTCAATGTTGATACTCCTGCCACCTGGGATTGGTGAGGGCCCCAATCCTGGATAGAGACCTGTTCTCCATCCTAGAGGGAACCCTGGAAGAGGACCAGCATGCAGATCTCAATGTCAAGCCTACATGCTTTCTCAGGTTCTGAGAAAGGCAGGAGCCAACTTGATGCTGACACAGCTCTCAGTCTGACAAGTGCTCTGAGATGGGAACCTGCTGAGGACATCCAGTCTCCAGTGGCACAGGAAGCCCAGCCACCCTTGGTCACTTGTGCTTTTCTCAGACAACAGTGAGTACAGCCCACCATGAGCACAGATGCTTAGGTGTTTTCTGACACGTCAGGTACATTTCCTCACACGACGCCCATAATCAGTGTTGGGCACACATTGCTATCTCCGTTTTATAGATGAGGAAACTGCAGTTCACAGCAGGGCTGGAGGGTAAGTAAGCTCTGGGGATTGATGCTACATCCACTGTTCCCTGTGAGTGAGCAAACTATTCACACTATCCTAAGGATCAAAAGCAAGAAGTGACTTTCCATTCCTGATTCCACTTTTTTTGGTAGGGGTCGGGGTACTGGGGATTGAACTCAGGGGCTCTCAACCACTGAACCACATCTCCAGCTTTTTTTTTGTATTTTATTCGAGATAGGGTCTCACTGAGTTACTTAGTGCCTTGCAATTGCTGAGGCTGGCTTTGAACTCGCGATCCTCCTGCCTCAGTCTCCCGAGCTGCTAGGATTACAGACATGCCCCACCACGCCTGGCTCTTCTTATTGTTGTTCTAAATAGTTGCATGAATGTATTTTGACACATCATACATAAATGGAGTATAACTTCTCATTCTTCTGATTGTACATGATGTAGAATTACACTGGTCATGTAATCATATATGCACATAAGATCATCATGTCCATTTCATTCTTTGTTTGATTCCACTTTTAATTCAGAGTGCAGAGGTTGAACACACAGCCCTAGGAACCCAATCACTCTAGATTCAAATCCTGCCCAGCTACCTAGAAATTATGTTCCACTTGGGCTATTTTATGTTCTACACCCATTTTGTCATCTGTCATGTTTTAAATGTGTGCCCCAAATTTCTTGTGTTGGAAACTTCATTCCCAAATTATACATGTTAATGGTATTTGGGATATGTTTTTCTTTCTTTCTTTCTTTCTTTTTTTTTTGGGGGGGTACTGGGGATTGAACTCAGGGGTACTCAGCCACCAAGCCACATCCCCAGCCCTATTTTGTATTTTATTTAGAGACAGGGTCTCACTGAGTTGCTTAGGGCCTCGCTAAGTTGGTGAGGCTGGCTTTGAACTCATGATCCTCCTGCTGAGGCCTCCCAAGTGCTGAGATTACAGGCGTGCGCCACCACACCCGGCCTGGGTATTTGGGATATGACTGGGTCAGGAGGGCTCTGCCCTCATGAATGAGTTAATACATTCAAGAATTAACAGGTTGTTGAGGGATGGTTTTGTTATCAAAGTGAGTGCTCTCTGGCATGTTTATTCTATCTCTCCATGGGATGTTCGATGCTTCCTTGGGACTCTAGAGAGTCCCCACCAGCAAGAAGGCTTCAATGGATATGGCTGCCTAATCTTGAACTTCTCAGCTTTCAGAACTGTGAACCATTTAAATAAACATTTATTTTTAATAAATTACTCAGATCTGTGGTAGTCAGTTATAGCAACAAGAAATAAACTAATTTTATTTTATAATAAACTAATTTTATTTATTTGATTTTTTTTTTTATACACTGGGGATTGAATCCAGGGATGCTTTACCACTGAGTCACATCCCCAGTCCTTTTTATATCTTATTTTGAGACAGGATCTAAGTTGCTCAGTGCCTCACTAAGTTACTGAGGCTGGCTTTGAACTTGTGATCCTCCTGCCTCAGCTTACCGAGTTGCTGAGATTACAGATGTGCTCTAATATTTAATTTTATATCTCTAATGCCCAGCTAATATCTCATTTGAAAGAGGGGAAAATAAAGTTTTTCTTACAGGGCCACTGGGCATGACATGATGATATTTTAAATTTTTTGAGATGGGATCTTACTGTGTTGCTCAGACTGGTCTTGGATTTGCAATCCTTCTGCCTTGGCCATGCCACCATGGCTGGTTATGATGGCATTTAAAATGTAGCTTTGCCACACTCAGAGCTTCTCTTTCCTCATCCTCACTCTTACAATTTGAGGCACAAAACAGGAAAGACACCAGGGGGTGACCCAACTAAGCACCATTTCTGCTTTTCCAGCAACATCCCCTCTGCTGGCAGCAACCCTCATGAAGATGCAATGAGGTCCTGCATGAAGAACTCACTTTCCAAAGAATTCTTGGTGGCTGGGTCCTTGGCATCCCTGTTGCTTCTGGCTCTCAAGTTCTGCAAAGAGAAAAGTATGTGCTTACAAGAGATGGCTAAAGCAGCCTGGAACACAAAATTCTACTGTCAGGAATCTTTGGCAGAAAGCTTGGCCTTCTTTTCCCACAAAGAACTCCAGATGCAGCAACCTCAGGGGGACGTTCTGAGCAGCTGAATGAAAACCCAAATTGTGACCCATGGGCAAGCTAAGCATGGATGCTCCAGATGCTTAGGACACGATTTCTCAACCTAAGCACTGTGGACATCTGGGGCTAGAAATTCACTGTTCTGTGCAGCAGCCCTGTGCACTGCAGGAGGCTGAGCAGCATCCCTGGACTCTACCTGTAGGTGTAGTTAACACCCTGGCCTCCTTTTATGAAAACCAAAAATATTTCTAGGCATTGCCAAGGGTCCCTTGGGGACAAAATCAGCCCTTAGTGAGAATTGCTGACACAGAGAAGACTGCAAACCCAACAAACTTCTTTCTTGGATCAATTCAACAGCATGCAGGGACTGGTCATTTAGAAGAGCACTCTGCTTTGGCATCAGCCAAGGTGGGCCTGCCCATACTTATACCAGGTGCTTCACCCAACCTCTTGGGTGGAAATGTATTAATATACTTGCTAAAACATGCAAACGTATTTGCTCTAAAATAAGGTGGTAAGATTCTTGCCGAGAGAGCTGGGCTTGTTATTCAATAGGCCATGTTTCAACACAGATGTGTTAAAAGGATCACTGATTTGATCTAACGTACTAAGAAATGAGCATAAAGGATCCCCTTGCCCCTGAAATCATCTCCAGGAAGCAGCTGTGAGAAATCCTAGTACCAGGCTTCTAAACAAATGCATAACCACCAGAGAGATGGGAAGGGGCTTTGGGATCACTTTCCCAACCTCAATTGTTGCAGGAATCTTCCCAGGCCTATAAGATGGTGACTCCTGGCTCACCAGAGCCCAAACCCATCATGCACTTTGGTGCCTTTCCTGAGAGTTCAACATCCCTTTCGGTGACTGTTCCTCCCTATTTCTGACTCAGCAGTTCCAAAGGATGTGAGGGGGTGCGAAAGTTCAAAAAGAGACTGCAAGAAACCAGGTGCTGAGCTCACATGAGCCTGGGAGGCACCCCACGCTCCACATGCCCCTGGAAGGGGCAAGGCACAAGCTCAGGGATGTCCTGCTACGAGGAGCCTTAAAAGTTTGGTTTAACCCTACATTTTCCAAACTTACTTGACTCCAGAAACTCTTTTCATCTAACTCCTATTATTTACTGACAGGGAGCTGGTGCCCCACAGAACCCAGCATATGCAACTGCAGTATAACTAGATGTCAACGCACGCCTAGGACTGGTCCCAGGAGAAGGTGAAGAACGATTTCCCCTCCCCACCCTGTAGTTTGAGTGTGAATCTCAGAACCCTTGCCTAAGCACTGACTTTCCAGGACACAGTCCCCCACACTACCACATAGCCTGCTGCTTCCTCTTTCTTGAGCTTTATTTTGCTCTCTTTAAGCAGTTCTGATTTCTCTGGACCGTTTTTGAAATACAGATAACCAGCATGGATGCTGCTTCAATGGTTTAAGAACCACAAAGATTCAAAGAGGGCCAGATTTCAGCTGGCACTCAGCCACGATCCCATTCCTTGCATCTAAGCCTTGGTTCAGATTCTCACCCAAGACCTCAGTGGACCCGCGTGACCTCCCTCAGTCATGTCCCACCATGGCTTCTTCCCTCTGTAAAAACCTGTACAGGTGGACTTGAACTTGGTTGCTTAACTGTAGCCTGCTCTTTGAGGATCAAGACTTTTATTGGGGGTGGGGGGAATCAGGGATTGAACTTAGGGACACTCAACCACTGAACCACATCCCCAGCCCTTTTTTTGGTATTGCTTATTTAGAGACACAGTCTTACTGTGTTGCTTAGTGCCACTGTTGCTGAGGCTGGCTTTGAACTCATGATCCTCCTGCTCAGTCTCCCGAGCTGCTAGGATTACAGGTATGTACACCATGGCTGGCTCTTTTTTTTTGTTGTTGTTCTAATTAGTTATACATGACAGTAGAATGCATTTTGACACATCATACATAAATGGAGTACAACTTCTCATTCTTCTGATTGTACATGATGTAGTTACACCAGTCATGTAGTCATATATGCACATAGGGTCATAATGTGCAATTCATTCTCTGATTTGTCAGGGTCACTTAAAATTTGGTGCCAATATTCCAGCTGATAAGAATATGGGGCTTTGCCAATTTAATGAAAAAGGAAAAGAAAAGAATGAATTGAATACTTCAGGGGGAATAGAGCTGGTGGGAAGGAAAGTACAGAGGCCTTCATTTATTCAGATCTTGTTACTTGCAGCATTGGGCAGGGACTGGGGCACCCCATGAGCTTAGGAGGAACAGGGTGGCACAAGTTATCGCTGTTGAAGACAATCAGAGCCAGGGCCTCACACCCAGCCCCATGATAAATAATAAAATGTCACAAAGTCTCTGGAACAAAGACTAGGTGTGACCTTCAAGGGTTGTCCCTCAGCAAGACAGACTAGGCTCACTCCATTTCTAGTTTCTTTTTCTTTTTTCAATTCCACATTTCTTACACCAGAATCCTTGTTTGGTGGCGGGGGCAGGGGGCAAGTCAGCTCTGGGGAGTAGAAGTCATCTAAAGGCAAGAGTGAGGGCTGGTGATAGAGCTCAGTGGTAGAGTACTTACCTGGCACGTGCAAGGCCCTGAGTTCAATCCCTGGTACCACCAAACAAATGAATAAAAAATAATAATAAGCAAAGGCAAGAGAGACAACAGGCTTCCATAGAGGAAACTGTCTCATGGTTGCAGGGATGCTGCTGGGTTCTGGATTTGACTTGCTACCAGCCTCTCAGATGGTCTATTCATCTTGTCTGTACCTGAGGGACTCTTCTGAGGTCCTAGGAGCTAACAACATTCCACAGTTTGAAGTTCAGACTTCCTGGGGCTAAATGCAAAGAGGGAGGCAGCAATCCCCCCATACAGGGGGTGGTATGGTTCTACCCAGGAGCTTTCCTTCCCATGTGGGTCTATAGACACAATGCAAGCCCTCACTCCCTTGTGCTAGCTTCTCAATGTTCCCCACTTTCAAGGCTGCTGGTAGGCTAGAAAAGGAGCAGAGGAGGAAACTCCCAGCTAGTCCCCATAACGAGGTACAGAGTTTGGACTCCTATGATAAGACACAGGACCAAAATTATAAAAACTACTCACTGCAGACAGATGGTACAATAGAGCTTCCAGGTAACATGGTTACTATGGTTTGAATATGCCCTCCAAAAGTTCATGTATTAGAAATTTAATTAGTTCATCATATAAGGAGGTGGGGGGTGCTGGGAGGTGATTATGATTAGATTAAGGTCATAAGGGTAGAGGCCCCATGAAGGCATTAGTGGCTTTTTAAGAAGAGAGACTTAAGCTAGCAGGATTGCTCTGTCCTTCCACGTGAGATGCCTTCCACCATGTTATAATACAGCAAGAAGACCCTCACTAGATGCAGCCTCAAGCTCTTGGCGTTCTCAGTCTCTAGAACTGTGAGCCAAATATATTACCTGACCTCTGGAATCAGGCCCTGGCGCTTGAGCAGGTGGAATACTCTCAAGGCTGCCCCTTCTATCTGGTTACAATAGTATTCTGGGCATGAAGCTGATGAAGCAAACCCAGCAACATCTGTGTTCAGAGCTGTGGTTCATGACCAGACTTCAGTTGGGTGCACTTTGTTCTCCCAGGTCAGGTTCTACCAACAACCAGCCCACAACTCCAACATGGGAGGTGGAGGGCACAGGTGGGAGTTAGTGGTGCTCCTACCATGTCATGGTAGTCATTACCTCAGAGATTTCTGCAAACTGAGCGTTGGCCTGACAGCACTTCTCTGCTGTTTCCATGGCAACCCCATAGTTGTCCACAAAGGCCCGGTACACACCCAGCTGGCTGGCCTGCAGGGAGGAAGGAAGAGAGTACGGGACAGGTGAAGGACAGGTGTTGGACATATTCCGCCCCCCCCACCCCGTCTTTTTGAAGACTGGGCTCCTCTGCACAGTTCTGGAGAAATTCCAGGTACAGCACACAGTGCACAGGCTGCAGAATCCTCAGCTCTTCCATGCCATTCCTTCCCACCTGCTTCCCCTCCCCACGCACTGAGCACGCTTCCTTCTCCCAAAATGACATGTTGAGAAGTGACTCACATCCCTGGGCAGGTAATGGCTTCCTTCCAGAACTGCTAATTCCTCCCACCCCACTCACTTCAACAGTAATGTGAGTAGCAGCTTAAGTTTGAAGGAGTGAGTGAACATGGACAAGCATTTCTTAGTAGATGAGACCGAGTGGCTGGCACCTTTTCATTCTGGCTGCAGGAGGACATGGAGGTTGGTGGACCCTAGTGGCAAGAGTGTTCTGTTCATGTCCAAATCCCTCAGACAGCTGAGGAAACCCATGATTCTCTACCCCATGAGAATCACCTGCCTGTGGAGAAGAGGAGCTTCAAGTGCTCAGACTCAAGCCCATCCCAGAATTGGCTGGGTACACAGGTATCATACTGCACACGTGGCAGACAGGAAACCTGCTAGCTATAAGGTGAGAGGCATTTCATTTGTCCTTTATTAAACCAAATACAATGAGAGAGGGTCTCTCACTGAGCCTCCTAATCAGATGCACAATCAACTGAGCCATGACTTCCATAGGTGGGTGTGGGTGTGTGTGTGTAGCCCCCACTGTCATCTTTAGGTCCCATGACAGCAAGAAGGAAACCAGTCCTCACATGGGACCAGCAAACCCAGACCTGGGTAGAGTAAGGAAAGGCTCAGGAGACCCACAGGTTGGTCCAGAGACTCCCATTACAGCTGACCAGGAGTTGGAAGCCTGAGCATTTGCTATTCCGGGCACTTGTTCTATATCAAACTTAAATTTCATTTCCACATGCATTTGCATTTATATTAAATTTTATGCTTCTAAATATGACAATCCCAGATGCTGGGTAAACCAGGTGCCCCTGGGTAAAACAGGCCTGATCTTCTGGCTCTGCTCCCTACAGTGTTAGCACAGAGAGCCACAGAATGAGGAAAGAGGAGTGGCCACAGGATGTTCTGCTCGGCTCCTGCCATGCTGCCACCCTGGAGAAGTTGCTGCATATTTAAATTCCAGGTTCTTCTTCCGAAAGTACAATGGTAACACCCAGGGTGTCGTCTTTCCCTCCTCCCTCCTTTGCTACTTCCCTGAGTACCTCCACTGAAACTAAGGCCCAGCATGAGCTCCTGTCCCCATAGTTATGAATAATCAGACACAGGGATACCCTCAGCAGCTGGTGTTCTAACAGGACAGCAAATGATAAAATAAGTGAGCAGACACATACAACAGGAGACGGTCAAGATGGGGCAAGGATGTAGTACAGTGGCACTGTGCTAGAGAACGTGGGCAGGAACAGGATGCCCTCTTGGAAGAAAAGACTGCAGAGTGGAGTCTAAAGTATCTCAGGAGGAGAAATCTTTCAAGTCTTCTTCTATTCCCTTCTACCCAAGGAGTTCACCTCTTCTAGGTGTGAAAAGTCTCAAGCAATTCATTTCCACACGTTTAGCTAATCAAATAACCAAGCTGCACTGATAATGGCACAATGCCTCCAGACAGGTTGTATCTGAGAAGGCCAGAGCCCTGCTGCTGTGTTATTGTTCTTTACCAAATACTCAAAGTGTGAATCCATTCCCGAGGAAACATCTGAAAAACTGGTCTGTAGCCTTCAAAAAATGTCAAAAGGCAAGTTGAGGGGCTGGGGTTGTGGCTCAGTGGCAGAGCACTTGCCTAGCATGTGTGAGGCACTGGGTTCAATCCTCAGCACCACATATAAATAAATAAATAAATAAAAATCAAGGTCCACTGACACTAAAAAAAATAAAAAGCCAAGCCAGCTGCAGTGGTACATGCTTGTAATCTCAGCGACTAGGGATGCTGAGTTAGGAGGATTGCAAGTTTGAGGTCAGCTTGGGCAATTTAGCAAGACTCTCTTTCAAAATTAAAAATAAAGGGCCTGGTGGCAGTGGTGTACGCCTGTAATCCCAGTGATAAGGGAAACTGAGGCAGGAGGATGGTTAAACTGGAGGACAGCCTCAGCTTATCATAACTCTGTCATAAAAATGAAAAGGTCTGGGGATGGAGCTCAGTGGTAAAGTACCCCAGGGCTCAATTCCTGTACAAAAGAAAAAAAAAAGGCAAAAGTCACAGAAGATGAGTCAAGTCCAAGGAAGTATACATGACAATCAAGTATATCATGTGACCCTGGACTGGATCCTGAATAAGAGAGCAACAACAGCTATACAGAACTTGATCCCTAACTTGGGGGAAATTTGCATAGGGACAGCACACTGAATAATGTCACAACAATGTGAAATCTCCTGAATGTGACAAATTGTACTGTGGGTTATGGAAGAGAATGTCCTTGTTCTCAGTGAAAACACAATGAAGTATTTAGGGGTAAAAGGGCAGAAGCCTGCAACTTATTCTCAAACTATAAAAAAGAAAAAAGTGTGTGTGCATGCAGCATGCATAAAAGACACAAGGCTAATGTCATAAAACGTTACAATCAGTACATGTGGGTGAAGGTTACACTAGAGTTCTTTGTACTCTTCTTGCAACTCTTCTGTAAGTCTGAAATGATTAGAAAAACAAAGCAAAATGAAGCTAATAAAATTTCAGTCCTGCACAGTGGACATGATCTGTAGTACAGTCCCACAGGAAGGGAAGTAAAGGCAGGGTTTGGTCAGGCTTTCTGTGCTGTCAGATGTAGCTCATGAGTCCCAGGGATCAGGAGGAGACACCAAAGCTGAAGCAGGGCATGGCAAACTCCTTGGATCCTAGGACTCTCTCAGCTAGGATGCCTAAGAGAGTAATGCTGCATCAACCTTGCTGAGGTCTGAAAGAGGCTGAGAGCAGGGATGAGTCTGCCTGTCCTTAAAGAGTCACCATTCAACCTAGGTTGAAGACATGTGAATATTCAGAACACAGTGACTAAGGAATGAAGTCCCACTGCAGCCTTGGCCCCTCTCACCAATCTTCCCACTGCAACATCAGAAGCAGGAAGGTGGCTCAAGGACACCAGGGATACCAGAGTAAACTTTCCAAACTTAAGTTCCAGGGCTCACTGGATTATTACATTGAAAAAAAAAAAAGTTTCCAAGGAAAGCACTGGCTGTAGACTTTTTTCCGACAACATGATTCTGTTTCTCTGCAGGACTGCTGAATCCAATCCCCTAGGTTTAAAACTGCTAATGTACCATGCTAGGAGAAAAGGCAGGGAGGGACTTCAAAGATGAAGGGTACTGGGCTGGGGCTGTATAGCTTGCCTAGCATGTGAAGGCACTGGGTTTGATCCTTAGCACCACATAAAAATAAACAAAATAAGGCATTCTATCCACCTACAACTACAAAAATTAAAAAACAAACAAACAAAAAAACGGTTGTAGGGTATCTTCATCAAAACACAGCGTCCTGAACTCTGGCTGTGGGGAAAGGAGCCTCAAGAGGCAAGAATTTGAACCAATAGGTGACTGGTCTGTCCCTAAGGCCTTAGCTCCAGACCACAGGTCAGGGAATCTGCAGCCCAAGGTGGTGCAGAAGAGGCCTGCCAACACAAAAGCCACACCTTGGAGCAGAAGATTCTAGCCCATATGTGAGCCAAGTTGAAGCCAGAGCCTACACTAACTAGGCGCTTGAACAGCCCAGGTAGGCTGGGGTCAGGGGCCCAGCTGGGGTCAGGGGCCAGCTTTTCAGTTCTGTTTTTCAAGGTTCTATGCTCTGCACACAAGAGGAGTCCAGGCTTTGGCCACCCTGCCCGTGAAGGACTTGTGTCCTTCCCTGTTCCAGGGAACAAGTGTGTGTACAAGAGACCCTGGGCTGGGTTGTGGCTCAGTGGTAGAGCCCTTGCTTAGCATGTGCGAGGCCCTGGGTCCAATTCTCAGCACCACATACAAATAAAATAAAGGTACATCAACAACTTAAAAAAAAACAAAACAAAACAAACAAACAAAAAAAAAACAAGAGGCCCTGGCATCCCAGAATCAGTGTCAGGTGTTTTTAGGGACAGATTAAGCCACAGACTCTGACTAGCATCTGTCTTCTAGTGGCTCTTCCAGATGGGGGCTCCCTGTACTGGGGGGTAGCCTCTTTGCTAGGCAGTTATTACATGCAGAACTCCCTCCTACAATCTCATCCCAGCCCCCCAAAATGAGACCCAGAAAGAGGTCATTTCACACATCATGCAACCTCACACACTGGAAGACAAACAGCAATCCTGTAGCTCTTGTCAGAGTTGGCTCCTTCATCCCAGGGTCCCTTCACAGTTTCTTCCTTTTAAACAAGGTCTATCTTATTTGTGTCTTGGTTAGGGGTGCAACTGAACCCAGTAACTATCCTGGACATGCCTGGCCAATATCAGGTGGCGTCACAGCATGAAGCTGCATCATGGTCCACACTCCTTTGCCAGAGATCCCAGTTATAAACCAACTCCCTTTCTTGCATCTCTCCAGCTGGTCCACTAGGATGTGTCCTGATTCCTGTGAGGTACAAGGATGTCACTGCAAAAGGAACCGCTAGATTAAACACGCCTCTAACCTCTGAGAACAGCTGCCTGCAGGAGCTTAGCACTGCACAGATGTCCTGGGTTGATTATTTTTCTCTGCCTCCTTCAGGACCCGAGGGCAGTTTTCCCACTACCTTGATTTTTATTGCCCAAGTCTCCCCTCCCCAAGCCATCTTCTCTTTTTATTCCCCAAATGATTCAAGGGACTTTAATTAACACAATTGCAAAAATGAAATAAAATAGTTATCCCTGGGTAATCATAGGAGACTTGTTCCAGGACCTCCCCAAGGATACCCAAATCCCTGGGTATCCTACTATAAAAAGTACCATAAATGCATGTAGTGTATCCATATCCTTCTGTACCTCTTATTTAATTTTTCAAATATATATTTTTTTAGTTGTCAATGGATCTTTTGTTAATTTTATTTATTTATATGTGGTGCTGAGTATCAAACCCAGCGCCTCATACGTGCCAGGCAAGCACTCTACTACTGAGCTATAACTCCAGCCCATCTTATTTAATTTTGATGCTAAGGATTGAACCTAGAGCCTTATGTTAAGCATGCACTCTGTCACTGAGCTACACCTCCAGTCCATCTCCTTTAAACACACACACCCACACAACACACACACAGAGAGATGTGGGTTTCACTATGGTTGCCCAGGCTGGTCTCAAATTCCTAGGCTCAGGCAATCCTCCTACCTCCCAAATAATTGGGACTATAGGTGCATGCGAAACTTGTTTTTTATTTTATTCTACCTGCAGTGCTGGGAATTAAACCCAGGGTTTCCTGCATACGACTAGGCAAGCAGTCTACCACTGAGCTAAACCTTCAGCCCCTAAACTGAATACTTTAAATCATCTAATCCAATGGAAATACTATGTAAATAGTTGTTATAGTCTGCACATGTTCAGTACAGATGCAATTTTTTTTCTCGAATATTTTTAATCCCCAGTTGGTTGAATCTGTGGATACAGAACACACGGACACAGAGGGCTGACTGTATAACAAAGCCCACTCTGTTCCCACCTGCTGTCCACACTGTTGCCTTTCCAGGCAATGCCCAGCCTCCATTCATCCTCTGCCCAGTGTACAAGTCCTGTTTTCCTGGGCAACAAAACCATTTCTGTCCCAGGATGGAACTGGACATCAAAGAGGCAACTGGATCACTCTGGAGACTGCAAACTTGAAGCAAAACTGAGCTGATTAAAAAATTTAAAAAAATGGAAGGATGCCCCACTCACTGGCCTCCATCTAGGAGACATACTTACCTTGGGCTCTCCTTCCCTAAAACCTGAACTTCGGCATCCAGGGCATTGAGATGTGCTCCAGACTGACTCCTACTATCTCCTCAGTATCTCCCTGCAGTGCCCATAGGTTACTGGACAGGCCTGGTCCAACCTGGCCATCCCTATAGCCATAAGCACCCAGTATACTCTAAGTCACTCACCAGTTTCTGGAAGAGGTCTCCCACCCGCTGCTGGTGGCTCCACTGCTGCACTCGGGGAAAGAGCCCATCATAGAACTCTTTGTGGATTTCATAAAGCTCAGGCACTTTGAAGAAGATGGTCTCAATCTGCTGGCTGGTCAGCACAGGTTGAGAGGTGGTGGCAGCGGCTTTCAAAGGCTTCATGGGCTGGAAGAGGGCACAGTGAGAGGGCATGCCATTAGTCAGGTACATGGTACAACCATAAAACATTGTGGATATGTGATATATGCTTAAATTTAATTATATGTCTTCTCTCTCTCTCTCTCTCTCTCAGCACCACGGATCAAACCCAGGACCCTGGGCATGTTAGGCAAGCATTCTTAGTTACATTCCCAGTCTACACTTTTATTTTTAAACCCCAGAAAAAATAAATACTTGGCAACCAAGTCTTTCCTTGGTATTCACTGGCCCTTTGGGGGAGGTCAGTATTCTATATAGAATGTTCTGACCCTCCTATAGGTGTGCCCCCAGGATCTCACAGTTGACCTCGGATGGTGAGCAGAGAGGTCTCACTTGGGTTCCTACCATGCCTGGTCAGCCCCTCCCTCACCCAAACTCACCAGCAGAAGTGCCTCCAGATGGCTCAGGTAAGTCTCCTCACTAGCCAGGATTCCAGACAGGACCCATTTTCTCATCTCCAGACCCTTTTCCAAGTCCAGTTCACTCTGCAGGAGAGATGAACAGATGTTAGCACCAGGGTAGGGTGGGGGTGCTTGCAGCAGCTCTCAGGGAGAAAGACAGCTGGCCAACCTCTGGATGAGCCCCTGGAGAAGGTTCCATGTAGAAGGGAAAACACAGGAGCCTTGGCATGTATTCAGCCACTTGCTCAAAGTCACTGCAGAATCAGAAGGGTCACCAAGCAAAGTTGAGGGCCACCCTTGGTCTTAACACACTATGAGAAGTTTGGAGCTGAGCAGACTGAAAGGCCTTCTTCCCTTCGTGCTTTGCACTTGAGACTGAAGAGTAGTTATCTTGACCCAGTCAAGAAAGGAAGAGGCTGAGACCCAAGGTGGATATAGTACATAGGAAGCACAAGGAAAGTTCCAGAAGAAACCAAGCAGAGGGGGCCATCAGAGTCCACTACATGGGCACCTCCACACAAGCCTACCATTCCCCACTCCTTATCTGATTCATGTTTCAACTGGATTCTCGGACTGCCACTGTCACCTGACCCTTGGACCCACGAGGCTCAACGTGGGCAGTAGTACCTCCACACTCACACTCTCCCCTCCTGGTCAAAGGGACTGGACTGGGGAGCTGCTGCCACCTGCACTCCCTGGTCCTGTTTTCTAGACTCTGACTTTGCCTATAGGGACCCCCTTGCAGGTAGACTATAGTAAAGTCAGTCCCCCTTCTTGTCCTGTCTCTGCTAAAAGTCCAATGGAAGTTCTGTTGCTTCTGCCCCCCAAAGACAGAGCTGATATATCACTGGATGTCAGTGCAGAGGGTACAGCCCACATCCCCAAGAGACCATGAACCAATCCTAGTTATGATGGTGATAAGGGCTGAATTATTGCCTCCACCATGTTGAATTGCTAAGTCCCAGTACCTTGGAATGTGAACTGTATTTAAAGAGGGAATGAAGTTAAGCCAGGAGCTGTGGTGCATGCCTGTAATTCCAGTGGCTCAGGAGGCTGGGGCAGGAATATCAGAAACTCAAGGCCAGTCTCAGCAACTCAGAGAGGCTCTTATGCAACAGAATGAGACCAAGTCTCAAAACAAAAAATAAAAAGGGCTGGGGATATAGCTCAGTGATAAAGCACCCTTGGATTCAATCCCTAGTACAAATAAAAAAAGAGGGGATGGATTTAAAATGAGGTCAATAGGGTGGGCCCTAAACCAGTACGACTGATATTTTCATGAGAATAGACTAGGACACAGATACATGCAGAGAGAAGACAAATGAAGAGCCAGGGAGAAGCCCCATTAATCATCACAAGTCAAGGAGAGAGGCCTCAGAAGAAATGAACCTACACATCGTGATCTCAGACTTGCAGCCTTCAGTACTGTGAAAAAGTAAATTTCTATTGTTTGAGCCACCCCAGCCTGTGATGCTTTGCTACAGCAGCCCTAGCAGACCAACAGAGAGGGTCATTCCAAAGGCAATAAAAATCGCTACTTAACTTCCTGGCCACTCCCACCTTTGCTCCCTGGCCATGGTGGCGTCAGAGATTGGCTGTGGCCATGGCACCACCCTGTATGGCACCAGGCTGAGGCTGTGCTCCTTCTGCCCAGCCCTGAGTCAGAGGGAGATGCCAGCATGGAGAAGGACCCTGAAACCAATGAAGGTGATACCTGCCCACTCCCCTGCTGCTCTCCAGCCCAAGGCAAACCTGAGACAACCCCACCATACCAGCCCTTAGGCATGGAACAAAAACAGTGGTCCTTTCCATCAGTTACATTCCTAATCCACTTGGGGTTAAAAAACAAAATCACTGGTTTAGGGCAAACTCCTTGCCCTTGATGCTGATAGCTAAGAATGGAGGATTCTCTCTTAGGGGTGGTCCTGTGCCATGTGGAATCTCTAATCACAAACGTCTCTATGTTGCCTGGAGGCTGACATATCATTTCTTCACTGCTCAATGGGACCATATGAAAAGGATTCCCAGGAATTTGCTTTATACTGGGACTCATGCATGTGTCTATGTGAATGTAGGCATGAGGTGTGAGCATGCATACCATGTGCCCACATATGTGTGCATGATATATGTGCACATGTATGCATGTGTTGGCACAGGCATGTGTGGAGAGCAGCTACTGTTCCAGGGAAGGGACACTGAGGTCCCACCCACATAGGTCCCTCAAGGGCACACTGGGCAGTGGCTCCATGGGTGGGAGCCTCCAGGGCATGGTTATGACCAATCTTGAAACTTCCTGTGTCTAGCCCAGGGCCCAGCACACACAGTACTCAATTAAGATTCATTTCAAGGGTCGGGGATATAGCTCAGTTGGTAGAGTGCTTGCCCTGCAAGCACAAGGCCCTGGGTTCAATCCCCAGCACTGCAAAAAAAAAAAAAAAAAAAAAAAAAATCATTTCATAATCAAATCAATGAGTGAATCTTAAAAGACCTAAGTCTTAGTTTTAGCTACATCTTCACAAAGCCCCTTGTCTGGAAACAAGTGGGTCCTGGGAATCAAGAACTGTCAGCTGAGTCAGTGTGTATATGTTGGCGGGGGTGGGGGGTGGTGTGGAGGGGGTGTTGCTGAAATGCTACCGAAGTTTGGGAAGCCCACTGTCCACGGTATACAGATGATCCTCACATGCCTCCTATCCTGTCTGGACATTGCTTCCACCTTACACAAGGGAAGAAGAGAAAGGAAAGGCAGGCCTCTCTGGCAGTGGCACCCACTCACCTACCCACCTAGCCCTGCTCATGTTCTGAGAATAATCTTGCTACTGTGAGCTCCAGGAAGACAGCAGGGCTCAGGGAAATTAGTAGGAAAGCAGGGCCTGTGATGGCCCCACCCAGACCAAGATGCCACTGCCTTTCTGGGTGGAAGCCCCTGAGTGGGAGCACTGTGCCTCATTCCACCCACGTGGTTTGGAAAGCCAGGAGGAAAAATAGCACAGGCAGGATGGCACTGTTCAGTTCTCTCTGTTCCAAAGGGTGGGGCCACTCAAGGGAACATCTGGCCCCAGGAAGGTGCTGGGGTAGATAGAGGTCACAGGATGAGGGCACTTCTGCTTAGACTGAGAATATTCAATGGGGACCTGGAATGGTGCTGGTAGTATCAGACAGGGACAGCTCAAAAACCACCAACTCCTTGTAGAGAAGAGGGTTGGGAGGGAAAGAAAGCAAAGGGCAGGGCCGGCATGAGGGCTACTTATAATCCCGGGCTGTGCACTCGACAGATCCACGAGAGGGCGCGTGAATGCAATGAGGGTCAGGCAGGCAGGGAGGCTGTGCTGGGAAAAAAGCTGGAGGTAAAGAGCAACTGGAATAAAGCAGCAAGATGGAAGGAAGGCCCGTCACTGCTAAACAGAGGTTGAAAAAAGCCAATAAAGGACCAATGAAAATGACTTGGGCTCATAACAAGGTAGGAAAAACTGACAGAGGGATGGAGGTGGACAAAACCGTATCTGTCAGCCAGTTAGATACCAGGTCCAAAGATAAGTGGAGGGCTGGGGAGGAGCGCAAGAAGTCCCCTCATAAGCCCCCCAGGCCTCTCAAATCTGGGAGAACCCCAGGGTGCAAAATTATAGCTTTGAGAGAATGAGCTTCTCCTACCTGGAAGTTTGCTCCCAGCCCAGCAGCTGCACAAAATACCCTCTCTTCTGTTCTGGGCAGTGCAGTGAAGAGGCCAGCCAGTGAGCAATCTGGGGGTCTGACATGGACAGAGGGCAAGGGGCTAACCTTTGTGCTGGGTCACCTGCTGGAGGGACTTGCTACAGCGAACTCTTGGGTAAACCAGTTCTCTGCACAGGGAGACCCCAGCATGCAGGGCAGGCTCATTAGCATGTCTTCCCAATAAAGGACTTGCCTGAGGCCTTCTCACAGTTCCTAAGCAAGGAGTGCCTGGCCTCTGTCCAACCCCTACCTAAATAATCCAAGCAATGATCACAGAGGAGACCTGCAACCTAGAAACCCACTGAGGAGTCTCTGTGTTGCCATGACTTCCCAAGAAAGTTCAACCAACAGTCCCACAGTCCAAAAGGCTCAAGTGTGGCATAGGGAGCAAATGAAGAGCTCTAGTCAGTAGGCTAAGTAAAAGAGGGATGAACAGATTCCCTAATCCCCACCCAGCTAGTCAGGATCAGAGTTCTTCTAGCCAAGACCATCATGCTCCCTAACCCAGGAAATGACAGTCACATCTTTAAATCAAAAACTGAGAACGAAAGAAAAGTCTTGGTGCACAGCTGGCAGAGAAACCAGAAAACCCAAGGTTTGACCTGTTTCCCTGGGGCTCCAAACACTGGAAAGGGCACCTGTATAACTTTCTCTAATCAAGCTCCCTCCTCATCCAAACACCTCCTGTCACCTCCTGTGGGCCAGGTAGAATGACTGGAATTGGGGACTTGAAATCACACTGCAGATGTGCAACCTCCCGCCAAATGTGTAACATGAGAAATGTCTACTGACTCATGAAGGGACTAAAGGAGGGACCAGGATCTGGATGGGCTCCCACAGGAGATGAGCCCCTGAACTGGGTGCTAAAAGGAGTCAGGAGCCTGGTGGAGGTGGGAAGGTGAGCAGCACATGGCCTCAAGCTTCTACTGAGGACCAGAAGGCACATCCAGGACTGACCAGGTGAAGACAGCCCTCAAAGATGATGGATGGTTACCAAAACTAATAAAGTATTCTCCAAATAATGGGAGAAAAAAAACATGATAGATGGACAGGGATGACCATCCCAAGTTCAGAACTCAGCCTACTTGTTCAAGGCTGTTAAGGATTCTTGTTGGTATCAAACCACACTCAAGCAACAAGAGAGGGAGAGAGTATCCATGGAAGAATCCGAAAGGTTTCACCCCTCATAATTGTGTGGTTCCAGGACAGACACTTCACCTCTCTGAACCTCAGTTTCCTAATATGTAAAATGGTGACTATGGATGTGGGATATGAAGCTGTGCAAGGCACCCGCAAATGTATGCTGCCTTTCTCTCCCATTCTCATGTTTCAAACATCCACCCAGCACTAAGGCCACTAAAAAATCACAAAAGCATAAATAAGAAGCAGTCCTGCAGCTAAGATGACAGCCCCAGAAAAAAGGCTACTGCAGTAAAAAGATGTACTTCCAGCACTTCCCTACAGCGATAGGAAAAAAGCACACCCCTTTGTTTATTGTGGTGCTGGGTGTTGAACCCAGAGCCTTGTGCATGCTAGGCATAGTCTCTACCATTGAGCTACACCCCCAGTCCTGCTTGCTTATTTTTATTTTTAAACCCAGGGTGGAACCATCTAGAAAAGCAGAACAAAGAAGATATCCATTTCTTAGGGGTCAAAAAGGGACCAGAAAGAACAAAGGGCCAAAGAAACAGAAAGGAGCAACTGTTCTACAATCATGACACCCAAGGAAGGAGCCAAGAGGTCAAAGGGATGCTCTTGACCCAGTGAAAGGAGGAGGATGCCTGGGCTACAAAGCACTGCTATAACACCCCTGGTCCTGCCCTAAGCCCTGGGACCACTGAGAACATCAGGATACCAAGCCAGGCTGGATAGGCCTATCACCTCTGTGGGAACAGCACTGTACAGCCTATGACCACCCCATGGCTGTACTCTCATGTGAGAGGGGCTAGACTACGGGGCCCTACTTGAAGTATAGGGCAGAGGATCTACCAAATGCTTCACTATTCTCTAGCCATGTAACCTTGGGGAAGCCACCTCTGGACCTCGGTTCCACAATGGTAAAGGGGTAATAGCACACCAATTTCACAGGATTGTTAATGAGGGTCAAGTGAGAACTCATGGGAAAGACACTAATCATATGGATGAAGACACTTTCAGCAGACCCTTTGGTAAAGTGGGAGCCAGTGTACCTCTTAAGCATAGGTACAGGGGCCCAGATATAGAGGCTTCAACTCAGCACCATGGCTGGGGTCACCACATAGTGCCACAGGCTTAGGTGGTGACCTCTGGTATCAGTATTATACTCAGCCTTACGACCACATTCTGATTGCCTCCTCCAAGCTCAGTTTACAAAGTGTTCCATGACCACCCTGCTCAAGGCATCTGACAGGCTGTCTCTCTCTACCAGATGCAGGAAAGAGGAAGGAGTTTTTAGTGATTTGTCTGACTTCCAAACCACTGGCAGCTCTATCATCTACTTGCTACACACCCCTGAGTAACTGGCTATATACTTCAGAGATCCTCGAGGATGACTAGGGCTGGCCCAGAGCCATGGGAGGCAGGTGCACCTCAGGGACTCACCGCTTTGGTGGGCTCCAGGGCCCCTGAGGCCAGAGTGTCCCGGCTGCCCCTGCCCTTGCTGCTGAGGTGGGGAGAGGAGGAGGGTGAGTCATCAATGTAGGGCAGCCCATCCTGGTGCCTGCGCTGCTCCTCAGCCCGGTCTGCGGCACAGCTATACCCAGGTGGTGTTCCAAATGAGGCATCTGTTTATGCAAAGAAGGAGCCTGTGTTAGAAACAGACAAGAGGACAGAGGGCTGTCTGCCTGGAAGCATCCACACTCCATCTATCCAAGCAAGCACTCAGGTCAACATCATTCTGTCACCCATAGGAACTTCAGGCACACTGACTTCACTTTCACAACCAACCAGACAAGGACCATACAGGTAAGGAGGGATCGGCTGCAATTCACACCCCAAACAAACACAACATTGGGCTTTAAAACACTGGGGCACAACTGCCCTTGGGATGTGGGGGGGTGCATGTGACATATGAGGATATGATGTGGTCTCTGTATACATGGATACATCCTTTCCTAGCATATATCTCTTAAAACCCTTGGAATCACGGAAATGATACGTGTGTTTGTGTATGCTAATGAGATGGCGGGTTGACAGGAGCTCCTGGAAAATTCAAGATGGGAGCTGGTTGCCAGGGGAACCAAAGATGTGCTTAGAAGGCTGGAACTTTCAGCCCCACCCTTGTATCTCCAAGAAGGGCAGAGGGGCTGAAGGTTAAGCTGAACTATTCAGTGGCAAATGACTTAATTAACCATGACTTAATCAGTCATGTCTACAGAATGAAGCCTCGGAAAACATCCAAAAAGGTGCGTTACTGAACACTTGGAGGGTGGCTTGCCCTGAGGGCATGGAAGCTCTGAGTTACCTCCTCACACCTTGAATGTGCACGTCTTCCACTGGCTGTTACCCAGTTATATTCTTTCCCCCAAACCTCACGATGCTGGGGATTGAACCTGGTGAATGTGCATGCTAGGCAAGCACTCTTATCGCTGAGTTACATTCTCAGTCCTATATATGCATTTATTGGTACCGGGGACTGAATTCAGGGTACTTTACCACTGAGTTACATCTCTAGCCCTTTTTATTTTGAGACAGAGTCTCACTCATTGAGGCTAGCCTCAAACTTGGGACCCTCCTGCCTCAGCCTTCTGAGTAGCTGGAATCACAGGCATGTGCCACCATGCCTACTTCTGAGTTGTATCCTTTTATAATAAACTGGTAATCCAGTATGTAAACTGTTTTCCTCAGTTGTATTAGTCATTCCCACAAATGAAGGAATATGAGAGGCTTGGGGGAATCCTAGCTAATAGCTGATCAATGGGAAGCACAGGTCACACCCTGATTCTTGTGGTTGGTATCTGAATTGGAGCTGGTGTTGTGAGACTGAGTCTCTAACCTGTGGGATTTGATACTATCTCCAGGTAGATAATGCCAGAATTGAGTTAAAATTGAATTGGTGTCCACAGGGAACTGGAGAATTGTTTGGTGTGGGGGGAATCCCCATTTGGCCATAGAAATATTCTGTGTTGAAATAGAGAAACACAGTTGGTTTTCCCCATATAGGAGGCATGGGCTATACAAAAAGGAGGACCCCAAATGCTATATTTCTATTAAGGGCACCAGGCTCATCTCATCTGTACAGATGGTTGGGCTACTACATAGGAGTCCACCCTACTGCTGTCATCCCCACCCCCAGGCTGCAATCCAGAACAAGACTCTCTGGGACCCTCCTGTGGGCACACACAGAGGCAGAATGTGGTCTGGCTTCTGTGATCAGCAGATATGTGCAGACACCTGGAACATGCTGTGGGTTGGCATGACAGCACACTGCCAGACACTGGATGGGGTAGCCCAGAGGATCTCAGCTCATGCCACCTGCTAGAATCTCCTGGGAAGCTCTAACAATCACCAGGGCCCATCTGTGTTGTTTTTGAAACTCCCCAGGTAAGGCTAATGTGCAGTCGAGTCGGCTGGGTATAGCACCAAGTCCTGCTGGGACAGAGAGGACGGAATCTGCAAGGGACAGAGGCATGTGAGGAAGAGGGGATATAGACCATCTGTGGATATCTGCACTGGGGGCAGATCTTAGCCTGAGACCACAAACGAGCATGCCAGCCCAGATGCATGGGCTGACCACCACAAGCAGTGAGTCTCAAAATGGCCTGCCAGTCTCAGTCCAGTGAACCAGGGCTGCAGCCCACCCTCAGCTGACTCACAGCCCACCTCCCAGCTGGTCTGCCAAACTCCCAGACCACCTTTACCCCAATCCAAGTACTCTGCCATGACAAAAAGTAACATCCTACAAGAGTGTCCCTGCCCTTTGGGACTATTAAGTTACACAGAGTAACAAATGCTTCCCTAAGGCACCTGAAAACAAATCACTACCTCCTCCCAGGCTGGCTGACAAAAGTTCAGCATTTGCTTCCAAGATCTTAGCCACCCTGTAGTTTCTCTATGTCCCATTCCTAGCCTGAGTGAACCCCTATTTACAGACTTAAGTCCACAAAGGCCCAGCCCAATCCAAGTCACTCATGATGATCCTTTCTCCACTCCTTCCAAAGGGTGCCGTGTTGGTCTCCGGGATTCTCCAGAGGTCATCGCCATGGTGTGTGTCATTTTTGCTACAGTAAGTAGCCCTGTCCTGAGGGTACCACTGCCACCAAACACACCTAGGACAGGTGGGCATGTGGTCACCCTTGGAATTCTGGAGTGGCTGACCCAGCAATCCCAATAAGGGCTGTTTTCAGTTCTTTTCACATGAGCATCTTAAAGGAAGGAGCTGTGTGGGTGGAGCAACCAATCACTGGTTAAGAGTGCTGCCAGCTGTGGGAAGCCACAGATGGCTGATGTCCTAACTTCCTCGCACGCCTCTGCCTCTCTGCCTGTGTCCCAAGAGGACTTGCCACTCTCTAATACATGTCCCCAGACCTGGCGGCATGTCAGCATCACTTAGGAAGCTTCAAAAACATAACACAGCTGAGCCCAATAAAGACCCACTGAATTTGAAGCTTTGGTGGCAGCCTGGACCTTGGTGGTTATAAAAGCTTTCAGGGGATTCAGCAGGCAGCCAGGGCCAAGACCTGCTGGGCTACTCCATTCAGTGTCTGGCACTGTGCTGGCTGCCATGGAGACCCACAGCATGTCCTAGGTGTCTGCACGTAGCCACTGACCAAAGGCCAGCCCAGAGACTCCCTGTATGTGTGTGTATGTCCACAGGACGATCCCACCAAGAAGTTTATTCCAGGTTGCAAGTAGTAGTACGTGGGGGACCCCCAATAGCAGAATAGGCTCCTACTGAGTCCCCCAATAAGCTATATGGAAGACCCTGATCTCTTCAATCCACAGGGCACTGAGGAGGCTCTAGGTACCAAGACCAAAGTGCTGGTTATCAACACTCTGCTCCAGGGGCCTTTGGGTTTTGTATTCTAGCAGGATAATCCAAGGCTGAAATCAAGTTCTCCTTCCTGCCAGGTTTTTACAAAGGCCCTAAACTAGCTCTCTGACAGCATCCTTGGGGAAAACTGAGAAGGATTCAAACATATTAAAATATGCAAATCCTGTTAATGCCAAACCTGAATCCTACATCCTTCCCCAAAAAATGGGTCTGACTTCAGTTTCCCCTTCCTTTCAGGGAATCAGATTTTAAAAAATAAAATAAAAAAAAATACAAATATTGTAGATGTTGCTTACCCAACATCCACAAAGCATCACAGTGACCCCTACCTGAAACCTACCCACCATGGGGAGCTGCTTCCAAAGGTAGCCCAGGCCTAGGACAGAAGGTTTCAGCTGTCAAGTGAGGAACCCAAATAGTCTCCAGGGCCCACAGGGTTCTAAGATGTACTTCTATAACCCAGGACTCATCCTCCAGTGGGGAAAATGGGCAGTTTTCAGAGTTGTACTCTCAGTAGTAAGGCTCTGATCATCCTGGTGGCCACCTCTCTGTGTTAGTACAGGCACAAAAGCTGTCCATGCCTCAGTTTTGTTGGTCATTAGGCATGTGGGGGCTGGGAATACAGTTCAGTGGGAAAACACTTGTCTAACCTACGTAAGGCCCTGCGTTCCATCCTCATCACTGGAAAAAAAAAAAAATCAGGCATGTGAACCAGACAATCCATAAAGACCCCACTAGCTCTAAAATGCCACTGTTAGCTGGGTGCAGTGGCGCACGCCTGTAACCCCAGCAGCTTGGGGAGGCTGAGGGAGGAGGATCATGAATTCAAAGCCAGCATCAGCAACTTAGTGAGACCCTAAGCAACTCAGTGAGACCCTGTCTCTAAATAAAATACAAAATAGGGCTGGGGATGTGGCTCAGTGGTGGAGTGCCCCTGGGTTCAATCCCCAGTACCGGGGGGAAAAAAAAAAAAAAAAAAAAAAAAAGGCACTGTCAGCTGGGACTGTAATCCTAGCTACTCAGGAGGCTGAGGCAGGAGGATCACAAGTTCAAGGCCAGCATCAGCAAGATCCTATCTCAAAAAATAAAAAGAACTGGGGATGCCCCTCAGTGGTAAAGTGCCCGGGGTTCAATACCCACTATCAAAATAAAAAATAATAAAATAAAATGTCACTGTTACTATTCCAGAAAGGACCAGTCATCATCTCCTGGGCCTTCAACAAATTCTTAACCTCTTTCCTCCCCCCACCATCTACTTACTTCCCCTACACACCTGACTTTCACATTAATTCAGAATCATTAGTATATGCTAATCTTTTAACTGTTTTTCTTTTCTTTCCTTTTTTTTGGTACCAGGGATTGAGCCCAGGGGTGCTTAACCACTGAGCCACATCTCCAGTTCTTTTTATTTTTTATTTTGAGACAGGGTCTCACTAAGTTGCTTAGGGCCTTGCAGAGGTGCTGAGGCTCAGTCTTTTTTTTTTTTTTTTTTTTTGGTACTGGGGATTGAGCCCCACTCGACCACTGAAGCCACATCCCCAGCCCTATTTTTGTATTTTATTTAGAGACAGGGTCTCACTGAGTTGCTTAGGGCCTCCGTTAAGTTGCTGAAGCTGGCTTTGAACTTGCGATCCTCCTGCCTCGGCCTCCCAGGTACTGGGATTACAGGCGTGCGCCACCACGCCCGGCTCTGAAGCTCAGTCTTGAACTTGCAATCCTCCTGTTTTAGCCTTCCAAGTGTATCACAGTACCCATCTGGTTTTGCTTTTTTTCTAATGACAATCTCCTAAGAAGACAACATATTCTTCCTCACCTGGTAGAATGCCTTGTATCTGAGCTCTGCTCTCTGAGTTTCACGCTATCTGTGACTAAGCTGACTCACATCCAAAGCCAAATCAACACCAGGGAGGTAATCAACCCAGTAAGAATTTCAGGGTCAGAACTTCAAGGTCCCAGGGCTTACTCCAGACGAACTGCAGGGTTCCACAGTTGTGAAACAACATGCTGATTTAGCAACCTCCTCAAGGCTAAAACCTGAGGTGGCAATCGTGTCTGAAAAGGGTTTGTCCACCAGTGTGTAGAGTAGACTCTGATGTGGACACTTCACTTCCACTAGGAGACTGAGGGACCAGGTTTCACAACCAGACTGCTAGGTAATTATGAGGCTCTGAGGCAACTTAAGACCCCTAGTCATTTTCCTACTCTGCCTAAATCTTAAAGGAGTATCTGTGTAACTAATGCTTTTCAGTTTGGTTCCAGAGGTCCACTCATCCCTGCTGTACTCCACCTAAGGCTTCAGCCCACTGTCCCAGCCCACCCACCTGCCTCTAACCTAGGCTCACTGCTCCAATGCAAACGCGATGGGATGGGGGCAAGGAGGCCTCCAATTTTCTTTATTTTTCACAGTACTTTGGATTGAGCTCTATCACTGGGCTACATCCCTAGCTCTTTTTATTTTGAGTCAGGGTCTTTAAGATGCCCAGGCTGGCCTAGATCTTGTGATTCTCCTGCCTCAACCTTCTAATTTCCTTACCCTCTGTTCTGAGCAACATATAGGGGCCTGCCTTCTCACACTGTTGTTTTCAAATCTGTGACCCCCAAACCATATAAGGCCCCTCCTCTTGAGCATAAAGCACATCATTTAGGGATTTTCAAAAGCTGACATCTTCCAAGGACCTAAGCCAACTGGGAGGCCTTGCTCTGTGCTCCTTTCCAACAAGAATGCTCAGTGGGAAAACCTCTTTGGCGTAGTCACCTTCGGCAGCACTAAGGAACAGGTGGTCACATCAGATGATCCTTCTTGCCAGCTCTGTACAAAGTTGAAGCCGAACCCTGGAAAGCAGCAGATGGGGCCTGGAATCCAGCAGCTTTGGCTTGGGAATCTCAGGAAGATGAACCCTAACCCACCCACTAGAGGGCCGGGAAGAGAGTGAGCTGCTCACATCCCACAGATCATTACAGAGAGTCATGGGCTTAATGCAGAAAAGAGATACATCCAATGAAATCTGAAACCTCTCCTCTCCAGGCAGTTTGCTTAGCAGCCCTCCAATCCCAAGGCTTTGCAAATCTATTCTTTGGTTTAAGAAAAGGATGGGGGAAAAATAGCTGGGTAGGTCACAGTCCACCCCTGTGGCTGCTCTGGTCACATTCCTGAGCCTTTAAAAAAAAACAAAACAAAACACTGGTTTAAAAAAAAAAATTCTTAAAAAAAGTATACAGAATTACTACGATCCAGCAAAATGATAGAAAGCAGGAACTCAAAAAGATATGTGGACAATCTCATTCAAAGCAGGCTTATTCACAATAGCTAAAATGTGGAAGCAACCCAGTGTCTATCAAGATATGAATGGACAAAGTGTGGCTTATCCATACAATGGAATAGTACTTGGTCTTAAATAAGGAAAGTAATCCTGCCAATACTACAATACAGGTGGACCTTGAGGATATTCTGTTAAGTGAAATAGCCAGACATAAAAGAACAAATACTATATGTATATGAGGTGCTTAGAGCAGACAAATTCAGAGAGACAGAAGGTAGAAGGGTGGGCTCTCAGTCAGTGCATCATGCAGAACTGAGGTCATACTTCATCTCCTGGGGGCAGCCACACAGGGAGGCTCTCCTAAGCAGATGTGCCTGGCGGGTCCCCAGAATCTCCTTCAGTGGCCTTGCTGCCACCAGAGGCACAAGGTTCTGGGAACCCAGCTCCAATCCCACCCTCTGACCAAGCAACCCAAGTTGATTTAAGAACTTGCACTCAGGAGGGTTAAGGGAGTGATTTTCTGAAAAACACATAGGAATTAAGAGAAAGGGAGGAGTGGCACTGAGAGGAAATGGGGTGGGAGGGACAGGAACTCAATGCCGCAGAGAGATCACCCACAGGGTAGTCTCCCATCCTATTAAGGATGTTGGCAAATGAATGGGCCATGTTTATTTACAAAGGTGAGAGTGGCAAACATTGGGTAGCTGAGACAGCGGTGGCAGGGAGGTTTCCCTGATTCCTACTCTTCTCTCAGCCCTATGCCCTCCCCTGGGTCCCAAGTACATTGCAGCAGCAGTGTACTGGTGATGGTTGCTTTTATGGGTAGCCTTGTTTGGCAACTGCCCAGGTAGGCATTGTTTCTCCAGGAGAGGCTTAGAAAACCATGGCTGAGACAGAGAGCTCTGGGTCTCACCAAATGGCAGAGTCCACAAATGGAGCCAGCTCTGGACCCCAGGATCATCCACAACCTGGAGCTTCCAGAACACTGTCTATCAAGAGTGGGCTCTACCCCAGGAAGGGGGCTGCAGATCCTGGGGGCTGGGCATCTCAGGCTAGCTTTTTCATTTAGTGGCAGTACCTCATGTATAATCAGGAAATACCTACGGTGCTCCCAGGAACTAAGTTCCCAGAACAGTAAAAACCTCAAATCTTTGAAGTGGCGGGACAAAAAAAACAAAACAAAAACAAAACACAAGAACCCCTGCTACCCATTGCCCACTGCCTGGTACTTTCTGTGGGTCTAACACAGTTCTGAAAACCTAGACACATTATCTCCAAAGATCTGCATAGCTCGTCTTTTAAGATAGAGAACCCTTCCAAACATCAGGACCGGCACAAGATGAAAACAAAGATTTTCTTACTCACGGGTCAGGCAGGGGTACCTGCTACATCTGAAATCCAGACACATGGAGGCCAAGGTTTATGTGGAGGGGTGTAGCAAGTCAAAGAGAAGGAGAATGCAAGAGAGAGATGTGTACACACGCAAGAGAGAGATGTGTACACACGCAAGAGAGAGCAAGGCCAATGCCTTCACTGGGTCCCAGGTGTTATTCAAACAGGTTTCTCACAGCAGGCAAGAGTTCCAGGAGGTTACACTGTGACTGAGAGGTGGTCACTGGGGCATATCTGCACAGTCCATGTGGGTGGAGTTGGCAGGGTGAGTCCATGAGACTATATCAAGTGCTGTCCCATGACCACCCAGAGAAATGATCATCAGAAGGTAGTTTTTACAAGGCACAGAACTGGATCAACCCCACTGACGAACTGGGAGGAGATGGAGAATTGGAAACTGTGTCAAGGATACTGAGCCATGTTTCTGGTATGAGAAAGTCCAAGTTACATTAAAAATGGACACTGAGACAACATAAACTTATAAAACTCACCATAATGATCTGCCTACTTGGTCATTTTCCTTTTTTTTTTTTTTTGTACCAGGGATTAAACCCAGGAGCGCTTCACCACTAAGCCACATCCCCAGTCCTTCTTGGTACTCTGTTTAGAGACAGGGTCTCACCGAGTTGCTTAGGGTCTCACTAAGTTGCTGAGACTGGTTTTGAACTTGTGATTCTCCTGCCTCAGCCTTCCAGCCAAGCCTCCCTGGAATTACAGGCTTAGGCCACTGTGCTGGACTGAAAAAATTCCATCTTATGCTATTCAGGATGATATAACCACCACACCAACTCCAAATACATTCTAAAGAGAAAATATTTCTAAAAGTCTATGCTGATAACCACATGGTCCAGCAATTCTCCTTCTAGGTATATACTCAAAGGAACCAGAAAAAAAACTTCATTGTAATATTCACAATAGCCAATGGTCTGGGTATGTAGCTCAGTGACAGTGAGCTACATGCCCAGTCCTTGCTTGGCATGGGCAAGGTTGTGGGTTCAATCCCCAGCATCACAAACCAAACAAATAAATAAATGTAAAGTTACACAATGGCTCCAAATGTCCAACCATCAACCAATGGATAATATACAAATATCTCTACAACTTATCTCTGTTACTCAGTCTTTCTTTCTCCTTCCTTTCTTTCCCTTTCTTCCCTTCCCCCACAACCCCTTTTTCTTTCTTCATATGCTAGTCAAGGGCTCTACCACTGAGTTACAGCCACAGTTCTATGACTCAGTCTTATAAAGGAAGTTAGCTAGGTACAGGGTGCACGCTTGTAATCACAGCTACTCTGGAGGCCAAGGCAGGAGGACTGCAAGTTCAAGGCCAGCCTCAGCAAATCAGCAAGGCCCCAAACAATTTAGTGAGACCCTGTCTCAACTGATCCAAGATAGCAGACTAGAGGGAGGCTGCATTCCTTGTCACTCCCTAACTTGGAATTCAAGCAGTGGAAATACTGTTTCTCTGTGAGGCAGTTGTTGCTGCCCACCGATCCTCTGCTGTTTAGCCCATTCGTCCACTGCAGTCTGCCAGCATTTAGCCTGCTTTTTGAGTGCGGATCACTCACTGACTGCCGCCTATCATCTACCATTCACCAGTTTGCCTGCCTCTTGCCTGCCCGTCGCCTGCCTTTCACCTACCCATTGCCTACTGCCCAACGTCCACCTGCCGATCGTCTACTATCAGCCTTCAGACTGCCCACAGACCACCAGTGGATAGCCTGCTGTTCACTGTTGCCTGGAAGTCCACTGTCACAGTACCCATAGCTTTGGTTACACATGGCCACTGCCATTTTGGGACAACAGCCAGGACCTGCAGGTTTGCTGCAGCAGGCACCACATCTCGGGGTGTGGCCATCTGGGTCTGGGGACTCAGGCCAGGGTCTGGAGATACACTTAGGTACCTGCAGGTCCTATTGCACCTGAGGTCTTTCTGCTTGATGTGGTAGTGGCTGCCATCTGGCTGGCTCTTTGCAGGGTCACTCCTTTGCGTGAACACATGCCTGGTAGTCTCTCTGCAAGTTGAAAGGGCACTGAGATCTTGGGACTGCAGCAAGACAGGGTCTGGGGAAGCTGAAGCCCAAGTTCATCAGATTGTAGCTGGGTTTGCATGGGTCAGTCTGGGTCTGGCAAGTCTGTGGAAAACCGGAGACCAGGGGCGCAGCTCCCTGGGGGAAGCACAGGTTGGAGGAAACTGGGCTCTCTCTAGCACAGTGAATCCTGAAGTGTGCAGGGATGGAAGGGGCCAGCTGCAACGGGTGGGAAGACTATAAGAGGGTGTGAGGGCATCTTGCTATCGGCTCACCCACCCAACTGGTCAGGCACCCACTGGACTGGAGCTAACATAAAACTTCAGACAACCCCACCTATCGGTGGAGAAGGGAAGCTGAGAACGTTTTTTGAAAGCCAACTGAAGCAATCATTCAATTTTTCACAGAGACCCTGGCTCAAAATAAAAACTAAATAACAGGCTGGGGATGTGGCTCAGTGGTGAAGTGCCCCTGCTAGAAAGAAAGAAAAAGAAAGAAAGAGAGAAAGGGGCGGGGGGAGGGAGGGAGAGAGGAGGGAAGGAAGGAGGGAAGGAGGGAGGGAGGGAGGGAAGAAGGAAAAGGAAGAGGAAAAGGAAAAGAAAAGAAAGGAAAGAGGAAAGAAAGAGGAAAAGGAAAAGAAAGGAGTCAGTAATAAAGGGCCACATATTATATGATTCCATTATATAAAATGTCCAGAATAGATAAATCCTCAGAGACAGAAAGTTAGTGACTGCTTAAGGGGTATGAGGTTTTGTGTTTGGGAGAAGGAGGAATTTTGGAATAGAGGGGTTAGTTGTTTATAACATTGTGAATGTACCAAAAGCCACCTGGCTCACTTTATAATGGGTAATTTTATGTTGTATGAATTTTAACTCAATTAAAAAAAAAACTGGGAATGGTGGTACACACCTGTAGCCCCAGCTACTCAGGAGGCTGAAGCAAGAGGATCATTTCAGCCTAGGAGTTCAAGGCCAGCATGGGCAACATACCAAGACCCCATCTCAGAAGGAAGAAAAAGAAGGAAAAAAAAAAAAAGCCAACCTCTTTTCTTCTCTTATACAGGGAACCTGGAACATATTCCAACTCTTTGAAAAGCCAAGAGTATCATTCCAGATGAACACCAGTACCACTTGGCACCATAACCCTAGGCCACCCACAGGCAGTGAGTGGTCACCATCCTTTCTGAGATATGTGGTTGGATTTAGAGGTTTTTCTACTTTCTCCTCTGCCAGGCCAACATTTGACCTTTCTTGCATGGACACTAAGTGGGTCAAATTGTTTATAAAAGAGACATCCCCCATCCAGTTGACCACTGTACCCTGGCGAGAGGCCTGTCCTCAAAAGGAGAGCCACAGAGGGCACCTGAGGATCCCAGGGCCTATTAGCCCTCACACTGCAATCCGATGATGACATCACCAGGCCATCCCCGGAGAATGGAAAGCCCCAGCTGCCCTGGCAGGGAGAGGTCACATTCATGAATCAGCATGTGCCACACAAAAAGCCCTGAGGCTGGCCAAGCCCCCACCATTATCACCCAGTCAGACTGGTAAATAAATGCCAGGCAAGAAGGGCCTGAGCTTGCCCAGCTCAGAGCCCCATGCCTTGGTTCTCCAGGCAGTCCTCATTGCTCTGAAAGGGAAAGACGTTTCCAGTGCTGAGCCTCTTGGACTAGACAGCCTGACCCGCATCATCCACCCTCATGGATCTGCCTACTAGGATCCTGAGTTCCACTTGACTGGAGACTCTGAATCATCAGAAGGCCAACAATACCAGTGATTTTTGTCACTAAAGATGGGCTGTGTTCCTCCACAGTTGAATGTATCCCCAGTGTGGACAAACAAGACCCCACCACCACCACCTTGCCCAATCAGCTTCCAGAACACTGTTAAAGAACCACCTATGCCAAATGTTCCCAGACATTTAAGAAGGGAAAGATAATTTGATGCTCCAGTCCTCAGGCTGGGACTGGCTGGTGCCAGGGTGGGTCACGTGGAGGCTGGAATCCCAGCTGGGAAGAGACAGTAGCCCTCAGCTGTGAGATGATGATGTAATTATTTTTCCTCAGCACCACTTTGACTTTTGATGACTACAGAGTTCAAAAAGATTTCTTGGAGGTCCTGACCATTTAGCCCAGACAGACATACCTATTAAGCACCTACTATTCAGCCAAGATGCATGATGCCCCTAATACCTGCTGGGCACTGGGTATACAATGATACCACACCTGGCTCCTGCCCTCAAGAGCTGGCAGAATCTCAGGAGGCATGTGACATGCAACTGGAGGCCACCAAGAGAAGTAGAAGGAGCCATTTCCCTGAGGAAATGACAACAAAACAAAGACCTAAGGGAGACGATGAAAAGGCAGACATGGGCTCCTCCACAGGAATACAAAGCTGAGCAGCAGGCTACAGTGGGTTGAGCTGTGACCTCCCTAAAGAGTATGTCCACAGGGTTGAGATACAGCTCCATGGTAGAGTTTGCCTGGCATATGCAAGGCCCTGATTTCAATGTCCAGCACTGCTCCTCACCCACAAGAAAAGAATTATGTACACTATAAATGGGACCTTATTTGGAAAAAAAGAGGTCTTTGCAGATGTAATTAAGGACCTTGATAGAAGATTCCCCTGGACGACATATTACCACTATGATGTGTTTTCACTCTCATGGAACACTCCTAACACCAAATATGTGAAATGTGTAGAGTTTTTCCCTGCAGCAAGCAATTCTCCAACTCTCTGGACACCAACTGGGTGTCCTACAATTCAATTCTATTCTGATACCTAGAGATAAGAGACACTGAAGGTTAAGGGCTCAGACTCACAAAACTGCCCCCACTTCAGACTCTTGGGCACTGATACAATACTTCTGAGCACCCAGCTATAAAGCTGTGTGTGTGTGTGTGTGTGTGTGTGTGTGCGCGCGCACGCGCGCGCGCTGCATGCACATGCCTGCATGTGTGTGCTTGCACTTGCATCCATTTCCACCTCAGGTTCAATAATTTGCTAGAACCACTCACAGACCTCAGGAAAGCCCTTTCCTTATATTTACCAAGGAACAACCAAATGGAAGAAATACATTTGTGGAGTTATTGGCTGTCTGAGGTTAGGCAGAGGCTTCCACATCTTCCCTGGATGCACCAACCTCACAGTACCTCCTGGTGTTCAACAACCTGGAAGCTCTCTAAACCCCCTTGTTTAATGTCATAGTGGAGGTCCCATTCAGTAGGCATGACTGATTAACTCACAGATCACTGGATATCAACTCAATCTCCATTCCACCAGCCCTGGCGGGGGTGGGGCTGAAAGTTCCAAACCTCTAATCACGAGGTTGGTTCCTCTGGCAACCAGCCTTATCCTGAAGCTATCTAGGGGCCCATCAAGAGTCATCTCATTAGCATAACTCAGGGCTGGTTGAAAGGGGCTTGTTATGAATAACAAAAGATGTTCCTATCACCCCTGTCATTCAGGAAATCACAAGTTTTAGGAGCTCTGTGCTAAGAACTGGGACAAAACCAAATATGTGTCTTACAATATCACAGCTTTCACACTAATGGACCCTGAATCCAAAGACAAATATCTTTGTAAGAAGAGGCAAAGACACAGGCATAGAAGAAAAGGCCATGTGAAGACAGATGCAGAGACCGGAAAGATGTAGCCACAATGCCAAGGAAGCTCTGGAGCTACCAGAGGCTAAAATAGGCAATGCTGCATCCTCCCCTAGACCCCTCAGACACATTGATTTTGGATTTCCATATCATGAACTATGAGAGAATAAATTTCTGTTGTAAGCTACTTAGTTAGTGGTCATTTGTTACAGCAATCACAGGACACTAAGACAGATGCAACCCATGGGTGCCTATCCATGGGATGTGAAACCGAGTCAAGAGGATGGAAATGGCCCAGCCCTTGGGAAAAACCCAGAAGGGCTGTTACAGGGGCAAAGTCTGTGAGAAGACAGAAAACCAAGCCTGCAACTAGCAGAAGGGCTGAGGTCAACATCGTTATGGGACCTCTTGGGACTTACTAAAGTTGAAAGGCTGGTGTGTTAGTCTGCTTTCACTCCTGCAATAAATACCTGATATAATCAAATTATATCAAGTAAAGGTTTATCTTGGCTTGCAGTTTTGGAGATTTCAGTCCATGACCAGCTAGCTCCATTGTTTTGGGCTTGTGGTGGCATAGTGTATTGTGGAGGAAGCTCATTTGCCTCAAGGTGCGGGGGAAGTGGAGAAGAGAGACCATGGTCCCAGGATCTCCTAAAATCTTCCACTAGGCCCCACCTCTAAAAGCTCCCCACTACCTTCCAATAGCTCCAAGTTGAGGACCAAGCCTTTAACACATGGCCTATGGGGAAGAGGAAGGGAGGGGAGGGGAGAAGAGAAAAGGAGAGGAGACAGAAAAAGAAAAAGAAAAGGAACAATGTGGCATAGAGAGCAAGGGTTATAGTCTGTATGTCAGAAAATCTGATTAGCTTGGTAGGACCCTCAGTGCTGGCAAAGTTGCTTGGCCAGGATCTGAACTGTGATCACTACACAGCTGCAGGTCCTGCCTTCCCACTCATTACCACTCTACTCCAAAGAGGCAACACAAGAGTAGAGACAAAGAACAGTGGGAAGGAGAGGCTTCTATTCTTACTTCTATTTGATGGTAATCACACCAAAGCTAGGCCAGAACCCAACTAGACATTCACTGGGCAAACCTGGGAAGGAAGGAGGAACCACCTGCTTTCCCCAATCCTCCTCTAAGAAGCATGGAGAGAGCTAGGAAAAGGTGTGTCTATGATGTGCACAGCAGCACCATTCACAACAACCAAAAGGTAAAAGCAATCCACGTGTGTGTTGATGGATGAACGGATAACAATATCATATACACATGCAAAAGAATATTATTCTGACATGCTAAAAATGGATGAACTTTAAGTATATTATGCTAAGTGAAATCAGCCAGTCAGAAAAACACAAACACAGGTATTCCTTGTTATCTGAGAGGGATTTGTTTCAGGACATCATCAACCCACCACCCCTACCAGGTTTCCAAAAATCTGAGGATATACAAGTCCCTTATATAAATGGGGTAGTATTTGCACATAACCTACGAAAATTATTTTGTAAATTTTAAATCATCTCTAGATTACTTATAATAACTAGTACAATGTTGCCGCCATGCAAATAGTTGTTACATGGTATGGTTTAGAGAATGACAAGAAAAAAGTGTATACATATTCAGTACAGATGCAATTTAAAAAAACAAAACAAAACTGGTGCGTGGGTGTATAGGTCACTAGTAGAGCACTCTCCTAGTATGTGTGAGACCCTGGGTTAGATCCCCAGCACTGCAGGGGAGAGAGGGAGAGAGAGGGAGGGTGGGGGGTGGGGGGGGGGGGAGGGAAGGGAGGGAGGGGGGGGGGGAAAGAGAGAGAGAGACATCTGCATGCAGAAACCCAGGACATGGAAGGCTGACTGATTTCATATATGAGGAACCTTAAAGTCGTCACATTCAGAGAGAGAAATAGAGGTGTTTATCAGGAGCATCTCAATCACCCAGGCTAGAATCAAACTCACTACTCTGCCTCAGTCTCCCTAGTAGCTGGGATTATAGGCCCTCACTGCTGCACACACAGTTTCAGTTTGGGAAGACAAAAAAAATTCTGGAAATGGTGATAGTTACACAACAATGTGGAATGTACTTAATGCCCCAAACAGCACACTTAAAGATAATTAAAATGGTAAATTTTATGTTACATATAATTTAAAAAAATTTTTTGGCATGGAGATTGACTCCAGGATCTCTTGCATGCCAAACATGCAGTCTACCACTGAGCTATACCCCCAACATGTTATATATCACAGTTTTAAAAATTACTAATGATCAGTCAGGTCCTGAAATTAAAAGAAAACAGAAGTGTAGTGTTATGGGTCAAATTGTGCTCCCCACAAAAATCATATGCTGAAGTCTTAACCCTCAGTACTTATTTGAAGATTCTGACTTTACCAAATTAAAATGTGGTCATTAGGTTGCTCCCTAATTCAACATGAAGTGTCCTTCAAAAAGGGGGAAATCAGCTGTGCATGGTGGCACACACTTGTAATCTCAGCAATTTGGGAGGCTAAACCAGAAGAGAATTGCAAATTGAAGGACAGTCTCAGCAACTTAACAAGGCCCTAAGCAACTTATTGAGACCCTGTCCTGAAATTAAAAAAAAAAAAAAAAAAAAAAATTAAAACACTGGGGGTGTGGCTCAGTGGCAAAGCACCCAGTTCAATCCCCAGTACCAAATTTTTCAAAAGGGGTGGAGAACCTGCCAGGTGTGCACATGCTTGTAATCCCTGCGACTTGTGGACACTGAGGCAGGAGGATGACAAGTTTGAGGCCAGCCTGGGCAACTTAGGGAGAGCCTGCCTCATAAAGGGTTAGGGATGTAGCTCAGTGGTAATAAAGTGGCATTGGGGGAACACCATGTGAACATGAAAACAGTCATCTAAGTCATCTATCTGTAAACCAAGGAAGAGAGGCTCCCTCACGTCCCCTGGAGAGAACCAAGACCCCATCTCGGACTTCAAGCCTCCCAAAATGTGAGACAATCATTTCTATTATTTGAGCCACACAGTGTGTAATTCTTTCAGCCCTGACAAACTAATACGTGTAGTCAATGTGAAAATCAGACATTGGCACTGAGGAGCTGCTTTCCAATAATCCACCTGCTATTGGAAACAAGCCTCCAGTCAGCTAGCTGCAGCTGCCCAGAAGCTGCCCAAAGTGTAAGCAACTGTCCTGAGCCCCACAGCTAGGTCTCAAAGTGAGGATACAGCCAGGTGGGTCTCCCAGCCAAGGACACCTCCTGAAGGTTTGATCACTGCCTAAAATTGATCCCCAACTTCAGGAATCCTGGAGCTGACCTGGGTTGGGGGGAGGCTGGAGCATGGGGTGATGTTCTGTCATCTGCACCAGAATTTAGTGTGCACTAGATGCAGGTAGATGTCAAAACAACAAGGAACAAATCAGGAGGTGGCAAGGTCTCCAGGTCCAGTCCCAGGTGGATTTTTCTCTGGAAAATCTGTGCACACAGAATGTATGGCCAAAATGACTCCCACTCTTGGTTTACACAGGCATTTGTTAAAGGAAATATAATTCCCTCTGTTCCCAGTCTTCACTGCCCAACCTTTGGGGCCTTTTTCAATCATACTCCTTAAAAGGAGAGACAACAAACAAACCAGGATTACTGGGATGACAGGGGCCCCCAAAGAGGCTCGTTTCATCTCTCAATGTTCCCACCAATGAAATGGGGATAATGACTCTCCACCCACACACCCTGGGGAGTGACAAGCAGGCCACTGCTCTCCTGCCAGAGGAAGGAAGCGTCTAGAAGCAGAAGCATCACTTATAATTACTGGTAGCCTTGGCTACTCATGTAGTCCAACCTATGATATTTATCGCCTCTATATGGCTTCTTTCCAGAAAACCACATGATCTCATTGCCTGACTTCTGGAGTATGTGGAATTGCTCTTTTATTTCTGCATGAGGCTAAGGGCTCCACTTGGGAAATGGGGTGGGCTCCATGTGTTGGGAGGGCCCACAACACCTGGATGAGTCCATTTTCCATTGCTATAATGAAATACCTGAGACCAGGTATTTTTTAAAGGCTTCCAGTTTTTGTTTTTGTTTTTTAGTTGTTGATGGACCTTTATTTTTATTTATTTATTCACATGTAGTGCTGAGAATCAAACCCAGTGCCTCACCCATGCTAGGCAAGCACTCTACCACTGAGCTACAACTCCAGTCTGAAACCAGGTATTTATGAAGTTTATATGACTCAGTTTTGGAGCTGAAAGTCCAAACAACAAGATGCTTGCTAGCTCTGGATGCATCAGATCATGGTAGATAGCATGCAGGAATTTACTGCAGAAATGAGAGACAGGAGAGGGGCCAACTCACTCTTTTCCAATAACCCCTATCTTGGGATCTAACTCAGGGTCCCATAAGAACAACATTAATCCCTCCCGAGGATAGCTACGCCAATGATCTGACGAGGTCTCACCTCTAAAAGGTCTCCCCACTACTCAATATTACCAAAATGGGGACCACGTTTCCAACACACAAACCTTTGGGGAGACAGACTCAAACCATATCCAAGCCATAGAAGCACCTATTGGGTCTAAGGGCACTGTGGATCAGAAGGATGACCCAGACACAGTTGGGAATCCAGGCACACAGGGGAATAACAAAAGGTGATCCAGTATGTCTATCACCATTATTCCCATATGCCCGTAGTGAAGGCCCAGAGCTGGCCCACCACAAAGGCTGCTGTTCTCCGTCTTCCCAGCAAGACTCAAGCTAGAGTTTTCCTCACTCACCTGGGGGGCCTCAGATTCTGCAGGCCAATCACCTCCATGTGAGCACAAGGTCTCTGCAAACAGCTGAGGAATGAGTCTGAAAGCCATGCAGCAAAGAACTTTCTGTCCAGATGCAAAAGAAGACAGAGGGCTAAACTCTTGGTCTGAAATTCAAAACCATCATGTGGGAATTACCACCCACAGTGATAATCCCAGTTGTCATCAGGGGTGTGATCTGGTCCAGGCCCCACCTGTTACTCCCTGGACAGCCATGCTGGAGAACCAGGCTGTTCCCAGACTGCTGCTCCTAGGGATTCACAGGCCTGAGCTGTCCCGGACAGGCATAGCTGTCAGACGCTCACTTAGGCTCCAATTCAGTTACCTGCTGGCCAGTCAGGCAAGCAGATGCCAATGAGGCCACATGGGGGTTCACTCCATTCCAGAAATACCTTCTGTAAAAAGTGAACTCTCGAGTCCTATTCAAGGCCAGGAAGAAGCAGCGTGGGCCTTTTTGCTACACAGTCAAAAGTCCTATGCCCTCAGGTAGAGACACACCAGGAAGTGGCCCTTCCCTCAAGAACCATGTGATCCAGGGAGAGCCAAGGCATCGGAAAGGCTATTGGAGGCATCCAACATGGGCTCTGAGCTTGGCACTTCTTCCAGAGAATCCCCAGGTGGTAAAACAGCTTGGTTCAATTGGGTCAGCCTGCCCAACATTCTCACCTCCATGGTCACCCCCTGCCAGGGCAGTTGTAAGGCTGGCACCTCACTTGGGTATTTGGCAAAGGCACAGAAATGAAGCTCAGGCTTCCCAGACAAACGTGGAGAGGAGGCCAATTTCTGTCCACCCCACCCCGCAGCTCACTGACCAAGGTCCCTGACCCAGCCTCTTGACCTCTAGAGGGCACTGCCAGTCCTCTACAAAGGAGAGCATTGGAAACCATCTAAACCCAACTCCGGACAGTATTTGGCACATGGCAGGCATCTAACAGGTGTCAATCCCCTCTTGATCCTTGGGAAGGGAACCCAGACTATACCTGGGGCTCTTAGCTTAGCCCACTGGGATCCTCCCCACATTACCTGCTTTATATTTTGGCTATGCAAGTGTGTTGCCCTAATATTGTCTGAATCTTGTTTATTTGTGGCTGGAGGGGGGAAAATGTCACCAGGAGAAATTGGAGAGACTGGGACATTCAGAAAGCTGAACTGGTCTATTTAGACAGCTAGATCCAAACCACCTGCTTGATCCCCTTCCAAAGAGACTATATGAACCAGAAACACAGTGGTAATGAAGACAAACATCCCCAGCCATGGTATGTGCTGGTGCTGCAAGATGGATACGAGAGTACAGTGGGGAAGGAGATAGTCATGAGAGGCTCAGAGTCACATGGATGGGGATGCAAAGGGCTCAAGAAACCTGTCATAAGATAGCAACTCTTCTCCAGGTAACAGAAAGTATGGGGGAAGAAACGGGGAGGGGGAGAAGTTGGAACTCCTTGGTGCACAGCAAGGTAGCATTTAGAGGGCCTCAGAGCTGGATGACCTGACAAGGTCTCTAACTGCCAGCTCCAGAAGAGTTAGCTCTCACTGGGAAGACCCTTCAATTTTGGGGTGGGGTGGAGTGGAAAAGGAGCAAACTATAAGATGTTGCCTGTTATAGACTAAATGCTTCTATTTCTCCAAAATTCACATGTTGAAACCTAATCCACAGGTGATGGTATTAGGATGTAGGGCCTTGGAGAGGTGATTAGGTCATGAGGCTAGAGCCCTCATGATTGAAATTAGTGGCCTTTTGAGATTCTGGAGAGTTCCCTCATTTTTTCTGCCATTTGAGAACACAGGGAGAAGATAGCCATCTATAACCAAGAAGAGGGCCCTCACCAGACCAGCACCCTGAGTTCAGACTTTTTGCCTTTAGAATCATACAAAATAACCACTGGTGGTTCAAGTCACTCAGTTCATGGTATTTTTGTGATAGCAGCCTGAAAGGACCAAGACCCTCTGTAAGAAATCTGACATTTACTTTTCCATATTCCAAGTTTCTGGGAAGACCTATGACTCACCTATGACATAAACACGTCCCTTCTCTGTAGTCCCCGGTTATGGCTTTTGCTTTAGAACACTGAGGGTTAGATATTTACGTCCACCTACCCTGTGGGTAAGTTCTCTCCATCAGAGAGGCTCTGACCCTTGGTTTATATCCAGGACTCTACCCCAGAGGGCAGGGTGGAACTGAGTTGCTTTTATGGAATTCAGAGCCAGAGAATACCCAGAAGGTAAAAATCAAAACCTGCTTTTCACTTTACTGTAGCTAAGAAGCCAAGAGCATTAAGGTCAACATACTGCTGCAGAGCTGGGATGTGAACCACTGATAATGGTCCAACTGTCCCCTCTAAACAGTGAACAGGTTCTGTCTGCACAAACTTCTCAAACCAAAAGCCTTCTGCCTGCCTTGGGTGTCCATTTAGCACTGGGGCTCAGCCCTGGTTGCCACTACTCTGGCTCATGTACGTGTCCCGACAGGGAGACTGAACCCCAAGCATGTTCCACTCTGGGCCTTGGCTTATGCCCTTCCCATCCAGATAGTCTCCCTGGGTCTCTGAATCCAACCAATTCTTCCCAGCCTGAGGCTCCAATAACCCTTTCCCTGCTATGACTTAACCTGATCCTTCCTCCTCTACCCTTAGCTAGGAGCACTTCTCTCAGGCTCTTTCTCTCATTCACCATGTGTAGGATGTTCTGCAACATTCTACCTACTCTACCACCCATGTCCAGATATTCAACTTCTCACAATTTCCTTAGAACAAGCCCAAGTATAGTCCCTCCTCAGGTCACTGACCACCCAGGAGCCAGTGTCCACATGTAGAAAACACCATTCCCCACCCTACTTATTCACCACAGCCCATCCTTAAATAAATAGACAACCAGGCTGGGGATATAGCTCAGTTGGTAGAGTGCTTGCCTCGCATGCACAAGGCCCTGGGTTCAATCCCCAGCACCACACACAAAATTAATTAATTAATTAATTAAATAGACAACCACACATACAAAGAACCACCAACTCAGCCCTCCTCTGGCTCAGCCCAGGTAGAGGTTGGGGCAGCTGAGCTCAGGGTAGATGTGCCAACTCACGGGGGTACTAGAATACAGGAAACTAAAGGGAACTCCCCCTTCTCTTTGAGCGGATAGGACTACTAAATAATAAAGTTTCAGGGCTGGGGTTGTGGCTCAGTAGAAGAGCAATTGCCTGGCATGTGTGGGTTCAATCCTCAGCACCAAATAAAAATAAATAAATAAAAATAAAGGTATTGTGTCCATCTACAACTAAAAATATAAAAATAAATAAATAAATAAAAAATAAAACACAATAAAATTTCCATTCATTTTCCAAAGAGTACAACAATGCCTGGTCTCTGCAAAAATACTGGTAGAAAGAAAACACTCCCACACATGGCCACGGCTGACACCCTCGGAGGACTGGGCCTGAGTTTCATTACATCTACAGGATGCATGGAATGAGCTCACTGCTGTCACAAAAACTGAAAGTGATGTTTTTGGTCAGTTACCACCAGGAGAATCTCCCATGCCTAGTGTTCTGTCCACTGACCCGTGTGTCCCCAGCTGAACAGCTGCTTTTCCCTGCAGCCCCCCAGCTGGCACACCTCCCGAGGCAGGTCACCATGCTCTTCTGAAGACTGGGAGGATGCTACGGGCCAGGCAACCATCATGTGCACATATGGAGCCAGGAACTGTACACACACCATTGGACATGAGCCTTATGTTTAGGGAAAGGGAAAAAAATGAAATAATAAAAGCAAAAAAGCAGCAATGGTGTCTTTTCTATTTCCAAACAAGAACAGCCTGTCACTGTCAAGCAGAGAAACAAGACAGACTGCTTGCAACGGGAGAGGGGCCGGTGGGAGCAGTATGAAAATGCTGCCAGAGCCCAGAAGCCTCTATCAAAACTGAGAACTGAGCATCCAAGTAGGAATGAGTCGAGGGCACATGGACCCATGGGAGACTCTCATGCGGACACGCTGATCCACACTGGGTTCTACTTGGAGATGTTAGATATGAGGTGGCCCTCAAAAGCTCATGTGTGAGACAATGCAAGAAAGCTTAGAAATGATTGGGTTATGTGAACTTTAAACTAATCAGTGCATTAGTCCTCTGACAGGGATTAACTAGGTGGTAACTGTAGGCATGTAGAGTATGGCTGGAGGAGGTATATGACTGGGAATGTGCCTTTATGGTTTATATTTTGTCCTTGTTGAGCAGAGCTCTCTCTGCTTCCTGACTGTCATGTCCTGGGCTGCTTTCCTCCATCATGCCCTTCTGTCCTCATGCTCAGCCTCACTTCTGCACAGAAAAATGGAGTCAGCTGTCTATGGGCTAAGACCTCTGAAACCATGAACATCAAATAAACTTTTCCTCCTCCTCTAAAATTGTTCTTGTGAGGTCTTTCGGTCACAGCAGCAAAAAGCTGACTAAAACAGGACACAAAAGTCCCTATAGGGGAAATTTTCCACAGAATCTCAACTATAAGGGAAGATACTGCCTTTTTATTGAAATATTTTATTAGAATTAATATGTACCAAAGTGCTGAGTACTTTGATTCTTCATTTAATCCTTATAACAAATCTGTGTGGTTGGTATTATGATACCATTTTTTAAAAAATGAGGCTTAAAGAGATTCAATAACTCGTTTAAAATCATGAATCATTTGCCTTGTATGCACAAGGCCTTGGGTTCAATACCCAGCACCACAGAAAAAAAAAAGAAAGAAAAGAAAGAAAAAAAATTATGCAATGTGTAAACGATGGAGTCAATATCACAACCCAGGTCTCCCTAAATCAGACCCAACCTTCACTACCAAGTTGCTGACACTTGTCTTGTGTTTTCCTTCTTTCTCTCTCTGCACCTGTAATCCCTCCTCCTCAGACTCCTTGCTAGCTCTTCTTCTACCCATCTCTGTAAACAATAACATGACTTTTTTGGCATCCTGAAGACACTTCTGTCTCAGGCTCTGGACCCAAGTCCAGGCTAAATGAGCAGTTTCTCTTCCTTCAACATTATTCCTGGAAACACTTTGCAGAAACACATCTCCAAGCTGTGTTGATGTGTATGCTCATGTGTGCATGTGTGTGAAGATGTGTGCATGACACATATGTGCCCATGCATGGCGTGTGTGCTCTGTGGCATGCTAATACACATACCACACCTGTGTATACACCAAGGGCACCTGATTCAGCTGCTCAGGCTCACTTCTGCCAAACTGTCACAGGACACAGGCTCTGAAGATACAGATTATGTTAGACTTTCTGACTAATGCTGTGGATGGTTTGTTAATACGGCCTCCCTATTTGTGTGATGCAACAGCATTCACGACTTCTCTCATCCTGTCATTTCACCTCAAGGATGAGGCAGGATGGGCCCACTCATGCCCAAGATACAGCAGATGGGCTTGCTGAACAGCCACAGTGATGGACACACAGCTACTGAGAGTCAAGCTGGAGTAGAACTTGGATCTTTAAAGGGCCCATCTGTCCTCAGGCTTCTGCCTTTCCAAGAGGGAAGCCCCACAAAGATGCAGTGCAGATAAGAAGTAGAACTTTCCCAGGTATTCACACACCCATGGAGGGCCAGGAAATCCTATAGCAGGACCTCAATCTGTAACTAGCCCTGTGCTAGCTGTGTCTGAGTTGTGGATCCCAAGCAGAATTCACAAGCTAGGCAGCGCAGTGTCCTTGGCTTGAATCCAGCACCAACACTGCCCAGCTGGGTGACCTTGGCCTGTTATTTAATCTCTCTGGGTCCCAGGCTTTTCATCAATAAAAAGAGGATCCAGATAGTCAGTTAGCCAACACACCCTAGTCCCTAAGAGGTACCCAGCACCATATTTGGTACAAGATTAACAAGGATGGTGCCTGCTCAGAGACATTCAGTCAGGAGCTTTGAAACCTGCATACCCTGTCCTTGGTTGAGCATTGGGTTCTAGGGTTCCAAATACCATGGAAGCAAGAAAACAACATAAAATTAGGAAGTAATATTGAGGTATGCATGAGTTAACTGCCAAGAAAAAGCCCTTGAGCTAGGATATTAGGAAGGAAGAGACCAAGCAAAGCTTAAAAGATGAGCAGCTTTCCAACAGGTTGAAGTTGGCCCAGGGAGTGAGTAGGCAGGACAGGGCCAGGGAACCAGGAAGAGGGAAGAGGAAGGAAAGAAAACAGGAATGCCTCAGAAACTCCCCCTATCACCTATAGCTCTAAACAGGAGTCAGATTCACTTGGAAAATGTGGCATAAAGGTAGGAATGAGCATGGGTGGGGACATAACTCATGGGCCCATGTGCTCCATGAGCCATACCAGATGGTGCCCAACTATCTAAGGAAGGATACAGTACACATTCCTGCTGGATTCCATGTCTGCTCTGCACAAGTGGAGGGATGGAGGCGGAGTCAGCCTTGATGGTGGGTAGAGCAGAGACAGCTCAGCCATAACACAAGGCAGCCAGAGTCCACAGGCCTCTCTGACACTGAAGTCCACCCAGTAAATGCTGTGGTTCACTTTTAGAAAGATGCCAACATCTCCCTACCCTGCAATAGAGTAAGGGATTCATGTCAGAAAAAAAAAAAAAAATCCCTCCCTTCCCATTAGAAAATAAGGGCAGCTTCCGTTTCAGAGCAACTACCCCACGCTGGATTGTTATTGCTGATCCCAATCCAGCTAAGGTTTCTGCAATTATTCCTACTGGACAAAGGGGAAAGACAGAGAAAACCCATTCACCTGATGCAAATAGAGTCAATGACTGGTGAGGGTGGGACCCATGTACCATGATGATACATCAGATGGTTCAGATGCTGTGCTTTCCACTCCACCCAGGGCACATTCCCTGCTAGAATAGCATGTGTCCAAAACAACTGCATAGGATGGGAGCTTTAAGAAATGACAGCTGGATATAGGGATTAAGGGCAGGCTACTGGGAAGGAAGGCCTGGTATGCAAGACATGCAGGAGGGGAGGACATTTCTGGGACCCTCTGACCAGGTATCATGATGTTTCTCAAGGTCTTCATGCATCCATGGCCTTAAGTCTTTCTCCTCCAGAAATGGAGGCAGGACTTTCAGTCAGTGTGCATGCAGATCACTATACCTATCCTGCAAAGACCATTAAGTCAGGCAGTTAAGTCAGGCAGAAGAAGTCAATAGAAAGGCAGTGCAGGCATTGGGCAAACTATGGGACACCAATGAATACACCAGTAGGAGGCAATGAGAGGTACTTTTGCTCACACACTGGAAGCCACTCCAGTCAGTCTGGGATGAGACAAAGAGGGCCCAGAAGGTAGACCTGAGTTCACAGTATGAGTCCTAACTTGTACCAGCCTTGGGACCTCAGAAAAGTTAACCCTGGAAGGTTGAGGTGACCAGAATAGACCATCATCCTGAAAATGCTAAGGTTAGTTAGTGGTCCACACCAAGGAACAGCACCACATACAGAAAAAAAAGCAAACTTAAAAGCATGAGTTCAGGCTAGGGATATAGCTCAGTTGTCAAGTGCTTGCCTTGCAAGCACAAGGCCCTGAGTTCAATTCCCAGCACCGCAAAAAAAAAAAAAAGAAAAAAAAAGGCAAGCATGAGTTCTCCAGACATGGTGGTGCATACCTTGGGAGGCTGAGGCAGGATGATTACAAGTTCAAAGCTAGCCTCAGCAAAAAGCAGGTGCTAAGCAATTCATTGAGACCCTGCCTCTAAATAAAAATACAAAATAGGGCTGGGGATGTGGCTTAGTGGTCCAGTGCTCCTGAGATCAATCGCAGGACCTGACCCCTACCTGCCGCCCAGCCAAAAGCATGAGCTCAGCACTGGGATGTAGCTCAGTGATGAGTGTCTGCCTAACATGCACAAGGTCCAGCATTCCATTCCTAGCACTGTAAACAAATAAATAACAAGAAAAGAAGGAAAGAAATAGTAGAAACTCCAACTTCCAGTTCCAGGCATGATGGAAAAAACATACTTAACCCTTTCCCATGAATCACAACTAAAACTTCTGGACGAAGCAGCCATCATGGGACTCAGAATTAAGGACAAAAGGAGAACATCATGGCAGTGGCCATGTATCTGGGTTTTCATTTTTGGGGAATTTTGCCTCCTATATATCCCTAGCATGGATACCACAGCTGTCCAAAATCACCAACAGGTGCAGACAGGAAAATAAACAAGCAAACACATAGAAAATCTTCTTCTCTCCAGCTGAAGGACAAAAGGGGATACTGTGGATTAAACTCTCTTGATTTTATTTATATTACTCCAGGTGAACACCAACAAAAATGAGGTATCTGTTCCCCTCCCCTTGGACAGCAAGAGTAGTCCCGGTGAGGTATAGCCCTGTGGACTCTTTCCACTCAACACTAGGTGATGCCAGCCCCTGGTCCCCTTTACCGGCACAGTGGCAGTGGACCCTTGGAGTGCACCTTAGAGGACAGGGGAGTTGGACAGTTGGAGTTTCAGCTTTCTAGTTAGAACACCTGGAAGGAGGAACTTGAGAAAGCAGAGAATGTGGGGTAGTTCAGAGAAGAAGCAGCCTGAGAAAGGATCCTTTCAATCTACATACAATGTCTAATCCCTAAGTACAACAACAACAAAAAGGAGCAACTAGAGAAAAACAACACATTATATACAAGGGAATAAGGATTCAAATGACTATATTTCTCAGCAGAAACTATGGGGGACCAGAAGAGAATGAAACATTCTAAAACATTCTAAAAAACATTCTAAATTGACAGGGGAGATTGTCAATTTAGAATGCTATAATCAGGAAAATTATCCTTCAGGAATAAAGACATAGCCCTTTAAGACCCATTTTGAACTTCTTACCTATAAAATTAGATAACAGTAAGTTTTGATTTGTTGTGGGGTTTTTTTCTTTCTTCTTCTTGTTTTTTTTTTTGGGGGGGGGGGGGGGGGGGTACAATGCTAAGGATCAGACCCAGGGACTCAAAAATGCTGAGCAAGCATTCCACCACTGAACCATACCCACAGCTCTAGTTCTGTTGTTTTAAGCCACTAAGCTTTTGTGACTTATTACAATAGCAAAATGAAAATAATACATATATCTTTGACTAAAAATTAATAATAGACTAACAACTGGAAAAATCTCCAAATATTTGGAAATTATATAACTACATACTACTACTAAACACTATTAAGTGATCCACAGATCAAAAAGGGACTAAATAAAAATAAAAATGTAACATAAAAAAAATTTCTAGGGTTCAGCTAAAGCAGTGATTATAAGTAAATTTTGGTATCAGATGCTTATATAAGAAAAAATGAAAGCTCTCAAATCCATAATTTAAGTTTCCTTCTTTAAAAAAAAAAAGGCAAAATAAGCCCAACAAAAGGAAATAATAAAGGGCAAAACACAATAAAACTGAACAACAGAAAAACAGGGAAAAAAACCCCACTGAAAACAAAAGCTGTACTTTGGTGGAGGGAGAATCAATAAATTTCTAGCCAGACTGATGAAGAAAAGAAAAAGAAAGGAATGTTATAAAAATCAGGAGTAAAATAGAGGAAATGACTGCTGATCCTAGACACTAAAAGGATATGAAGGAAAGAATATAAATAATTCCATGCACATGAATTGGAAAACTTAGAAGAAATGGGTCAATTCCTCAAAATTTGTTGGTTACCACTCTGACTCCGTGTCCCTAACAATTCTAGTGCTGACCAAGGACTGCAAGAAAAGGAGCCCTGGGGCTCACAGTAGACTGAGACAGTGCACAAGGACCTCATGAGACGGCTCAGCCTTCCAGATTTCCCAGATGCCAGGAATGCCCTGGAAACCTAATCTCCAATAACTCAGGGCATGACTGTTCTGGGGTTTAGGGGAAGATATTGGGGAATTGAACCCAGGGGTCCTTTACCACTGAACTACATTTCCATCCCTTTTTATTTTTTAGTTTTAGGCAAGGTCTAAATTTCTCAAACTGGTCTCAAACTTGCAATCCTCCTGCTTCAACCTCCCATGTAGCTGGGATTACAGGTGTGCACCAACCCACCCAGCTAAATCCTAAAAGTCCTAAAGGGACCCCAAACTATTGTGATCTGACCCAGGAAAGAATTAGCTATGATGAGGTAGAGAACTGCTGATTCAGAAAGGTTTAAAGGCCATCTTCCAGAGGCCATTGAAGCCAGTGCCCTTTCACTAAGCAGCAGAAAATAAGACTTGAAAATGAATTCCTTTCTGAAGCTTTCTCCAGATGGGAATCACTCACACCCCCTTGAGAGCTAATCCCAGTGTTTAACTATGCTTGCAGTCAAGATGTTCTTCCTTATGTCTCCTAGGAAGGTTGCAATTCTGGCTGAGTTCCCTGTACTCTGTTCAGAGATCCAGACAATTCATCCAAGAGACACATCCTTGGAGCTTCTGCTGGCAACTGGGGATAATAAGACCTACTAAGCAGGACTGTTTTGAGATTCAACATGATGACAATGTGCCTGGAATACAGTAAGTGCAGAAAGTGGTAGCTACCATTTGCAAGAGGCACTTGATCTGCTTCTCTGGGCTATAAAAATCTACCTCCTCAAGTACTTTTACTTATTTATTTATTTTTTTGTACCAGTGATTGAATCCAGGGGCACTTTATCACTGAGCCATATCCCCAGCCCTTTTTATTTTTTTTGTTTTGAGACAGGGTTTCCCTAAGTTGCTTAGGGTCTCAGTTGCTGAGGCTGGCTTTGAACTTGCAACACTCCTTCCTTAGGGGCTGGGGTTGTGGCTCAGTGGTAGGCTGATTGCCTAGCACATGTGAGGCACTGGGCTCAATTCTCAGCACCACATAAAATAAAGGTATTGTGTCCATCTACAACTGAAAATATATATATGTTTAAAAAAAATACTCCTGCCTCAGCTTTCAGAGTCACTGGGATTACAGGTGTGCCTATCATACCCAGTTAAGTACTTTCTTTTTAAAGGTCCTATATTCTACCCTTTCAATCATTCAGCTTATTTAGGCAGTTCAATATTTGCATGGTGTTTGGCTTTGAAGGAATTTTCTTTTAAAGCTCAAGGTGAACTGTGTTCATGGCAGGCAGCTTGCCGGTTTAAAAGGATCCCATTCAGAAACCTGACTGACTTCTGATCACTAGATGTCAGTTACCACTGGGACTCAACCCTGGACCTAGTCTCTGAACCCAGTCTTCCCTAAATCCAAAGTATAGGACTAATCCTTTTGGGTCCTTTCAGGTGCAATTAAGGAATCTGGCATCATCAATACTGAACCTCATTAAAACTAAAACTGTTACAGGGGAGGAGACTCTATATATGACTGCTATTCTAGTCTTTCCACTTTTGTGTTTTATCCTAAATCAGGGGTCCGCAAACTTTTCTGGCAAAGAGCCAGATGGTAAATATTTCCAGCTTTGTAAGCCATGTAGCATGTGTCTCAGGTATTCAGCTTTGCTATTATAGCATGAAAGCAGCCATCACGATACCTCAACCTCTGAGTGAACTGTGTTCCAATAAAATTTTATTTATAAAAATAGGTAGTGGGCAAAACTGAGTCTAAATAACAGGGAGAGGCCTCAATCCACTATTGTCCCCTCATTTTCCCAACCTGTTCCTTGAAATCACCACAGGCCTAAAAATTCACAAGGGAACTTAGGGAAACTCTCTCTTCCTCTCTGCCTAGGCATTTAAATGCTGTTAAAAAAAAAAAAATCCACCAACCAACACATAACCCTAAGATAAAAAAATATTCTTAGTTTCCTTCATCTGTGGGAGCTGATAACCATACACACACACACAAGCACATACAATTCTTAGTATCAATAAATATAAAAGTATTATCTTGGGGTTGGGTAGCTCAGTGATGAAAGAGTATGCTTATTAGCATGCAAAGGCTCTGGTTCTATTCCCAATAACAACAACAACAACAAAAATAACTTTGGGTGCTCTGGGAAAGATACTTCTAAAAGGAAAGCTCAGATCAGCCATAGCAGAAAATGTCAGCTAGGATCTTGATTCATACATAGCAGAGATTCTGCTGGAAAATAGCACAGGACACTTGAAGGAATGAATCATTTATGGAGCCTAAGGAGAAGGTTTGCACCACTCTCAGGCAATGCCACACCACACCCTGTCCCGCCCTAAGGAGGGACCTAGGTTCTAGCAGGTCCCAAGGAAGGAGAACAGGATGTGGGCATGGGGAAAGTGCCAGGCCCAGTGGAGAGTTTGTGTAGGTTTTTACATGTCTATTTTCCAAAAAGATCTGAGGCAGCCTTAAGAAATGAAATGGTGTTAAGCTGGGAGCAGTGGCTCATGCCTGTGATCCCAGTGACTTGGGAGGTTGAGGCAGGAGAACTGCAAGTTCAAAGCCAGGCTCAGCAACTGAGTGAGGCCTTAAGGAACTTAGTGAGACCCTGTCTCAGAATAAAAAGGAAAAAAGGGCTGGAGACATAGTTCAGTGATATAAAGCATTCCTGGGCTCAATCCCTAGCACCCTCTCCCAGTAAAAACAAAGAAATCAAGCAGTGTAAAAATAAGACCATTGGGAAGAAAACAAAAACAAGAGCTCAAAGTATGTTTTAAGCCCCAGGGATGCACTGACCAGGCCAAATGAACGCTGAATTTGGCCCCCAGGCTCCCTGATAACAAAGGCCAGAAAAGGAGAGAAGTCCTGGATAATTGCCAATATAGGCTAAGCAGGGGGCAGCCTGGAATTCCTCCTTACCATGGAGTCCTTAGTTCTACATGCTACCCCATCACTCTATCACAGAAACATACAGCAAATAAACAATGGCATTGGTGGGATATATGTATAAGTAAAGGGAAGCCCTGGGTCATCTCAGCCACCTCCAAGCTCACTGGAATTTCTCCCAAAATGTTATGGTTTGGATAACATAAACAAATGGTTTGTCCCCCAAAAGCTCACATGTGAGACAATGCAGGAAGGTTCAGAAGAGAAATGATTGGGTTGTAAAAGTCTTAACCAGATCAGTGAATTAATCCCTAAGGGGATTAATTGAAGTGGTAGGGTGTGACCGGAGGAGACTGGAATTGGGGTGTGGCTTTGGGGTATATATTTTGTATCTGGAGAGTGGAGACTCACTCTCTGCTTTCTGATGATCCTAGTTGCTTCCCTCTGCCACACTCCCCCACCATGATGTTCTGCCTCACCTCAAGCCCCAAGGACTGGAGCTGGTCTTCTGTGGACTAAGACCCCTAAAACCATGAGCCCTCAAATAAACCTTTCCTCCTCTATAATTGTGCTGGTCAGATCATTTAGTCACAGCAGCGAAAAAGCTGACTAAAACACAAATCAAAGTCCTGAAGGGCTGCCAGTACAGACTGGGGAAGAGGGAGTTCAGGCTATATCCTCTGAGTCCCCAGGAGAGAGGTCCTGCAGTCCAGTCTCCAGCTGATCATCTTGGCTATGGCAGATCCCACACCCTCCACCTGGCTTGGCCAGCCTGCCTTGGGTGGGGTCCACCCAGCAAGTAAGCCCAGAGATGGACGGAGAGGAAGTCCAAAAATAATCACAATGCACACTATGAGCTCCGATAAGGTCTTCAGCTCAGGCTCCTTGACATCAGGTTTTCTGCTCTGTATTTAAACAGGAGAACCAAGACAGAGAAAAATAACAACACATGAGTAAAATGAATTTGGATTCTCCTCCCTCAAACACTGAACTGTTTCTTTCATTAAGTGGAATGTACAAATCTCAGCCACCTCCTGCCTGGACATGTCTTTCTTGAAGTAGCCTGGTTAACTTGCCCCTAATGTCTGCATGCAAGGTCTCTGTGCTATGACTGAAAGGGCAAAAGATGTCTATGAAAATCCTCAACTCCAGCCCCAAGAAACTCTACTCTACTGGGTCTTGGACAGACTCCTTTCTCCTCTAATAAGATCAGGGTCAGGATCTCCAGGCAATCTGGCAGCATCATGTTGAATAGGGGTAGGTGGCGACTGGGCTCTCCTTCCAGTCATGCACCCTGGCCCTGAGACTATGTGGACTGTATGACCCTCCCCAAGGCAGAAGTTAAAGCAAGCATGAGAGAAAATATCAATTCCATGGCACTGTCCAGCCCTGCCCATTACTTGGCAATAGCCACTCCCCCAACCCAACCCACAGTCTACTAAGAGCTCTGAGAAGAGTTCTTGTGTTTTTTGTTTTTGTTTTTGGTGGTGGGGATGGAACCCAGGGCCTGGAACATGCCAAGCGAGCACTCTACCACTGAACCACACCCCAGCCAAGAACTCTAACAATAGTTAACAGTCAAAAGAATAAAACATAGTCCGAAAAACCAACGATGGGAAAAACCCCTGGGAGAGGAAATCACTGGAAACAAGAGAGGTGGCTGAGGACAGCAGCAGTGGCCACTCACGGCGGCTACACTGAAACTCAGGGCCTATGCCCAAGCCTGTCTTCCTGTTGTGGAATCCATCCCTGCATCTGCCGTTTTAGCACTAGTTTCCTGTATGTAGGCCATGTGGAAAGGAGAGATAAACGGGCTGGGGCCAAGATAAGGGCGCTCCTGACTCTTTCTGTGTGAGGCATGCGGAGTCCAAGGCACTGGGCCTCTGTTCATAGGAAAAGCCGGAAGAGGCAGGCTGGGCCTAAGTCAAGGCTCACTGGTGGAGAGGGAAAGAGAAGGTAAGGGGATCGGAGCCCCTGGCCATCAGTGTGGGGTGGGGGGTGAAAACTACATGCTTGGCAATGAAACCCAATATCTCACTGTACACTGGGAGGATGAGCAACCTGCCTGGTCCCTCAGCAGCTAGACTGGAGAGGCTGGCAGATTCCAGTCACCTGGTCTCTGCACCATCCCTGAATCCTTCTCACTGAGTCTCGAGGTAACCTGAAGCCCAGCCAGCCAGAGGAAGGGGACGAGGTGGGAGCAGCTGCTTGTGTAGGCCTTTCATGTCCTTTTCTTTTCCTCAAGGGAATTGGCATCCCCATTTAAGAGATGCTAAGAAATATGGGGACAACTGGGTGTGGTGGCACATGCCTATAATCCCAGCCACCCAGGAGGCTGAGGCAGGAGGATCCCAAATTTAAAGCCAGTTTCAGCAACTCAGTGAGACCCTGTCTCAAAATAAAAAATGAAAAGGACTGAGGACATAGCTCAGTGATAAAGTAACCCTGGGTTCAATCCCCAGGACAAAAAAGGAAAGAAAAGAAATGTAGGGACAACCCACAGCCTGGCATAATTTCATTCTTCTCCCCTAGAGGGCCACACTAGCAGGCACATGCACTCACATATATATGTGCATACTTAAAAAAGAGACATGCACACATGTATAAACATGTGTACACACATATGCTTATACCCATATTCTCACCTGTACACCCTGACTCCCTTGATGGAGCCCATGTCACCTGCTCCGAAGTGGCACATTTGTGCCTCCTTCCCCTCCCCTCACCAATGCATATGTTGAAACCTAATTCCCAATGTGATAGCACTAAGAAGTGGACCACTGGGAGGTGATTAGTTTCCAAAAGGCCCAAAGGAGTTCCTTTGCTCTTTCTGCCACAGTGAGACACTTTTGACACTTAAGTCTCAATCTGGGTCATGAGCAGGTCATTTTCATCAGTGCTACCATTCTCTCATTTGTAAAAGAGAAAGCAAGTTATGGATACAATTTACTTGTACACTGGGAAGAATGAAGCTTTGCTCACAAATCAATTCTAGCTTGCTATCACAAAGGCTGGAACCAGGAGGGAATAAGGTACTGAGAGCCCAATAGAGTGAGAAAGTTAACACAAAGAAGCCATCACCTCTGCAAATCCTGCCCTACCATCAGTGGGGCAGGTTCTAACAGACAGGCTTCAAAGATACCAAGAGGATGCCATGCAAGAAAGAGACCCAATATTCAGTTTGATGAAGAAGAGGCAAAACCAACCCCTTATCTAAAAGATACAGAACCACAGAGTAGAATAAATCTCCCTGGAAGCCCACAGTACAAGCTGGCTGCCATTCTCTGATGCTCCCATAATTATAGGGAACAGTGAGGGTAGAGGTCACAACCTTCATCTTATAGATGGGAACATCAAGTCCACAGGGTATCATTCTCCGTGGGATGTCAGACCTGTCACCTCTGACATCAACAGCTGACTTCTGTAACATCCCAAAAGTTGGTTGCAAAGAACATGAATTATACACCAAGTATCCATGGAGAGGAAGTGAGCTGAGTTTCTAAGTGGTCAGAACAGGAAGGGTGCTCCCCAGGCAGCGTCAGGGCTGCTGCTATTGGCTCCCCAGGGATCCCCATGTTCTCAGCAATTCAAACCTAATTGTGGCCTGGAAGCAAACACTGCCAAAAGGCAGTCAGAGTCACTGAGCCAAAATGATTCAGACAGAGCAGCAGTGAAAGTTGCCAGATGCAAAGGTCATTCCTTACCACCTAGACCTTGCTTCCCAAAGGGAGGTCATTTCATCCTCACATACACACCCTAAAATTCAACATAAGGTTGTGACTACACAGAGACTACTGATGAAACCTCGGCATAAGCTTCCTCTTTGCAGAAGCACATTTAACAGAGGCAGATCCCCCTGAGACCCATGAAAGGGTTTTAGTGCTTCATGCACTCATGAGAGTGGGGGGCAAGAGCCTTAGTTGTGTCTGACATGTGCCCAGCCTTAAAAGAGTAGGTGGCAGAAGAGCACTCCACTCTTTGTGGTTACAAAGTTGCCAACTAGTCCTCCAAGCAAGAGGTGGAGATAGCAGAATGGCCCCATGTTCCGGGAGCTATAGGCTTGGAGGAGAGGAGATGGTGCACATTGAGTACCAAAGAGATCCAGATGATGCATTATAGAGACAGGAAGGAGGGGCAAGAGAGGTGGGAGAAGGGCAACAAATTGCAGGTCAGAAAGAAAGAACATGGAGTAGAACAACAGAGGTACATTAACAAAGTAGCACAGAAGCTGAACACTGGAGGTCACACAAATCTGAGCAGGCAGAGACACTCCAGGCAAAGAGATGGAGTACAAGTAAGTGGGGAGAAAATTTCAGCACTAGCAGAGGAAGGAGTTGTTCTGCCATGCCATGATAGGAAAGCAGAGCATGGACTCTGGAGCCCAGCATACCTACCTGCCTGAGATGTGTAACCCTGAACCCCAGCCCTACGGGCAGCTCAGGGGATTCTAAGAAGGGAACGATGATCAAGCTCTGCAAAGATGAATCTGGCACACAGAAGGGTGACCTGGGCAGGGGCTGAGGAAAGAGGCCAAGAGGAAAGTGAGGGGGGTCAGATTGCCTGGCCAGACTCCAGGGATGCTTCAGAAGGTAGAGTAAGGAGAGGCTGGGGGATGGGCTTCATGCAAAAGCATCATCCATCATTAGGAACAGACCTTGAAAATGCCCAACACCCACTCAAGCATCTTCAGTCAGTATGCTCAGCTTTTTTGCCGACTCACTGGAATTTTCAGCTTTTGAGAAGCACCAGCCACACTAGAAGACAATCCCCCACAAGGGCCATCTGTTGGCTTAAGGGCTTTGCTTCTTCACTTTCTCCCCTCCCCCTGGATTATTTTTAAAAGATTAGGTTTCCTGTTTTCACTGCCCAGCCAACCCAGCCCTGGATCCTTCCATCCATCCATCCATCCATTCATCCATCCATCCATCCATCTATCCATCCATCGTTACGGCTATTAGGGCAGTGGCATGGCAGGAACAAGCTGGCAAACCACAGGCCTCCCTATTCCATAATGAGGGATCAGCCACCTCCTCACCCCACACCAGCTGGCTGCTCTGTAAACACCACTTCCTCCCTGTGCAGGGCCGGGCTGCAACCTCTCCCACGGGCAAGGGGCCTCTTAATGAAACAAGTAAATAGGCAATTCATCCTAGCTGCTGACAGCCACTCACCCTTGGAACTGACTCATTCCAGGACAGGAAAAAAAAAAAAAAAAAAGCCCTTTATAGGGCCCCTTTCTCCTGCTTTCCCTTCCTCCAGCAACAGGGTAGGCAGCCATACCATGCTGTGATGGGGGTGGGGAAGGGTCTTCAGGACAAGAACCAAGGTCCACTATGACTGTCTAGTCAATTGTGGCTTCAGCACTGATCAGAGATCAACACACTGGCTCATTCCCAGCCACCAATGCCCATCCTAAGCCTCAGACAAGTCCCAAGGCTCATAAGCAGTCACGAGGCCTCACCTATGCACTGTGACTCTAAGTAGACCAGACCCCTCCCTGCTCTCAGCTGCAGATCAGAAGGGCTGCAGTGACAGTTTCCCAGCTCTCCAACTCTACAGAAGCTCCATGTCACATGGAAGGAAGAAAGGATAGGGGCTTCAACCAGTTTTACCTGCCTTATATACTGGGAGTCCCCTGGCATGCTGTCTAATTTAAGAGCTGTGCAGCTATCAGGAAAAAGGCAAACCCAGTGGGTCAGGTAAGGGAACTGAGCTGCTGAGCCTGTACACCAAGTATTGTCTTGGGTCGCCTGGAATAATCTTCCTACTGCAACAGGGGTGCAGATGGGGGTGGAAGGTCAGAGGTTCACCAGTAGCAAGAATTGGACCTGGAAGCTCACTCAGCTCTGTGGGCTCCTACTACCCACAACCTGTCTGGGGAGCCAGGGCATTGGCAGGACTGGACCAGCAGGGTCCTGAATGCTTGAGTGTTCAGGATGAAGGGAGGGTGAGGGAAGGAACGCTGAGAGGGCAAATCCCTGTATGACAAGGGAAGGATTCCTCCCATCAGAGGAGGATGATTACACAACTGAGATTTCCCTGGATTAAGACCCATTTGCTCGTGGAGGGTTTATATCCTTTCTCTAAGACCAATTTTCTCCATAAGGTAGATGAAGATGCCTAGGTCACAGCTCTTCCTCCAGCAGGATACAGGTGCAAGCAGGCATCCTCTACCCAACCATACCACCCAGGAACCCTGTGTAAGGGGGCCTTGCCACTAGCTCTCAACACTAACCCACATTTAAACAAAGTGCGGTTTCTCTTGTATTTATTTATTAAACTTTTTATTTTGAAACACTTTTAAGAAAATTTGCAAGAAGAGTACAAAGAACCATTTGTTTAGGGGAACAGTAATGACCTAAAAAGAATCTGAGGGAAGAATATACCTTACCTCTTGCCCCCTGCATCATCCTCTAACACGAATTCAGCAGACAATACAGTCCTTGGATACCAGCTTTCCCACAATGTTCCTTTATCCTACATAAGAACAGTGAGCTTATACTGACTGGGACCTGTGCTTGCCTTACAGAAGTGGCTGACAAATGTCCCCATGACTTGGGCCCACTCATGTGGTGCCCAAGGCCTGTCCATTCTCTGTTAATGGCAGTAAGGTAAGAGAAAGCAGGAGAACTTGAAGGTGCCTCACAGTGATGGTCACTTCCTCTTGACAACTTCTTCTTAAAGTTCAGGTTGCAGAAATTCTGCACTAGCTAATCCCTTCAGGTCTGTGGGACCTAATGGGTAATGCCCAGCCCATATTCTCAAACAAGGAGCCTAATGGACAGTATGCTGAGAAATTCTAAATCTACTACATAAACATGGCTATAGCAAAAATCTAAAGAAATCATCTACAACCTTACCTCCTTGGCCAACAGTCTATATTCACTTATCTGCAATCCCTTCAATAGTCTATATTCACTTATCTGTAATCCCTTCTAAACTTTGTCTAAAATCCTCTAGTGGAGGCATAGCCAGGGTCCCCAGGAATCGACCCTGTTTGTGTCCATGCCCTCCTCCATATGATGTTGCTGCTCCTCCCATGAAAACGCAGGTCTTGTTCTCTATCCTGTTGGATCTTGGCTGGACTTGGGACCCACTGTGATCAACAGAATATGGTGGAAGTGACAGTGCAGGAGTTTATACCTCAAGCTTATACCTCCAGAGTCCTTGCAGCTTCCACCTTGCCCCCGGAGCCCAACTTCCATGGGAAGGCTGAAGAATGATGACCAATCACAAGTAGAAAGATATCCCACTGATCAGCACCTTCATTAAGGCCACAGCCACATGGGTTAGGTCACCCTCAGACCCCAGCTTCAGTTGACCCCCAAGTTGAGTACAGTTACATGAGTAAGCCCAGGTGATAGCCACAGAATTACCCACCAACCCACAAAGTCACAAGAGATTAAATCATGCTGTTTTAAGTCATTCACTTCTTGAGAATGTTTGTTATGCAGCAAAAGACAACTGATACAAGCCACAACACAACTGAGAATCTCACTCTTTCCACTGGGAGCATGTTCCACATTGCTAGTAATTTTTGTAATGACATCATGTAACCCTTTTCTATTACAGGACGTTAAGTTTGATTCCAATTTTCCACTGTTCTGAATACAATGAGTAGTTTCATATAATAGTACCAAAAAGGAAGAAGAGTAGGGTGGGGGAGTCCGATTTCCTTAGGAAAATACCCGAGGGTGAGATGACTGGGTCTGAAGTTATAAACATGGTAAAGACTCTTGAACAATGTAGACTCGAAATTCAGAGAGAATGATGCCTCTGGAGCATGACAGAAAAGGGGTTGTGAGTAAACTCGGTTTTGCAGAATCACAGGCATGGTGTTCTGAAACCCAACCCCCAACAAACCCACACTGGTGTTGCTAATGTTTATTGAGGCCTCTTGGGCCCAGCCAACCAAGAAAGAACTTGGAGTACCTATCCACAGGACACACCCACAGCTTCCTCCCAAACACTCAAGGGAAACAGAAAGTTATGTCTAAGACATTTCTCAGTTAGACTTCATAATTACCAGTTCAGTCAGATTTCCTAAACATGGCAAAATTAAAGGGAATGTGGTTTACAGGAAAGGTGAAATTCCCAGAGTTTCAGTCACCGTCTAACTCCTTGACTACTGGTCCTATATCCCTCCTTGTCCATCCACTTAAGGCAGGCTCCAACTCTGATTCTGTTGAGGAAGTTAAGAACCACAGGTCCACCCCAGGCCCAGGGTCCAACACTATATGGTGTTCTGTGGAGGAAGACTCCAGCCATGCCCACCTTATTTCACATAGGAGGCAAAGTGTCACAACAAACTGGGTCCCTGTCTACCTCCACTCATTTCATTGCTGACTTGCCCAAATGTGGCCAGCCCCCAGGTTTGTGGAATCACACAGAACCACCTCCATCATCACCCCATAACCTCTTCTGGGGCTCACTACTTGCCAGGAATAACTGACTCAAGTTCCCCTGGCAGAGAAGGTGGCAGAAAATAGGAATGGGCTTGCAGCCAGAAACCCTCCTTTCCAAGAATTCCCACCCTCTTTATCAGTGACCTGCTACATTCCAGAAAGCTATACTCATGCAGTTAATGCAAGGGAACTGTTCTCTTCTCCCATCAACAAGCAAGTCATTGAATGGTGCCTGGGACACTCATGCAGAAGACACCTGTTTGCAAGGGGCCACAGGTAAAAGCAGGAGCACTCATATAGAGCAGCATCCTTCAAAATAATAAAAGGTGGTAGCAAACCCAATGTCCATCAACTGATGGATGAATAAACAAAATTTGGCATCTACATACAATGGAGTATCATTCAGTTTTAGAAAGGAAGGAAAGTCTGACACGTCACAACATGTAGACATTACATCAAGGACAACACATTCAATAAAATAAGTCAGACACAAAAAGACAAATGCTGTATGATTCCGCTTATAGGTGGAACCTAGAGTATTCAAATTTATAGAAACAGAAGGTAAGACTGGTGATTGCCAGGGGCTCAGGAAGAAGGAAGGAGGAGTAATTGTTTAACAGGTACAAATGGATCTAGACTTTCAATCTATGATGATGAGATGGGTGGCGATGATAGCTATACAACACTCTCAGTATATTTCATGCCACTACACTATGCACTTAAAAATGGTTCAAGTGGCAAATTTTATATGATATGTCATCACAATTTAAAAAGAAGACTAAAAGCAAAGTTCTGTGACAGGCCCACAGCTTGCCTCATCTAAACCCTTCCCAATGTAAGCTTGGATAACAGAGTCACCAATATAGGCCTCGAGACATTAAGTCTCCTCCCCTCCTTGACCTCTGCCAAATATAGCTGGTTGTTTCCAGAACCAACTCCATTTCTCTGCTCCAAGAAGGGTGTTATGGAAGGTTTCCTGCCTGGCCAATTCCACCTAAAAGAATACAAAATGGTGATTTAGAGTGATGATTCCTTCCCAGGACGAGCATCCTCATAGCTGCCTGAGTCATGGTCCCAGGAGGTTAAATACAGAATAAGAGAATCCACCTGAACAAAAAGGGACAGCTGGAAGTAAATGTGGGTCTTCCTGGTCACAGGGGCTGAAGGAGGACCCTATACCAGGAGCACTGAAGGTAGTTACAGCTGTGATGTGGGGTCCTTGGAAACCAGCTCAGGTGGGGAGACTGAAGTGGGCCAGGCCTTGCTACCCAGAGTCTTCTTTTTCATTTGCTTCATGTGCTAGTAAGGGGTCATCTAAAAATGTCATTTGAGAAGGACTCTATCGCTAAAATAAAACAAAAGAGGAACAAACAAACAAACAATCATTTCTTGGTAATGGGTGCTCTGGGATTTTCTAACTTTAATGGAAAAAGGTGACTAGTTCTCACTTCTCATTTTCTACTCTGGCCCCTTAAAAAAAAAAAAATCCAGCCAGCTGATGAAGCAGCCAACATCCTCTCTCCTGCTATCTGTCATAACAGCAGCTATGATAACAACAATAGAAAGAGAATAACAAGTGTTATTAAGCACTTGAGGCGTGACAGCAGCCAGGCTAAGTGCTTTTTTTTTTTTTTCACGCATCATCTCATTTAATCTTCACAGCACATCCCTGAGTGGATGACTCCTCAGATTCCT
>JAJEJO010000553.1:0-18312 GCA_020662805.1 Glaucomys volans
AAAAAAAAAAAAAAAAAAAAAGAAAACAAAATTCCATTACTGCTCCATGCAGAGACATCTATCTAAGGTATTCTTGTTTGTTTTTGTTTTTGCGGTGTTTGGGATTGAACCCAGGGCCTTGTGCTTGCGTGGTGAGCACTTTACCAACTGAGCTATATCCCCAGCCCTATCTAAGGTATTCTTATGTCCAGAAAACCACATAGGCAAGAATGTTCACAGGAACTTTTATTCATCAGAGCCCCAAATTGGAAACAAGCTGATATTCACCAAAGGGAGAAGGACAAATAAGCTGTGGTATGTTCATATAATGGAACGCTGTTCAGTAATAAAAAAATAAATAAAAATTTTAAAAGACAAGTTATCTGTACATGTAACACCATCACAAATTTCAAAAGCATAATGCAATATTTTTGTTCAATCCTGGTACCAATATACAAACAAACAGGGCACAGAGAGTTCAGTAACTTGCTCGAGCGAGCTTTTTCCAGGGCAAGAATTAGGATACTGTCTGCTGAGGCCCCTCTGCCTCCTGGGGGTCTCAGCAGACTCCTTCCCTGCTGGGATCATTCAAGAGACCCGCAAAGGCAAAATGCTGCAGTCCTTCCCATGTGTGCTTGGTTGAATTCTGTTTCAACATCTTATGTTTTAAACACTGACCATACTTCTCTCCCCACTGCCCATTTATTGGAAACGAATCCTTGGGTGATAAATCATTCTATAAAAGCCAAGATTTTGGGGGGCTGGGGATTTAACCTAGGTGCACTTAACTACTGAGCCACATCCCAGCCCTTCTTTTTATTTTTTACTTTTAAACCGAGTCTTGCTAAGTTACTTAGGGTCTCGCTAACTTGCTGAGGCTGGCTTCAGACTTGCAATCCTTCTGCCTCAGACTCCAGAATTACTGGGATTACAGGTGTGTACCACTGTGCCTGGCAAAATAAAACAATTGTTAAAAAAAGGGGTGGGGCTGGGTGCAGTGGCACATGCCCGTAATCCCAGCACTTGGGAGGTTGAGGCAGGAGGAATGCGAGTTCAAAGCCAGACTCAGCAAAAGTGAAATGCTCAAAACTCAATGAGACCCTGTTTCTAAATTTAAAAAAAAAATACAAAATAGGGCTGGGGATGTAGCGCTCAGTGGTTGAGTGCCCCTGGTACCAAAAATAAATAAATAAATAAATAAAAGCGACGGGCAGGCAGGAGATAAAGCTCAGAGCACCCCTGGGTTTAATTCCCCAGCACTAAAACAAAGAAAAGAAAACTTCAAATTGGTGAAACAGGACATTAAGTGCAGGGCGCTTCTACACATGGGTTCCTATGAGGCTGCAGAGGTTGTCTGATTTATTCAGTCCTCCTTGAATTCTAGAACAGGCAAACTAATTTACGTGAGGGGTGGGAATCAGAATTGGGGTGGAAACTGAGAAGGCAAGGATTGACTGGGAAGGGGAGAATGGAACTTTCTGAAAATATTAGTTAGGTTTACCTTGATAGAATCTGGATCACAGCAATATGCATTTGTCAAATTCATTTAATGTTACACTTCAAAATTTGGGGGCTAGAATGTAGCTCAATGGCAGAATGCTTGTCTCATATGCACAAGGGACTGGGTTTGATCCCTAGCACTGAAAAGAAGTTTTTTCTTTCTTACAAGATTTACCTCAAAAGAAAAAAAAAAGATTCTAACAAATATCAAACTTTAAGTGATGATATACATACTAATGTATTTAAGGAGAAGTATACTGAAGTTTATAATTGACCTTGGTTTGTTTATTTGTTTTGGTACTGGGGACTGAACCCAGAGATGCTTTACCACTGAGCCACACCTTCAGTTCTTTTTTTTTGGTACTGGGGATTGAACCTGGGGTGCTTAATCACTGAGCCACATCCCCAGCCCTTTTTAATATTTTATTTAGAGACAGGGTCTTGCTGAATTGCCGAGGCTGGTTTTGACCTCCTGCCTCAGCCTCCTGAACTGTGGGGATTAGAAGTGTGCACTATGGCGCCCGGCTATGATTGACTTTTTTTAAAAAGTAGTTGTAGATGGATGACATGCCTTTATTTTATTTATTTATTTTTATGCTGCGCTAAGGATTGAACCCAGTGCCTCATCTGTGCTTGGCAAGTGCCCTGCCGCTGAGCTATACTCCCAGCCCTCCTAATGACTTTTAAATGCATCAAAATAATGAGACAGATAGGTAGGTGCATGATTAAGCATGTGTAGGAAACATTATTTGTATACTCACTAGGTAGGTATAAAATTTGATTGTAAAATTTTTTCAAATTTTCTTTACATTTGAAAATTTTCATAATAAATATTGAAAATGCATATATCTAATGTAATAGAGTTTTGAAATACATGAAACAAAAATTGATAGAACTGAAAGGGAAAATAGATTTGTTCATAATAAATTTGGCCATAATATCCCCAATTATAGTTGGATATTTTAACATTCCCCTTTAATTCCAGTAATTGACAGAAGTGGGCAGAAAGTTAAAAGATCTGAACAACACTACCAACCAGTTTGTCTCAGTGGATATTTACTGAACACTCCACCTACCAAAATACTCAATGTCAAGCACATATGAAACATTAAACAACATGTGCCATATGATGGGTCATAAAACACTTTTTTTGGTATTGGAGATGGAACATAGGCCCTCAAGCAAGCTAAGCATGTGCTCTACTGAGCCATACCCCAAGCCCCAGAAAACAAGTTTTGATAAATTTAGAAGGATTAAAATCACCAGTTTGTTGTTGACATTAATTTAGAAATTAATAGCAAAAATGTATATGGACAATCTCTAAATATTTGGAAATTAAACAATACATTATTAAGTGATCTATGGATCAACGAAAAGTCAAAAAGGAAACTAGAAACCATTTGGAACTGAATGATGATTACAAAACAACATATCAAAATTTATAGGAACTAGCTAAAGTGGTGACATAAGCTTAAATAGTCATGATACAGGGAAGCAAGGTCTAAAATCATTGTCCTAATTTTTTGCCATGCCCACCACTATTCCCCTCAGTGCTTGACACAGTTCCACTGGGAATAATAAAGATTCTTGCATGGTCTAATCTTCTGGGAATTGTGGATGTGGTATGCTCTTCTTGTTTTTGTGTTAGTTCTTATTGTTATTGGATGCTTACATTTAAAGATTTTGGTAAAAAAAATCAGACATTAAGTGATTTGGAACATAAAAATAACACTGCTCAAGCCTTAATTGATTTCATATTAATATTACCTTTAGCAAACAGTAAAAGTGTTGTGGGTCAGATCAACAAGAGTTATTGCCCACTGCTCTCAGTTAGCTTAATGCAGTCAGACTGCCTGGCTGCTTTAGCCCAAAGCAGGACGTGCCCCTCTTTTAGTGAAACTGTTTTCACAGTTCAAGAACCACACCTGGATTACATGGAAAACTATGACTTTCCCCTAGAGAATAATCTTTAAAGCCCCTAGATATAGGTCTCCCTTTCCTTTAGATAGAAGTTATAATTAGGAAATAAGAACGTGCTTTTCTGCCGGGCGTGGTGGCGCATGCCTGTAATCCCAGCACTTGGGAGGCTGAGACAGGAGGATCGCGAGTTCAAAGCCAGCCTCAGCAACTTCTCGAGGCCCTAAGCAACTCATTGAGACCCTGTCTCTAAATAAAATACAAAATAGGGTTGGGGATGTGGCTCAGTTGTGGAGTGCCCCTGGGTTCAATCCCTGGTACCAAAAAAAAAAAGAGAACTGCTTTTCTTAGAGGTCGTTTAATTAACAAAAAGAAGTTCCACTTTATATACAACAGATAGATCAAAGGGCACTGTGCTGTCTTTGAGAGAGATGCCAAGTGTGCTTGATTGATAAGGCTGTTTGTTATTCTTGACTCAACTTTAAACCATGATGTGCTAAAACCTACATAACTTATGAGAATGGCCTCTACTCTTATCATTCCTAGTAAGACGAAAACCAGAACCAATTAAAGGCTTTTGTGATGTTTTTCTTAGAGGAATAGGAGAAGTTATTTTATTTTTTATTATACTTATGCTCATTAGATTCGCTGAGCTTGCAACGTTTTCCCTTTCATGTAAGCTCAAGAGATCGTACTCAAGGTGAAAGGAAATAGTTAAATTGTGTGTGAAACAGTAGAGTAGGAACTGAGATGTGAAACTTACTTAGAACTAAGCCATGAAACAGTAAAGTTACAACTAAGCCTCAGATCTTTGAGTCTGTGTCGCTTTATTCTCATCGCTGACGCCTTCCCCTCACCAAGCTGTGCCACGACCCCTGCTAGGCTGAACCTAGAAAGTTAGAAAACTTAGAAAGTTAGAAAAAAAAGTTCGATCCTCAGTAAATAGAAGATAGAAATAATAAAAATAAGAGTGAGGACAGAGGGTATAGGTCAGTGGTAGAGTGCTTGCTTAGCATGTGTGTGGCCCTGGGTTCAATCCTCAGCACCAAAATATGCAAATAAAGCAAGAAAATCAATGAAATAAAAAACATGCATGCCTGTAACCCCAGCACCTTGGGAGGCTGAGACAGGATCTCCAATTCAAAGCCAGTCTCAGCAAAAGCGAGGCACTAAGCAACTCAGTGAGACCCTGTCTCAAAACAATTAATGAAAACTAGTAAAACCTCAAATTAGTTCCTTAAAAAATATATATATATATATAATTAGAAATCTATAACTAGATTGACAATATATAAAGGAGAGAAGACACAAATTACTCATAAAAGGAATAACAGAAAGCACACAGGTACTTATTCTATAGATACTTAAAATGCATAGGGGAATATTATGAATAACTTTATGCTAATAAATTTGACAATTTAGACATAATGGAAAAAATTTCACAAACACAAACAGACTGGGCAGTGTAGGCTCTGGCATAGTGCACACATGCTTAGCATGCTGGGTTCAATTCCCAGAATCAAAAAAAGTAAATAAACAAAATTCAAGCAAACTTTTTTGAAGAAATTGATAAGACAGTACTAAAATTAATATGGAAATACAAAGGACCAAGGATAGCCAAAACTGCTTTGAAAAACAACCACAACTGGGCGCAGTGGCGCACGCCTGTAATCCCAGCACTTGGGAGGCTGAGACAGGAGGATCGCGAGTTCAAAGCCAGCCTCAGCAATTTAGTGAGGCCCTAAGCAACTCAGTGAGACCCTGTCTCTAAATAAAATACAAAATAGGGCTGGGGATGTGGCTCAGTGGTCGAGTGCCCCTGGGTTCAATCCCCAGCACCAAAAAAAAAAAGAAAGAAAAATGACCACAAAAGTAAAGGATTTCTGGGGCTGGGGTTGTGTGAGCACTTGGGTAGCATGTGTGAGCACTGCATTCGATCCTCAGCACCGCAGAAAAATAAATAAATAAAATAGAGATATAAAAAGTAAAGGATTTCTATTATTTGATTATAAGACTCAATAATCGGGCTGAGGATATAGCTCAGTTGGTAGAGTGTTTGCCTCGTAAGCACAAGGCCCTGGGTTCAATCCCCAGCACAAAAAAAAAAAAAAAAAAGACTCAATAATCAACATAGCTCAGTACTAGAGCAAGGACAGACACATGTGGATGGAACAGAGTTCAGAAACAGACCTTATAAAGGTTAACTGACTTTTTTTTTGGTAGTGGGGAAATAACCACTGAGCTACGTTTAATTTTGAGACACGGTCTCACTAAGTTGCTGAGGGCTGTCTTTGAACTTGTGATCCTCCTGCCTCAGCCTCCTAAGCAGCTGGGATCACAGGTGAGCCCCACAGGTGCCCACACCCAAAGCATTCTTTAACATTAAAGAGAGTCATTATCAATGTCCCTAGTCTATTGCCACCCCAGCTGGTTATCTTTTCTTTTTTTTCCTTCTGGTATTGGGGATTGAATTCAGGGCACTTTACCACTGAGCAACATTCCCATTTCTTTTTATTTTTTATTTTGAGACAGGATCTCACTGTTTTGCTGAGGTTGCCCTAGAATTTGCAGTTCTCCTCCTCAGACTCCCAAAGCCTGGAATTACAGGTGTGTACTGGGTTAGCTTTTTTCTTTCTTTAAATTTTTTTTAGATGTTGATGGACCTTTATTTTATTCATTTATTTTTTATTTGGTGCTGAGAATGGAACCCAGTGCCTCACGAATGCGAGGCGATGACTGTACCACTGAGCCATAATTCCAGCCCTGGGTTGGCTTTTTAATTGGGTTAGTTGATGGACTGCAGAAGCTGGAGTAGAAAAGTTTAACTACAATATTTAATATTGTCATATTTCTTTCTTAGTCAAATACTATTTATCAAACTACTATCAAAATAAAAAACTACCCATAAAATTTGAGAATAATTTTTTAAAAGATATTTATTTTATGTGGTGATGAGGATGAAACCCAGTGCCTCGCACATGCAAGACAAGTGCTCTACCACTGAGCTACAGCTACAGCCCCTTGAGAATAATTTTAAGAGTATACTTGGGTAGGGAGTCCTACAAAAATATTAATTGTTAAAAATATGGTGATGGAATTACAAAATGTTCAAAACCAAGTGTAAAATGAGAGTAATTTTCAGCAGTGAATGACAAATTGAGAAGGCATTAAAGAGCCAAAAACATAAATAATACCTACGATGTTGTGAATTAGAGACTGGTGATTAGATTTTGCCATTTAATAATCATGTTTACTCAGTTCACTTTACTGCAATAATTTAATAAACAGCTGTTTTATTGAAACAACAAAATTCAAATTTTATTTATTTATTTTTTATAATTTTTTTTTTTTTTTTTATTTGGAACCAGGGATTGAACTCAGGGACACTCGGCCACTGAGCCACATCCCCAGCCCTATTTTGTATTTTATTTAGAAACAGGGTCTCACTGAGTTGCTTAGGGCCTCGCTAAGTTGCTGAGGCTGGCTTTGAACTCGCGATCCTCCTGACTCAGCCTCCCAAGTGGCTTGGATTACAGGTGTGTGCCACCGCACCCCGCTAAAAATTCAAATTTTAAAAGGGTGAGTTTCTCCTTGATTAGGTAATTGATTTAGACCTGACAGTGGAACTTTTTGCAAATAGAGCCACAATAACCAGTTAGATTATTCTTGAGAAAAGTATGTGTAGTTAGGAGAAAAGTTAGATTATTCTTGAGAAAAGTATGAGTTGAACCTTCAGAAGGTTCAACTTCCTGAAGTCATCTCAAATTCAGCAGACAGCAAATCTGGTTAACTTGTTCCTGATTTATTAGTAATATTCTTTACATGGAAACAGATTGCTCAACAGATCACAACGTTCCAAAACCAGACGTAGCCTATTTTTAGATTTTAAAAATACTGAACAGGATTTCCTTAAGATGTCAACCATGGCTAGGGTGGTAGCACATGACTGTAGTCCCGGCTACTTGGTAGGCTGAGGGGAGAGATAACTTAAGCCCACCAGTAAGTAGACAGTGAAACCCCAACTGGGGATGGGGAGGAGAAGATGTCAATCATTTAATAATTAGATAGTTCAACTAATATAACAAATAAAATTCAAATTACAGGGGTACTTATAACTGTACTTACACTAATCAATTTTTCTTACACTTCAACAGGAGAGTACAACTTAAGTTATTGTTCAATAAAAGCATAATCTTTGACTTAACATAGATACGTGAAAATTAATCAAATTTAGTTGAATCTTTAAATTGCTTAATTTTTCCTCTTTTGAACTCTTACTCCCAGGATTTAAACAGATAAAAACGTTTCTTTTCAACAGGTTATAACGATAGTACAGCTTTAAAAAAAAATAGCATTAAAAACACCTATGGCTTTAATAGTTATTAAAAACTTCAAAATATTACAATAAAGACTAATAATACAGTTTGAATTCATTTGCATTGAAATATATTATCGTCTTTTGTTTCCCCTTTCCTACATTTTATTTTCTCTAACATTAATCAAAACTGAAGCAATTTCGGTTCCCATCATTAGGCTCCAAGGGAATACCTTTTCTTATATCAAGAGCCCAAATGCTTACAAGCGAAAAAGGATCACTGAGAGTTTTAAAGAACACACGAATTTGTCATCGTCCGGGAGCCAGGGAAATTCTTTGTCTAGTTTCAAAGAGCTACAATAAACTGCCAGGTGAAGCTCAAAGGTCAATTTTTTATTGTGCTCTGGGTGGTTCCTCTGTATTCCATTTAGTTTCCAAGTCACTCTCCCAGTCCCCGCAACCCCCCACCCACCCCCGTTCTCCCGTACCCAGAGCGTCCTTCGCATGAAAGGCAGGCTCAGTGTTTTCAAACCTTCTCTGGGCCCCCAAGACCTTTCTCCTTTCGAAGGTGGCAGGCCCTTGGCAGCTGCCCCGGGGGGCCACCCTGGGGGGGGGGCACCCACGGCCGCCGGGGTGGGGAAGTGGAGCCGGTCCCTTTCCCGCCCCCAGGCGGTGACTCACCTCCCGGTTCTGACCAGCAGAGGTGAGCGGCCCACGGCAGGGGCCGAGGGGCGGGGCCGCCAGGTCGGGCAGATCTGCGCTGCACCCCGCCCAGTGCGCGCAGTCCTTCGGCGAGTTCGCACCTGAGCCGGGTCCACCGACGCGGATCTGCGCGCCCCAGGCCTCGCGCCGCCCGGCCGTCCAGTGGCTTCCAGAGCCCCACTCCCTCCACCGAGCCTTCGGCGAGTCCCGGAACGACCCCGCGCCTCTCCTCTCGGCGCGCGCGCAGCATGGCGCCCCCCCAGGTCCTGGCGTTCGGACTCCTGCTCGTCGCGGCGACGGCCGCGGCTCAAGGTGAGGTGCGGACCTGGAGCGGAGCTGCGCAGTTGGGCCCGGCGGGGCCTGGTGGCCCTCCGCGCCGGAGTCCAGGATAGTGAGGAGGGGACCGAGAGGCCACGCATATCCGCCCGAAAACCGGACGGCGCGGGCAGTGCGCCGGCCCAGGTCCCCCGCACCGAGGAGGCGGTGAGAAGGCGCCCAGTGGCTGCGGACGGACGATCAGCCGCCCTTTGCACTTCTCTAGAGAAAGGACCCGGGTTGGGGCGAAGGGGCAGGCGGAGATCCGAGTGAGCACGTTCGGGGCTCCAGCGGCCGCCGAACCCGTACCTCAAGCCGGGGCGCCCCCACCTCCTCCGGCTCCAGCCGACTTAGGATTTGAAACCAGTCGGGTCCGGTAGCGGAGTCTTTGTGACCCCTGCTGTCCCGCCCGCCTCTCCCCGACACCTGCAGCGGGCCCCGGATGTGGGCCCCGGGCGGGGACAGGTAGCTGTGAGGGCCGCTATGCACCTGCGCTCGGGAGACGAGCCTTCTGGGACTGCCAGACGTGTTTTCCGTTTTCTAAGAATCATCTTGAGCATAAACCAAGTTCATTGTAGGAAATGCCGAAATAAAGGTAATTGTAAGGAGCAAAAGTTTCATAAGCCCACCATTTCGAGAATCCCATAATTAATAATTGGGTATATTTTTTCCTTTAGACATTGTTCTAAACACTGCCCTAAATCTAAACGGAATCGTGTAGGTTGATATCTCCCCACACCGCCATAGTGTCCAGAGTTTTCCATTTCTTTTAGACTTTAAAAGCAAGATCTAAATGACCAATCTATAGCATGGAAGGACGCACTAGTAACCAAATATTGGAAGTATAGTCTAATTCCAGTTCTTCTTCCTCTGAAATACCTTGGCTGTGGTTGTTTGGTTTATTTGTAAGATGGTGTCTAGAAGTAGGGAGAATTGGCCAAAGCTTTCAAGGCATGTTTTTCTACTTTGACTCTTGGGCTAAATACTTAATCTTAAATTGCAACTTAAATGGGAGCATTAAAACCAATTGGATACATGAAATATAAAGTGTTTATATAAAATTTTTTTACTTGTCATGTTTTTTAAATATCTGCACTATCTTAACTAGACAGACAAAGGGATTGGATGGACTAGATGTACTGTCACAGAACTGAGGATCACAATTTGGAGGCTGGCCTGGGCAGGTAGATCCTCTCTCAAAATTAAAAGGGCTAGAGCATCTGTGGGTTCAAACCCCAGTACTGTGCCAAAAGGAAAGGACAGAGGAGCAGTTAGATGGGTTTGCCAATATGAAGTTAAAATGAACTTTTGAGGTAGTCAAGGATAAAATTTAAACTGAAATCAATACCAGAATGGGTGCTTAATATCACCTTTAAAATTGGATACTACAGTTTGATGTAGTTAGGAAACAAAGAAAGATGCACCTATATTCAATATAAAGTGATTTTTCCACGGTAGCAAATGCTCTAGCTGGGCTTGGTGGCACATGCCTGTAATCCCAAGGACCCAGAAGGCTGAAGCAGAAGAATCACAAGGCCAATCTTAGCAATTTAGTGAGACCCTGTCTCAAAAAAAAAGAAAGAAAAAGTAAAAAGAAAGACTCTGAAGGTTGAATATGTTCCTACTAAGCCCTGAAGTAAGCATCCCTTAAAAAAAATGGGGTAGGAGCCAGGCATGGTGTTGCTTACCTATAATCTCAGTAAGTGGAGGCTGAGGCTGGACGATCACAAATTCAAGGCCAGCCTCAGCAATTTAGGGAGGCCCTTAAACAATTTAGGGAGCCCAGTGCGGCAAGCCTGTAATCCCAGCACTTGGAAGGCTGAGGCAGGAGGATTGCGAGTTCAAAGCCAGCCTCAGCAACTCAGTGAGGCCCTAAGCAACTCAGTGAGACCCTGTCTCTACATAAAATACAAAATAGGGCTGGGGATGTGGCTCAGTGGTGGCGTGCCCATGGGTTCAATCCCCAATACCAAAAAAAAAAAAAAAAAACAATTTAGGGAGACCCTGTCTCAAAATAAAAAGGGCTAAGGATGTAACTCACTGTTATATTGTCCCTGGTTTAAGTCCCTGGTTTAAATCCCCGGAAACAACCCTACCCCCCCACCCCCACCCCCCCAAAAAAAAGAAAAGAGGCAGTAATTGAGTAACTGAAAGGCAGGGATTAATAGGACAAAAGAAGGGATGGAGCTGAAAGTAGAAGTATAGCAAAGGCAAAGCTGATAATGACCTTTGGAGAGCTGTGTTTACCAGCATTGTGTAGCTCAGTGATAGAGTGTATGCTTGGAATCCTGGATTCAGTCCCAAGCACTGCAAAATCAAAAACAAAAAACAATTGTTTAAAAAAATTGAAATGGGGATCCCAGGATGTACTCAGTGTCAGAGGGCTTGCCTGGCATGCATAAGAATCTGGGTTCAATCCCTAGTACTACAAAAAAAGAAAAGAAAAACAAAATTGAAATGGGAATGAGTACAGATTAGGCTATATGTGTGTATAATATATAAAACTGTGTAGCAGGTGCCAGGAGGTTAGGAAGCACTTAAATTTCAGCTGAAAAAACAGTCAGAAACACTTTTTAAGACTTTGGGCCCTGTAACTTGGGCTTTATTGTCAGAACATAATTTAGCAAGGATATCGGAGTTGATCCGTAGATCCACTTTTTTTTTTTTTTTTTTTTTTTTGAGACAGGATCTCATTGAGTTGCTGAGGCTGGTTTTGAACTCCTGCCTCAACCTCCTGAGCCACTGGGATTACAGGCTTGCACCACCCTGCCCAGCTGGCTCCATGTTTTAAATTATGTGTATATATATACTTGTATGTATATATATAATTTATTTTTATTTTCTAGACTGTTCCTGTGAAAACTATAAGCTGACCACAGACTGCTTTCTGAATGGAAATGGTGAATGCCAGTGTACATCCATTGGTACACAAAATGCTGTCATTTGTTCCAAATGTGAGTAAAATGTTCTTATTGCCTTTAAGCTTATCTTGATAAGAGTTTTTTAATTGATGTACTTCAAATTGGGAAGAGTTTTATTGATACAGATCTGAATTGTGTTCTTTTGTCATAATTACCCTATATCTGAAGTTTCTTATTTCAGCACGTAATTAAGTGTGGGAAAATGGAGGTATGAAATAATCTTTGGCCTGGAAGTTTAGTGTTAAATTAAAAGTGTTTTTTCCTGTGCAAGTAAAACTATGGTTATTTTTCAGTTTGACATTAAACTTTCTTTTCAGTGGCTTCCAAGTGTTTGGTGATGAAGGCAGAAATAACTTCCTCAAAGTCTGGGAGAAGAGTGAAACCTGAAGGGGCGATCCAGGACAATGATGGACTTTATGACCCTGACTGTGACGAGAAAGGGCTCTTTAAAGCCAAGCAGTGCAACGGCACCGCCACGTGCTGGTGCGTGAACACTGCTGGGGTCCGAAGAACTGACAAGGACACTGAAATAACCTGCTCTGAACGAGTGAGGACCTTGTAAGTGGAGCTGCCAGTATTACAGTTTCTTTGCTTTTCAGATTCATTTACTTAGGTTTGTTTTTGAATATGTAATATGATTTCATGGTTTAGAATTCAAAAGATAGTTCCATCTCATCCCGGCCCCTCCTGTACCCAGTATACCTGCCTAGCACTTCTGTCATCAATTTATTCCATCACCTTCCAGAGACAATATATGAATTTAATACGTAGACATATATATGTGTTTTTGGTACTGGGAATTGAACCCAGGGGCACTTAAGCCATGAGCCACATCTGCAGCCCTTTTTTATATTTTATCTTGAGACTGGGTCTCGCCGAGTTGCTTAGGTTGCTGAGATTGGCTGCTGGGTTGCTGAGGCTGGCTTTGAACTCATAATCCTTTTACCTCAACCTCCAGAGCCCCTGGGATTATAGGCAGGCACCCCAGCACCCTGCCAGACATATCATTTTTATTTTTTATGTAAATGGTAGCATGCTAGGCGTAATTTTCCTTTTGTATTTTCACTTAACACTCTTCAGTATTTTAATGTTGGATTAGTGTTAAATGTATGTAACTTAAGCTGTTTACATATTTGCTCATTTATTGTGTTGTAAAAATGAGATATGGGGGCTGGGGTTCAGTGTAGAAAAGCTCTAGGTCCAATCCCCAGCACCAAAAAACAGGTTGGTGGGGAGAGATGGTTGTCTCCAGGATTATTTAATGGAAAGGAATAGCAACACACTCGAGCTGGCTTGAGCTAACAAGACTTTATTGGAAGGAACTGAAAACTGGAAAGGTGTCAAGCCCAAAGCCCTGACTCTCCAGTTCTGTCTTATGGAGGCTCATGGTCAATTTTCTCGGGTTCTTTCAATCCCATTTTGTCTTTTTACTTGAATAGGGCCCAATACAGATAGTTTAGCCTTCACTTTCATGTGACTTTATATGTTGTAGCCAGAAGTCAGGGGGTCAGTATTAGAAAGGGTGTTCCTTCTGGATGGGTGCTGTATGAAGGAGGTATGAGAGCGAGGGAAAAAATTATGGGCATATTTATTTACTGCAACAGTCCTTGTTCCATTAGCTCTACTGTAATTCCACTTGGGAATTTTAGTATTTTTTTTGCTTATTAGGAAAATAGTATAGAAAATTAAGTTATAGACAGTTGTCACTTTTTACTTTACAGCATGATCACCATTGAACTAAAACACAAAGCAAGAGAAAAACCTTACAATACTCAAAGTTTGCAGACGTAAGTACAATTATACGGATCCTATTTCCTTACACAGTTGCTTCTCAAATCTTTTCATTCTGCACTATTCGGAAAACTAAGTCTAAATGCCTTTTTTTATTTTCTTGAAATAATTTTTGAAATAGATTTGTAGTAATTGTATAGTGATTCCTGTATTCCTTTTGCTCAGATTCACCGGTTAACATTTTGCCATTGTCTTTTATGTGTTTGTGGGTGTGTTTTATTTCTATCTGTGCATATATAGATATTTTTCCTAGAACCACTTGAGAGCAAGTTGTAGGTCCCAAGTCATGTCCCTGTCCCCTACTTTAGTGTATCTTTTCCTAAGAAAAAAGGCATTGTCTTATATAATAAGATCACTGTATAATGATCAAATTTAGGAAATTGACCAAAATCTTGTAGCATGCCAGTTTTCCCATTGAAGTTCTTTGTAGCAGACTCCCCAACTCCAGTACTGGGGATTGAATTCCAGGATGCTTTACCACTGAGCTGTATTCCCAGTTTTTGATTTTTTTTAAATTTTGAGACAGGGTCTTGCTAAGTTACTGGGGGTGACCTTGAACTTGGAATACTCCTGCCTTACCTGGTAACTGGGATTACAGGTACCACCACACCAGGCAGGGTTTGCATTTTTGATAGGAAAACTACTTAAGTGATATTGTGTCCTTTCTAATATTCATCAGGAGGTCCACAATATTAACCTTATCCCTTCACTGTTAATGTTAACTGCTTAAAATGGTGTCTACCAGGTTTCTCCACTGGTGGAGTTAACATTTTCTTCCTTGTAATTAATAAACTATAGGCAGATACTTGGATATTGTGTGAATGTTCTCTTTCTATTCAGACTGGTACTTAACAGTTTTGGTAACAATGGGTGATGCTAGCCAGAACCAATTATTATTATTGCAGTAGTTGCAAAGTGCCATGAAAATCTTAACACTGCCAGGCATAGTGGCTTAGGGCCATAATCCCAGCAACTCAGGAGGCTAAAACAGGAGGATCACAAGTTTGAGGCCAGCCTGGGCAACTTAGCAAGACCCCATCTCAAAAAATAAAAAGGAGCCGGGCATGGTGGCCCATGCCTGTAATTCCAGCACTTGGGAGGCTGAGGCAGGAGGATCATGAGTTCAAAGCCAGCCTCAGCAACTTAGCGAGACCCTAGGCAACTCAGTGAGACCCTGTCTCTAAATAAAATACAAAATAGGGTTGGGGATGTGGCTCAGTGGTGGAGTGCCCCTGGGTTCAATCCCCAGTACCAAAAAAAATAAAATTAAAAAATAAAAAGGATTGGGGATGTATGTTACTCAATGGTAGAGCATACCTGGGTTCAATCTGCAGTACTAACCCAAATAATAATAATAATAACAACAACAACAACAACAACAACAACTTTGAAATGATGACTGTAGACCTTCAGCTGTCTGCTTAGTTAGCTTCTTACTACTGTGCAAAATTTTTAAAAAACACAAATTTTTTATTATTTACAGTGCACTTCAGGAAATGATGTACACTCGTTATCTACTGGATCCAAAATTTATCACAAATATTCTGGTATGAGTTTTTTTTGATATATGAGCTTTAGCAGAAAATTGGCGGGGCAGTATTTTTGGGTATACGGGCAGTCGGTGTAGTAGTGGTAAATGCATTTGAGTAGCAGCGAACGTCCTAGATACTTAATGCGAAATCCCTATTGGTATTTACCTTCCATAGCCTTTGAAAACCCCAGTTTTGCTGTCTTATTCCCTTGGATATATTTACCTAGTAATGGAAAGGAACACTGGGACATATAGATTACAGAAATCATGTTCTACTGAACGATGATATTTTTGTATGCTTTTGATTACATTAATAATTTGTATTTTCTGATGTTTCCCTCAGTATGAGAATGATGTTATCATTATTGATCTGGTGCAAAATTCTTCTCAGAAAACTCAAAATGATGTGGATATAGCTGATGTAGCTTATTATTTTGAAAAAGATGTAAGTATAAGCTTCCTTATTTTATTCATGTGTTCAGAAATATAATGTATATCATGTCTCAGTGGAGTCAAGATCTTTCACTACCTTTTTCTCCATATACATTTCAACCATATCTCTAAGTGATTCTTCTATTACAATGAAGTTTGTCCTCCCTGTCATTCACATATACCTTTCTTTCTTGTTTGTATATTTTTATGTCTTTATCAGATTTTTCTGCCTAGATATGTTCTTCTTCCTTTTTTTTTTTTTTTTTGTGTGCTGGGGTCAAACTCAAGGCCTTGAGCAGGCCAGGGAAACAACCTACCACTGATTATACCCCTAACCCCTTCTCTCTTATACTTATTACCCCCTGGTAGTTACTCTGTGTGTATATTCTTCCACATTCAACTAATAATTTACATGGGCCAGAGTTTACATTTTTTAAAAAGCTATATAACTGATGTGATTGAAATATTTTGTTTACAAAAAGTTTTGTTTAAACTTTAATATGTGATAATTAGGTATTTCTGTTGAATGTGAGATTTCATTTGTTTTTTTGTTTTGGGTACTTGGGATTAACTCAGGGGCATTTGACCACTGAGCCACGTCCCCAGCCCTATTTTATATTGTATTTAGAGACAGGGTCTTGCTGAGTTGCTTAATACCTCACTTTTGCTGAGGCTAGCTTTGAACTCAATCCTCCTGCCTCAGCCTCCTGAGCCACTGGGATTACAGGTGTGCACCACCACTCCAGGCTTTTTTTTTTTTAAATCTGGGCTTGAGTGGGAACAGGAATAGAAAGATGAATACATGAAATAAGACTGGTTATATGTTGGCATTTTTAAATTAGGGTGTTAGGTACATAAGCTTCATTATATGAATCTAACTTTGTATATGTTTGAAATTTTACTGTAATTTTCCAAAGATTTCAGTGGGTCAGATCATTATTCCTGAGACCATAAAGATTCTTTGCAGCATTCCTTTTGGTATACAATTGGCATATAATTGTAAGTGACTGAGATTGGTTTTCTTAAATGTTTTCGTTTTTCTCCTTTTTATTTTAGGTAAAAGGGCAATCCTTGTTCCATCCATCAAAAAAAATGGACCTGAAAGTAGATGGGGAACAACTAGATCTGGATCCTGGTCAAACTTTAATTTACTATCTTGATGAAAAAGCCCCTGAATTTTCAATGCAGGGCCTAAAAGCTGGTATTATAGCTGTCATTGTGGTTGTGACAATAGCAGTTATTGCTGGTATTGTTGTGCTGGTAAGTACAGAACAAGTACAATTTAATTTAAGGATATAGCCTTTTTTTTTCTTTCTTTTTGGTACTGGGGATTGAACCCAGGGGCACTTAACCACTGAGCCACATCCCCCAGACCTTTCATTTTTTATTTTGAGACATTATCTCACTAAGTTGCTGAGGCTGGCTTCTAACTTGCAATCCTCCTGCCTCAGCCTCTCAAATTGCTGGGATTACAGGCATGTGCCACTACACCTGGCAAGGATCTAGTCTTATTTTTTTGTACCAGGGATTGAATCCAGGGGCACTCAACCACTGAGCCACATCCCCAGCCCCTTTTTTTTTTTGCATTTTATCTAGAATCCAGATCTAACTGAGTTGCTTTGGGCTGTTATCACTGTTGATCTGGTGCAAAATTGCTAAATTACTGAGGCTGAACTTTGAAATCACAATCTTCTTGCCTCAGCCTCCTGAGCTGCTGGGATTACAAGTGTGTGTCACTGCACCCAGCAGGGATATATTCTTTCACTTAAATTTTTTGCCCCTAGTACTGGGGATTGAACTCAGGACCTCATGTATATGTTTAAGAATATATTCCTTTATTTTATTTTATTTTTTTAAGTACTGGGGGCACTTTACCATTGAGCTAGTCTCTAATCCTTTTTTATTTTGAGATAGGATTTCACTAAGTTGCTTAGAGTCTTGCTAAATTGCTGATGCTGTACTTGAACTTGTGATCCTCCTACCTCAGCCTCCCGAATTGCTGAGATTATAGGCATGCACCACGTCCTGGGCTTAACTTTTTGTTAAAAGTTAAGAGCTGTGGGTGTAGCTCAGTGGGAGAGCATTTGCCTTGCATCCATGAAACCCTGGGTTCAATCCCTAGCATGGCAATAAAAGAAAAAAAAAAGTTAATTAAAAAAAAACTACAGAGCATAGTGGCACATACCTGTAATCCCAGCCACTTGGGAGGCTGAGGCAGGAGGATTGAGAGTTAAAAGCCAGCCTAAGCAATTTAGTGAGGTCCAAAGCAACGTGGCGAGACCCTGTCTCAAAATAAAAAAGGGAGCCGGGCTTGGTGGCACACGCTTGTAATCCCAGCACTTGGGAGGCTGAGGCAGGAGGATCATGAGTTCAAAGCCAGCCTCAGCAACTTAGTGAGGCCCTAAGCAACTCAGTGAGACCCTGTCTCTAAATAAAATACACAATAGGGCTAGGGATGTGGCTCAGTGGCCAAGTTCCCCTGAGTTCAATCCCTGGTTCCAAAATAAATAAATAAAAAATTAAAATTAAAAAAAAGGGGCTGGGAATGTGGCTCAGTGGTTAAGTGCCCCTAGGTTCAATTCCTGGTACAAAAAAAAAAAATTGCATTTATGTTCTAAAACATATTGAATGAAGCAAAATCTTAATTTTTTCCCCCTAATTTTATAATTCTGTAGTGAATGAATGCCAAGCAGGATGGTGCTCTTCTGTAATCCCAGTAATGTGGGAGGCTTGCTCAGCATCAGTAAAGTTCAACACAACAGAATTCAGAAATAGGTTTGAGGCTATATGGGAACTTATATTTTTTAAATTTTATTTATTTATTTATTTATTTTAGTTGTAGATGGACACAATGACTTTTATTTATTTATTTTTATGTGGTGCTGAGAATCGAACCCAGTGCTTCACAC
>JAJEJO010000553.1:18412-90266 GCA_020662805.1 Glaucomys volans
AACTGAGCCACATCCCCAGCCCTATTTTGTATTTTATTTAGAGACAGGGTCTCACTGAGTTGCTTAGGGCCTCGTTAAGTTGCTGAGGCTGGCTTTGAACTCATGATCCTCCTGCCTCAGCCTCCCAAGTGCTGGGATTACAGGCGTGCACCACCGTGCCCCGCACCCTATATTTTTAATTCAGTAGAGTAACCATGTTCCATCTGAATAAAACAAAAGTTGAATTCCTATTTCACCCTATCAGGGCAGGGCATACTGCCCAACTGTGTGTGACAGGTGTATCCAGAGCCCAGTAATATGAAAGGAGTTTGGCAATGTACCCATGTTTATACACAAAATGTAAAAAGATAAGTTTCAAGAAAATTAGTTTAGAAAATGTTTGCATAACTTGGTGGTAAGGAAAACCATCTAAGTCAAGAAATCTAAAATCTATAAAAGAATATATATATAAACTTTTTTGTTTTCTTTTTTTGGTACCAGGGATTGAACTGAGGGGTACTTTACCACTGAGCTCCATCCCCAGTCCCTTTTTATCTTTTTAATTTTAAGAAAGGGTCTCACTAAATTGCCTAGGCTAGCCTAGAATTTTTCTCTTTTTTTTTTTGTTGGTACCAGCAATTGAACCCAGGGGTGCTTAAGCACTGAGTCACATCTCAGCCCTATTTTTTATTTTTTATTTTGAGACAGGGTCTTGCAGAGTTGCTTTGGACCTCGCTAAATTTCTGGGACTGGCTTTGAACTTGGGATCCTCTTGCCTAAGCCTTACAAGTGCTAGGATTATTGACGTGCACCACTCTGCTTGGCTGACCTGGAACTGGGATTGAACCCAGGGGCACTTACACCCTGAGCCACATCCCCAGCCTTTTTTTGTATTTTATTTGGAGTCGTGGTCTCACTGAGTTGCCTAGGGGCCCGGTAAATTGTTGAGGCTGGCTTTGAACTCCTTCTGCCTCAGCCTCCTGAGCTGATGAGGAAACCTACATAAAGGATGGCAGTTGGTATGGACAGACATTTTATAGAATAGTAATTTCAATTGGCAAAGTAAACACAGGAAAGATTCATAGAAATCTGTTTGTCCTGTGGAAATTACAAGTTGCAAAAAGGAAGCACAAAGCGTCTTGTAGTGCTTCTAAGGATGAATCTGGAAAACAACCTGAACATATATTAGCAGGAGGATGCCATGAGTCAATCGCAGTATATCCATGCCATTCCCTTTTGTGAATGAGTTCAGTCTAGATCTTTTGATATGGAAGGGTTCCTGTGATGTTGATCAGGCTGTTCCAAGATGGAACTGATATCACATGATCTCATTTTTAGACCTTCAAACTTACATACGTGTGTTTGCATGTTTGTTTTAATATAGAAAAAGAAGAATGCACATCAAACTGTTAAATTGCATTAAAAGATGATTCTTTATTTTCTAATATATTTTTTGGTTTGTTTCAATGGTTGTGGTAGACTTTTTTTAGGTTAGTCAATTTTTAAGAAACATGGCTCAATAGTACAATGCTTGTCTAGCATGCACAAGGCACTGGGTTCAATTCTCAGCGCTGCATATAAATAATTAATTAGTAAGTAAATAAAAGGACCATCAACAACTAAAAAATAGTAAAAAGAAGAACCATGTTTTAGTAGATTTTGAAATTTTTCACATGGATTTATGGTACATTAAAAGCATATATGTCTGGGTTGGGGTTGTGGCTCAGTAGTAGGGTACTTTCCTGGCATGTGTAAGGCACTGGATTCAATCCTCAGCACCACATGTAAGTCAATCAATCAATAAAAACAAAATAAAGGTCTATCAACAGTTTAAAAAATATTTTTTTAAAAAGCATATATGGGCTGGGCGTGGTGGTGCACGCCTATAATCCAAGTGACTTGGGAGGCTGAGTCAGGAGGATTGCGAGTTCAAAACCAGCCTCAGCAACTTAGCGAGGCCCTAAACAACTCAGTGAGACCCTGTCTCTAAATAAAATACAAATAGGGATTTAGAGACCCTGTCTCTAAATAAAATACAAATGGGGATGTGGCTCAGTGGCCGAGTGTCCCTGAGTTCAATCTCCGGTTCCAAAAAAAAAAGCAAAAAAAAAAAAAGCATATATAGGACTGGGGATATAGCCCAGTTGGTAGAGTGCTTGCCTTAAAAGCACAAAGCCCTGGGTTCAATCCCCAGCACTGCAAAAACAACAACAACAAAATTTTTTTTAAAAAAAGCATATATGTCAATTTAGATTTTAATGTTTGCGTAGCATTTCTAAAGTAGTAATTATTTTTCTCCCATTTAGGTTATTTCCAGAAGGAAGAAAACAACGAGGTATGAGAAGGCTGAGGTAAGTGAATTGTGTATGTAATAAAAAGGCCCTGTGTAGTCTCTCATGTCTTAGTAATAACTGTTCTTTCCTGGATACTGATAGATCTCATTTACACTGAAGATCCTTAGGGCCTTAGGGATGGTCTTAGATACCTTTTACTGCATGAGTTTCATGGCAGACCACATTATATTGAATTCTGCTTCATTAGTGTCAATGTTTAAAGGGATCTTTTAGAACCATATTCTAGTGGAGTCATATTAGAGAAACTTAGTGTGGCTAATGGCCTGATTTATTGTGTCTATGCCAGTGAATAATAATTTAAGATGAATTTAATTTGTCATAGTAAATCTGTTACATACTAACTAGTCATGCATACTGGTGTGAAGTCAGTGTCAGATTGTTAGTGTGTTGCAGTCACTTGGAATTGGATATGAACACATTGGTCCTTGAACTCTTATCAATAACATTTTGTACATACTCACCATTTTTGTATATCTATGTATTTATTTGTCATTGTATAGGTGCCACTTACTAGTATTTTATAAAATAATGAAAACAGAAATGTAAAATATTGAAAAAATCTAATAAAACCAGAAAGTTCCAACATTTTCTTCCCATTCCATAATAGATCATCTGGTTTATCTGATTGGTGGCCACAGGCCCCAGGGACTGCATTTTAACAGACAGGCAAAATGATGGTATAGTATATATTTAAGAGCAATATAGACCTGAGTTTGGCAATTTAACTGGCTAGGCAGTACAATTTCTTTAAACTTCCATGTTTTCTCATCTGAAAAATGGAGCTCATAATATAGACCTGCTGTCATTGTTTCATTTCTGCCCACAACTAATAGTAAGATCTGGGACACATCACTTAATTCTGAACTTCAGTTTCCTGCCAGACACAGTAGTATATGCCTTAATCACAGCAACTTGGGAGGCAGAGGCAGGATAATTGCAAGTTTGAGGCCAGCCTCAGCAATTTAGTGAGACCTTATCTCAAAATGAAAGAAGTCGGTGGTGGGGGGTTGAGGGATTGGCTGAGAAGGTAGTTCAGTTGTAAAGTGCCCCTGGGTTCAGTTCCCAGTACCCCTCCCCCAAAAAAGAACTTCAATTTCCTCACTTGTACACTTGTACAGTGAAAAATTAATAATAGAAAATGATTTGATTCTTCCTGGGTATAAAAATAACATGCATTTAGTAAAAAATCTATTCTTAAAGGTCTAGCATACTGCTATTCCCAGTCAATTTTGGCCATTTTATTTTTTAAACTATTTCACAATGAACAAAATTATTTTGAAATTTCTCTGTACTTTCCCACTCTGTTTCAGATAAAGGAGATGGGTGAGATGCATAGGAATCTCAGTACATAACTACTGTAATGTGAAGATTAACTCCAAGAAAGGAAATCATCAAAGGAACTTGGATTACATATGAAGATGGAACGTAGGAAGATGGAACAAAAAGGAAGATCTTTGAGGATTACTGTTTTGTTGGTTAACATCATATATTTGTAATAATGAACCTGTACTCACAATATAAGCAGCTTGAAATTGGCATTACCAATCTTGAAATTTGACCAGTGTCTTATATGTGCAAATCTAATAATATAAAACCAGGAACTTTGGCTGCATAGTTAAAATTATTTATGCATAATATTGAAGAGTGTGCATTAAATATGCTTCCACAGTAGTGTTTGAATGACCACCGTCTCATTCATTTGTGATTGACATTGCCTTTCTATTTACTTTGAGACTTGTACATATAAACTTTTTTTATGAAGTGTGAAATAAAACATTTTGAATTTCCTAACTGTTTGAATCAAATTTTCTAGCATGCACATCTGATAAAAAAAATGCTCTGAGAGCTGGGGGTATAGTTCAGTGGCAAAGTGTGTATTTAGCATGCACAAGGCCCTGGGTTCAATTCCCAGTACCAATAACTAAAACAAAACAAAAATGCTCTGAGTGCTAACTACTAATTAGAGTTCTGCACAAATACTTTCATGTATAATGTATAACACATTACAATATAGAACTATTACATAGAAAAACAATTTTATTCTGAATGAATTTTAAGGTTCTGTTTTTTGGCCTATGCCCTGAGGAAGAATTGATGGAGAGTGTTATGAAATGATTTCTATGGTTGAGCTAGAGTAGCCTTAAGTACACCATTTTATCAATCTATCTTTTATCTATCAACCAGGAGTGCCACATCCCCAGCCCTTTTTTATTTTGAGACAGGAGCTCACTAAGTTCTCTAGGGCCATGCTAAATTGCTGAGACTGGCTTTGAATTTGTGATCCTCCTGGCCTCAGTCTCCCGAGATGCTGGGGTTACAGGCATGTGCCACCACCGCCTGGCTGTGTTATCAATATCTTAATAAACAATTATGGTGCAAACACAGACCTTCACACTAGCTCTAGGAACAGATTCTTTCCTTGTGCAGTGTCTCTCTAGTGCCCTCTGCTGATCAAGTTGCAGACTCACTTCCAGAGTAGGCAAAAAGGTGAATTTGAAAGGAGCAATAAGTAACGCACAGTCTTCAACACATTGCCTTCTAGTCTGTCCTATTTCTTCTGAAAGTATTCTTACTAAGGGCAACACTGACTTACTAACTGGCAATGTCTTCATACCTGTCACTGTGCTAAATGTTCATTGGTTTCTGGTTATTTTTCTCTTCCACTGACCATATGATGTTTTTTCTTCTGTTTTTTTTTTTTTCATAATGATATAGATATTCTCAGGATTTGTCCTTTTTTCTGTCCTTCCTCCTAGACAATTTCATCCATTCCCTAAACCTAGATAATAACATCTAAACCTAGATAATAACAAATGCACCATTACCATTTCTGTTCATCTTAAATTTTAGACTATTTCATGTAGCTAGTGTTCAATGATCTCACCTCTTCCTTCACAAACCTATTTCATCTCTCCTTTTTACCACTCATAAGAGAGTGTCTCATGCATCTTAGTCAAGTACTGTACCACTGAAATATATCCTCAGCCCCATTTCTTGTATTCTCAAAATCAGTTAATGCCTATACCATGAACCAAGGCCAAAATTCCTTTCCTTTTCACTTCCATTCTTCTAGTTGCCAGACCCTGTGATTCTCCCTCAGAAATAAATGTTTCTCTAATGTCTTATACATTTTCAATGATCTCTGCCACCCATTTATCCCTTCTCTCCTGAACAATACAGTGACCCCAAAATTATTTGCCTAAAATTGATCTTTTTTTTTTCATTTCTGGACATAGAACCTCATGCATGTTAGGCAAGCATTCTACCACTGAGCTATATCCCTAGTCCTTTGCCAGTTATGTTTAGAAATTCAGTTTCCCAAGTGGGATGGGGAAATATGTGAAACTTAAGTAAGACACAATTATTTAATATTACATAGAAATTTGTCATCAGTTAATGGAGCTATATGGCTGAATAAACAGATACTGTTAAAAACAACCTCCTAGACAAAATGATTACAGGCACATACCCAATTCTAATTTGAAGATGATCTTTAAGCATGCCAAATCCTCAATGGCATTTTGTAGAAAAAAGTAAGGGTTATTGTTATTAGTCGCACGATGAGAAGAATGTTTGGAATCATCAGCTATCTTCTAAGTCTGGCTGAAGGTCATTGACCTCTGTTAGGGCTAATAGCTAGATGAATTTTCTATATTTTATGCCAATTAAAACAGGAACCATATATAAACAGGAACCATATGTAAAAACAAAGTACCATATGATCTTACCGGACGTGGTGGTGCATGCCTATAATCGAGCAACACGGAAGGCTGAGGCAGGAGGATCCCAAGCTTGAGGTCAGCCTCAGCAATTTAGTAAGACCTATCTCAAAATTAGAAAAACAAACAAATAAACAAAAAGAACTGGGGATGTGGCTCAGTGGTTAAGGCTCCCTGGGTGAAATCTTTGGTACCACAAACATACAAACAAAAAAACCCAACTTAGGGGGCTGAAGCAGGAGGATCACAAGTTCAAAGCCAGCCTGGACAACTTAGAAAGACCTTGTCATGAAAAATACAAAAGTCAGGAGATGTAGCTCCTTGAGAAAGCACTCCTGGTTTCAAACCTCAACACCATAAAACAAAAACCCAAAATCAGTAGATATTGATAAAATGTTTGCCAATATTATTAACTATGAATAAACACACATAAGTATCCATTCCTGTCCTTTCCAGGTGTTTAGTAAGAAAGAAATATATTCCTAAAACAATGTGGCAAGTATTATAATAAAAACTATGAATTAGGTGGGACCTCGAAATGCAACTAACTACACTTGTGGAAGCTGCGCCGACTTTCCTAAGACGTCTACAGAGGACAGAAGGAAGATCCAGAGAACACAAATGACAGGGGAGGGTCAAGTGTGTGTAGAAGACACAAGGTGCAGGAAGTTCATGGCCCCAGATCAGAAGTGGGGAAAGAAGCCCAGTGCTGCCAAACCTGGCAGCCACCTTGCTGAGAAGGTCATGTGCAGTCACATGGTCCACACTTCCTTCAATTCACCAATGCTTTTGAATTTTAACCCGCAGGCCATTGGCTTCTGATTTGAACTGATTGTCAGGAATACTAAGGAGGGAGATTTTTTTGTTTTGTTTTGTTTTGTTTTTTTGGTACTTGGGGATTGAAAGCAGGGGTGCTTTACCAATGAGTTACATCCCCAGCCCTTGGTAAAAGTAATTCTGACATAGTATCTCACTAAGTTGCCCATGCTAGCATTGAACTTGGGATTCTCCTTCATTAAACCTCCAGAGTTGCTGGGACTAAAGGCATGCAGCACCATTCCTCTGGGCCACAACTTTTTTAAAAAGACTGGAAGGCCCTTCCTCCAGAAATTACAACTCATTATACATAAATGGGCTTAAGAAATGTGTTTGAAAATCTAGGGTGATTTTGCTGCTTAATATTTGAGGGCCCCTTCTTTGGGGGAAGAGTGAGTTACTTAGGAGAGTGCAATACCTTTCTAAAGTAGTTAAGTCAGCAGGAGGAATACTGACTTCCTCCAGGTCAGTGCTTAAGGTTTAAAAATATTTCAACCACTTCACCTTCTATATTTTTTTCTTACCCGAACATTCGGCAACATTTAGGTTATCTACTACATTACCTGAACCCATTCATTAGAATGTAAGCAGAACAAAAGGCATGAATTTTCTACTTGCTGGTTATCCTAAGAGCCAAGAACACTATGGCAATTAGCAGGTCTTATAAATGTTTTTCCTTTTTTTCCCGCCTTTCTGGCATTAAGCATTGAACCCAGGGTCTCTCACATGCTAGTCAAACACTTTACCATGGAAAGATTACCCTCCAGGCCCTAAACTGATTTTTTTTGGTGGGTACTGGGGATTGAACCCAGAGTGCTTAACCACTGAGCCACGTCTGTCCCCAAGTCCTTTCTATTTTTTATTTTGAGACAGGGCCTCGCTAAATTGCTGAAGCTAACCTTCAACTAGCAATCCTCCTGCCTCAGCCTCCCAGGGTCACTAGGATTAAGGTCGTGAGCCAACACTCCCTGATAAATCAGTGTTTCTGAATGAATTCAATGGATGGGCTAATAGGAAAAAATCTGGCTAACAGGAAGCCATATAAAGGCTTATTGTGGAGTATAAACCCGCAGTCTTGACGCTGGCAGTTTGGTTAGAAAGGAAAAGGGGGAGAGTCCGGGGAACAAGTTTAAAAAACATACTGAGAAAAGGCAGGCTAGGTTTTGTTTTCAAGCTTCTTAGGGATTTTAGTCCCAAGCTTTAAGGCACAAAAGAAACTCAACACCTGCCGGAACTTCTCATCAGGTCACCGCCCAACCTAGCGGCTCGCCCACCTGGGCTACAAGCCCGGCAGCCAGGAAAACCCGGAGAGCTGATCTAGTTTAAGGAAGGATTCGCTTCGGAGGGTCTGCGTGCGACCTAGCCGCAGGCATGCGCAGTAAGCAGAGTCCTCAGCGTGCGCGGGAAGCAAGACAGCGTCCGTTTATGATTGGCTACCGCGGCTGACTCCCACCCACCGGGGCACAGCGCTGGATGCTGATTGGATGTGTCCGCAGAGGCCGGACGCCGCCGGGGGGCGAGGGAGGGGAGGCGGGAAATATCCTGGTGGGTGTGGGGTCGCGCGGTTCTCTCCTCCAGCCTGTGGAGAGGTTCCGAAATGGCGGTGCAACCGAAGGAGACGCTGCAGCTGGAAAGCGCGGCCGAGGTCGGCTTCGTGCGCTTCTTCCAGAGCATGCCAGAGAAGCCGACCACCACCGTGCGCCTCTTCGACCGGGGCGACTTCTACACTGCTCACGGCGAGGACGCGCTGCTGGCCGCCCGAGAGGTGTTCAAGACCCAGGGGGTGATCAAGTACTTGGGGCCAGCAGGTGAGCCTGGGCGGCGTGGCCTCGGGAGGACCGGGCTCCCGGGCCTGTGGGCGGCTCCCGTGCCCCGTCGGGAAGTGGGCGGCGGGCAGCTGTCCTGCGCCGAGCCTGGGGGGGCGCGAACGTTACTTCCCCCAGGCGAATTCCGCTTCCTCCGGTGCTTGTACGGCCTGGGAGGCGCGGCCGCTCTTCCCGAAATCCGTTCGCCCCGCACCTGGACTCCTAATGAGCTCTCCTGGAATGTTTCTTGAGCCAGGTGTTCTGTTTCATCTTGCGGCAGTCTCGCCTTGGCGGGATGGAGCTCTTTAATTACAGCCAGCAGCCCAGGGAGGAGGCTTACAGTGGTGGGGGGTGTTGGGAGACTTCTTTATGCTACCCACTGCATTTTGCTCGCACGACTCGCCATTTTTACCGTTAGTCCCGCTGGGGGACCTGTGATGGACCACTTCAGTTGAAGGGAAGTATGGAGAAGTGCTTAACACCGTGAACTGGTCCAGGACTCATGCTCCCTGGATTCTAGTTGCGGCTGCATCTATGCAGCATCAGTTTTTCCCTGAAGGCTGCAAACTTTTCACCGTGTGTGGGCTGGATGTTCTAAATAGTTCATGCTGATCTCTTTCCTCCATGGCTTCCTTTCTTTTTCTTTGAGTTATGATAAGGGAAAGAACATTCAGGGGAAATTAAGGAGCCCTGTTCTGATCCTTATCCTGCTACGTGCAAACAGGATGTTACTGAAAAATGTTTCATTAGGTAGAAATTTATTGTCGGGCAGGGTTATGGACGCTAGGTGAAAGGACTGTCTTGATTTTCATAGAACTCACTTTAGTGGAGAAAAAGGCAGAAATAATTGCAGTTCAAAGTAAAGCTAAGTGGAGGTGGAGGTGAATGCGTAACAAGTTGGCCAGAAAGCATAGAAGCAGGATCACCAACGACTGGAGACAGCAGAAGAAGCATTACCCAAGATGCCAAATTTCGTTTGAGACTTGGTTGAATGGGAGTTTGCTGGGGAAGAGGGCCTTGAAAGGAGGTCGATTTTTATTGCTCGTGTAGTAAATTATGGGTGAGGAAACTGGTGCAGGTAGATGGGATCACGATCATGGGTTGGGGATGTGTCTCAGTGGTAGAGCTGTTGCCTGGCAGGCTTAAGGCCCTGGGTTTGAGCCCCATCATTAAAGTGAGGATCACAAAAAGCTTTTTATTTATCTTTTTTGTGTGTGAGGTGCTGCGAATGGAATCCAGGGCCTCTTACATGCTAAGTAGGTGCTGTAACAGTGAACTATATCCCCAGACCATAAAAGGCTTTTTATGTCATAGGCAATGAGAGATCTGAAGACTTAAGTAAATACCCTGTTGTTGGGTCACTTTGGCTGTAGTGTGAAGGTTGGGTCAGAAGGGGACAAGTGTAGAAGTAGACAAAGAGTTAAAAGACCAGCCAGAAAGTTTATGGGTGGCTTCATAATACTTAATGATGGTCCAAGTTGCTTTCTAATTTTAAAGTTGCTATTTTATGTTTGAATTCCTTTTAAAGTAGTTTTTAGCATTTGATGTGAAAAGTTCTCTTTTTTTTTTGCACAGGGGATTTAACCTAGGGGTGCTTAACTACTGAACTACATCCCTGGCCTTTTTTGTTTTTTGAGACAGGGTCTCACAAAGTTGCTTAAGACTTCACTGAGGCAGACTTTGAATTTGCAATCCTCCTCCTTTAACCTCCCAAGTACCTGGGATTACAGGCATGCACTACCATGCCTGGCTGATGTGAAAAGTTCTAAACACACTTATATATTTGTGTAATTTGGATCACTGATTTTTCTAAACACCCATTCTAATACTTGATTTTATTTTTTTATTTTTGTACTGGGGATTGAACCCAGGGCACTTTACCACTAAGCTAAGTTTTCAGCCCCTTTTATTTTTTATTTTGAGACAGTCTTAACTAAGTTGCCGCGGTTGACTTTGAACTTGGGATCCTGCTGCCTCAGCTTCCCAAGTACCTGGGATTACAGGCACACACCACCAAACTTGGCAATTTTTCTAATTTACATTATGAAAGGAATTATGGGTGCTAAGTATTACATCTGTTTATTGGGAAAAAAATGTAGTATGAACATTCAGAAATCTTATTTTGAAGCATAGATTTTTTTTTTTTTTAAATATAATGCTTCTTTTGTTGTCCTTGAAGATTAAAATGTGTTTTGTACCGGGGACCCAGCTTGGTGGTAGAGTGCTTGCCTAGCATACACCCTGAGTTCAATCCCCAGTGCTGCCGCCAAACAGCAGTGTTTTGCAGGGACGTTTATTAACACTAACATAGATAGTCCCTTTATCTTAATCATGTTGGGAATATGACTAAAGGTGAATTTAACTTTCCAAAGAGGCCTGCAGAGAACTGTGTATTATTCCCGAGGATCTGTTCCTTACATTAGAGACTAAATGCTGCAGGCGTATTTACAGTATTGTTCTAGTTTTTATTTGGGCATTATAATAAGAGATATAAAAAGATGGGAACTTTGTTACTAGAATTGACAAAAATAATTGAAAAAAGGGAGGGACTCCAAGCCCAGAATGTACCATCATTTCCCAAAGCTGGTAAATTCTCCAAAGTGAAATGTAAGCTTGGAATATTATTCAGCCTTAAAAATGACGACCCTGAATTTTTTGACAACATATGTGAAACTTAAGTACATTATGCTAAGTAAAATAACCAGACACAGAAAAAATACTGCATGATCTCACTTATATGTGGATTCCCTTTTGTGTGTGTGTGTGTGTGTGGTATTGGGGATCTAACCCAGGTACTTGTGCATGCAAGGCAAGCACTTTACCAACAGAGCTATATCCCTAGCCCTACATGTGGATTCTTAAAAAAGTCAACTACAGGGCTGGGGATGTAGCTCAGTTTAGAGTGCTTGCCTTGCATGCGCAAGGCCCTGGGTTCAATCCCCAGCACCCCACCCGCCAAAAAAGTCAACTACATAGAAACAGTAGAATGATGATTACCAGGAACAGAAAGGAAATGGGAAGGTGTCGATCAAAGGGTACAAAGTTGTGGTTACACAGAATGAACTACTAGAGATCTAATGTGCCATCTCTAGAGTTTTTCTAGAGGACTATAGTTAATATTGTATTGTACCCCGCAGATTTACCAAGAGAGTAGATTTTAGGTGCTTTTTCCACAAAGTAACTATGTGAATTAATGACTGTATTAATTTGCTTGACTATAGTAATCATTTCACTGTGGATATGTATAGCAAAACATGTTGAGACAGCTGCTCAGGACGATCTCTCTCAAGTTCAAGGCCATCCTGGACAACTTAGACCCTGTCTCAAAATAAAAAAGGACTGGAGGTGTAATTCAGTTGTACAGCATCCCTGGGTTCAGTTCCAAGTACCACAAAACAAGTGTTGTGTACAATTTAAGATAATAAACAAAAGAAATTGTTTTTTTGGGGGGGGGGGGGTCCTGGGGGATTGAACCCAGGACACTCCACCACTGAGCCACATCCCCAGTCCTATTTTGTATTTTATTTAGAGACAGGGTCTCACTGAGTTGCTTAGGGCCTCGCTAAGTTGCTGAGACTGGCTTTGAACTTGCGATCCTCCTGCCTCAGCCTCCCAAGTGCTGGGGTTACAGGCGTGTGCCACCGTGCCTGGCAGGAAATAGTTCTTTAAGTTATGGCACCAAATACTTAAAATCCCTCCATACCTGTTTTACCAGGAGACTGACTTCCCATATTATTTCTGCAACCCTCAATTCATCTAAACTTTCTGCTCTAAAGTCTTCACAGTACTTTGTTTTGGCTCTATTCTCCCTTCTTTGACTCGAACAATTGTTGCTCTTTTTCTAAACTCTTCTGCTGTCTATGCTCAGTCTCAGTTCCTATTCCATAGATAACAATTTTCTGTTTACCTCCTCACCTGCCCATACCAGAAACCCAGTCCTCTCTTGAGAAATCCTATTCAGTGTCATACATGAACCAGAGCATTAGCATCCCTTGGGTGTTTGTTAGAGGTTTGGAATGTGAGGCCCCACTCGAGACTTGCCCAATCAGAATTTTCATTTAAGGATGTCCTCAGTGGTTCCTATACATCTCAGTTTCTCAGTTTCTGAGGAGCGTTTCAGAGTACACTGATTTCCTGGTTGAGGTTGTACTTCCATTCTTGACAAATCTTAGACCTGTTACCCTTCCTTCCTTTTTTTTTTTTTTTTTTTTTTTTTTTTAAATGCAGTTTTCCTATGTTGCCCAGGCTGGCCTCAAACTCAAAGATCCTCCTGCCTCAATTCTAGAGTAGCTGGGAGTACAAGTGCATGCCACCACACCCAGTTTCTTTCCCTACTTTTCTTTTAAATGGTACTGAGGATTGACTTTAGGGCCTTGCTATGCAAGTGCTCTATCACTGGGCAATGTCCCCAGCTGTAGGAGAAGCCCCTGGTTCTTGGCTAGCATCTGTGAATGTCTCAAGGGTGTAAGGAGTACCAACACTCACACAGGGCTGACAGGCAAACCTGCAGGAAGGAGCTTTTCACTGTAGCAGGCCAGAGAAGCAAAGACCCCCTCCCCATAATTAGCATAATTGTTGCCAGGGAAACCTTAGGAGGTTTGGATTAGACACCAAGCAAAGAGGTTAGTGAAAACATGATTGGACAAGGTACATCTTTACTTCACATGTCTATATGTTACATGATTGGACACAATTTCAAACCCTAATTAACATAAGGGCAGACAGGTAATAAGTCTTAATTGGTTTTATAAGAACAAAACCTCCACACAATAAATGAGTTTTGCAGGCGGTTCACCACTCTCTTGCACTCACCCAACTCCCTGTGTCTGTGTTTTGACTCTACCCGGCTCCCCCCCCACCGGGTTAGCCGAGGTTCAAAAGAACACCAACCCCCAGCCTCACAGTAAATTTTAGACTATTTTCATCTCTTTAAGAAACCCATACCCTTTATTAGTCCCTGTTTCCCCCCAAAATCTTCCCAGCCCTAGGCAGCCAGTAGACTACTTGGTATGTAAATGGAATCATATAATATGTCGTCTTTTGTTTAAAGGTTCATCCGTGTTATCAGTATTTCATTTCTGTGTTGCAGGGAGGATACTGGGGATTGAACTTAGGGACTCTATCACTGAACTACACCCCAAGCCCTTTTTATTTTTTACTTTGAGACAGGGTCTTGCTAAGTTCCCCCAACTGGCCTCAAACTTGGGATCCTCCTGTGTTAGTCTCTGGAGTAGCTGGAATTACAGGCATGTGCCACCACACCTGGATGAATTTTTTTAACACGATATTTTGTCATATACATAGTAAAACTTCAGTGGAGTTCAATTACTTGGGTTAATGGAATAATCAATCAGTCATTCTAGTTTGCCTGGGACTGATGGGTTCCTGAAACATAGGACTTTTAAATGGTGAAACTGGGGAAGGTTTAGGCAAACCCAGATGAGTTGTTACCTTATGTGCTATGCAAAAATGGAAAATAATTTAAATGGAACCTGCCATTCTACTCTGAAGTTCTGAACCAGAGTGAGTGCTAGTTGGAATATTTAAATCTTCTGCAGCCTAGATAGGCCTTTGAGAATTAGAGTACTGGCTTTGCTGAATGAGAATCTAGAAGAGGTATTTGTAATTTTCATGCAGCTTGTTTTCTAAATGCAAGCTACAGAAATAGCAGATTTGTTCAGTTCCAAGAAAATATGGGTGTGTTGAACTTAGATGAAAACTGGTGGCCTAAAAAGTGCTTTGACAAGAATTTGAATTGGTTGACTATTTTTTAAATTGGGAGATTTCATGAAAAAATTCATATTGTGAGTTTGTTTTGAAAAATCTGGGGCTGGGGGTGTGGCTTAGTGGTAGAGTGCTTGCCTAGTGTGCATAAGGCCCAGAGCTCAGCACTGCAGAACGAAAATTAAAATCCACCAAGCTGGAAACTTTGGACAGAAATATTCCCGTAGTTAAGCAGTAAGGTGTTACTGAGGAGCTGTTCCTTATGACCTAATGAGTCCAGAGTCTTCATTTATCCCCGTCCGTTACAGGTCCTGTCATTATTTAGGTCTTTGTTGAAGCTGTTTGCCATCTGCAGATCCGTTATCTTGGGCCTCTATTGCTCATGTTACCTGCCTGGTCTATAGATATTGCAGTTTGCCAGACATGGATTAGATTATAAGAAATGTTCTAAGGGACCAACCTAGAGATTTGAGATTTAAGTGAGTTTTAGGATGTCTGTTGACAGTAGGGATTTCTGTCTGGTACTTAAAATTTAAGTACCTGATTGAGGTTTAAACTGTGTCCCAAATTATGAGATTTTGAATACAAATCTTATTATGTCACGTATTTTCTTTTTTCTTTTTCTTTTCTCTTTTTTTTTGGGAGTGGTTACCAGAGATTGAACTCAAGGGCACTCAACCACTACATCTCCTGCCTTTTTTATTTTTTGATATAGGGTCTTTCTGGATAGCTTACAGCTTCTTTAGGTTGCTGAGACTGACTTCAAACCTATAATCCTCCTGCCTCAGCCTCCTGAGCTTCTGCAAATACAGGCATGTGCCAGCATGCCCAGCTGCCATTTACTCTTTATTTATGCTTATTTATATTTGTTATTTATATGTTACCTCCAGTCCTGCCATCATCTTTTTATTTTGGGGGAGAGGGGTAGTCACAGGAATTGAACCCGAGGAAGCTTAACCACTGAACCACATTCCCAGCCCTTTTTATTTTTTATATTGAGACAGAGGCTCTCTAAATTGCTGAGGCTGGCCTCAAACTTTTGATCCTTCTGCCTTAGCCTTCCAAGTCATTAGGGTTAGAGGTGTGTGCCACAAGACCCAGCTGCAAATGATGCTCTAAATGAATAATTGATATCTGTATTTTATGAAAATTGAACCCCCCATCCCCAATATTAGAATTGAATCAGGGACTGTACCACTGAGCTACAACCCCAGCCTTTTTATTTTTTACTTTGAGACGTGGTTTTGGTAAGTTGCCTAGGCTGGCTTGGAATTTGTGATCCTCCTGCCTCAGCCTTCCGAGGCAGAGATTATAGGCATGGGCCACCATGTTGGGAGAAAATTGAGTATTTTACTTGATGGTGTGGGTGGTTTTAATTATTTTATAAAGGAATTGATATCTGTTAATCAGAACCAAGCTAAAACTAATTTTCCATGTAAGACCATTTCTCCACATTGAAACTATTGACATTTTGGACTAAACAAATAATTTGATGTTGTGAGGGGTGTCATTTTAAATTTGTGTGTGTGTGGTATTGGTGAAACTATAGTTTCTCCACTTCTGCTGGTGGGTAGGGTCTGCCTAAACTGCAGGCTTCTGCAGCCCAGAAGGCCTGTGTCTTTTCCATTGCCATTAAGTGACATGTTGCAACTCTTAATGGCATGCTGTGCCCTCCTGTGTTGCAGCAGACCCCAGCAGTTCATTGCCAATTTCTTCTTTCTGGGTTCTTACCTCCCAAATTGGAAGAATGAAATCCTCAGACTTGGGTGAGTGAATGTAAAAGTAGGATTTATGCAAGTGTGAATAGAAACAACTCTGACAGGGCAGTAAGGGATCTGATAGGAGTTGCTGCTTGAGTGTGCTAGTCTAGGGGTTTATATAGCACTTGGATCAATGCTGTAGGTCCAGATTTATGCTAATCAGGGTTTAGAAAAATACTAATGCTGTTAAGATTTATGCTAATCAGGTTTTGGAAAGGTACTTAGGCTATTGGTTAACCCTGAGTCTGTAGGTCTTCCTGTAGGTCTGCTCCACTTCTGTGGCTGCTCACCTGCAATCCCAGCTTCCCAGGAAGTTGAGGTAGACAGGTTATGAATGCTTGGGGGTTTGGAACTGCAGTGCTGTGTGGAGCAGACTTCCATACAGAGCCAGGTTGTTGCAGGGTGACAGGTTGTTTTAACCTGGCTTGCCAAGTGCAAGTGTTGTATCACTTGCTCTCCTGCCCACCCTAGCCGCAGCTCCTGGACAAGGACTTGGCTTCACTGGGCATTGAACCCAGGGCCTCATGCATGCTAGCTCTGCCACTGAAGTACAGCTCAGCCCAGTTCTGTGCCCTTTTTTTTGTGTGTGGGGGGGTGATTCTAGGGATTGAACCCAGGGCCTTGTACTGTTAAACAAGTACTTTACCCCTAAGTTATATCACTCAGCCCTCCTATGCATTTGTAATAGCATCCTTGTCTCTATTCTCTAGATTCCATTAGTATCCCCTGTTCCCCTCTTGTTGCAACCCATATGTTTCCAGACATCAACAGATGTCCGCTATGGGAGCAAAATTGCCCCTAGTTAAGGAAAAAAAAATTTTTTTTGATACTGGGAATTGAAGACAGCTACATCCCCAGCCCTTTTAATGTTTATTTTTAGGCAGGGTCTCAACTAAGTTGCTTAGGGCCTTGAATTGTGATCTCCTGCCTCAACCTCCCTAGTTGCTGGTATTACAAGCTTGCCAGTAACACCAGAAAGTTTGAAAAGTCTTCATGTTGATTATATCAGGGAAGTAGGTGTACTCATAATCAGAAGGGATAGACTGGCAACATTTATCAAAATCATGTGTCTTTTAATAAAATCTAGTTTTAGGACTTTATCTTTACAGATGTACTCACATTTGGAGAATGAAACATGTACAAGATTGTTCATGTAGCACTGTAATAACAAAAGACTGTAAACCTATATATTCATCAGTAAGAGGCTTGTTAAATTATAAAGCATCTTTATAGTCACTGAAACGTTTGCAGCTATAAACACAAAGAAGCAAATTGTGTACTCCTGGAACAATCTCCAGAATATCTTAAAGTTAAAAGCATAATATTATGTCTAGCATGCAGCTATTTATATAAAAAAGGAAAAACCAATACTTTATATTCGCGGCATATATAGCGTATATGTGGAACTATGATCTATAAACTGATAAATTAGGTTGGTGACCTGGATGTGTAGGGGACAGTGGTGAAAGGAAGACTTTGCTCTACTCCTTTCAACCTTTGAATTTTGAGCTCTATGAATGAATAATGACGTGTGTGTGTGTGTGTGTGTGTGTGTGTGTGTGGTGGTTTCACACATGCCAGACAAGTGCCCTACCAGGTCTTGAACTTGGAATTGGCCTGCCTCAACCTCCCAAGTAACTGGGATTACGTTTGTAGGCTATCATGCCCAGCCAGTTTTAGTACCTAGATTTGAACCCAGGAGCACTTAACCATTTAGCCAAGTCCCTGGCCCTTTTTGTTTTATTTTGAGACAGGGTTCTCACTGAGTAGCTGAGGCTGGCTTTGAACTGGTGATCATCCTGCCTCAGCCTCCCAGGTCACATCTGAGCCTGGCAGCTTTGGTTTTTATAAAGACTTTTATCAAAACTTGTGAAAAACAAATTATAAGAAAGGACAAGTTGCTGGGCATGATGGTGCTCACCTGAAATCCCAGCATCTCAGAAGGCTGAGACCATCATGAGTTCAAGGCCAGCCTCAGCAACTTAGACCCTGTCTCTCAAAATAAAAAAAGGGCCAGGGATGCAGCTCAGTGTTAAAGTGCTCTTGGGTTCAATCCCTGGTACAAAAAAAAGTTGGCTATATGCATTTACAGATTCTTTGGTCTTTATTTTTTTTTCCAGAATTTTAATTTGTAGATACCACAAAACCAGGGGAGTTACGTCTGGTCACCATTGTATATCTTCATCTGCCATAGCCCCTGAGGCTTACAATAGGTCTTCCATAAACGATTGAGTGATTGAGTTAGTGGGGCTGGAAAGATTGTGTTAGGTACTTGAACACTTATCAAAACTTTAAAATTTTGGGCTGGGGATATAGCTCAGTTTGAAAAGGGCTTGCCTTGCAAACCCAAGGCCCTGGGTCCAATCCCCAGCACTGCAAAAAAAAAACAAAACAAAACTTTAAAATTTTTAATTTTTTTGTTTTTTAGGAGCAAAGACTCTGCAGAGTGTTGTGCTTAGTAAAATGAATTTTGAATCGTTTGTAAAAGATCTTCTTCTGGTTCGTCAGTATAGAGTTGAAGTCTATAAAAACAGAGCTGGAAATAAGGCATCCAAGGAGAATGATTGGTATTTGGCATTTAAGGTAATTATCTTCCTTTTTAATATATTCAATATACTTTTTGTTTTGTTTTGTTTTGTTTTGTTTTGTTTTGGGTACCAGGGATTGAACCCGGGGCACTCGACCACTGAGCCACATCCCCAGCCCTATTTTGTATTTTATTTAGAGACAGGGTCTCACTGAGTTGCTTAGGGCCTCACTAAGTTGCTGAGGCTGGCTTTGAACTCACGATCCTCCTGCCTCAGCCTCCCAAGTGCTGGGATTACAGGCATGCGCCTCCACTCCCGGCTACTTAATATACTTTTTTTAAGAGTAGAAAAAATGTAAAGAATTCAACTACATGTTTTAATATTTTAGCCAGGTTGTGATAGTAAATCTTTGAGAAACTTTCATGTAATTTAGCATGTGGTTGTTAAAAGGTTATGGTTCATATGTTTGAAAATTTAGTAGCTCCTCATTATAAGAAGATGTTCTTGAGTACTCTGAACCTTGTCACTGTTCCTATTGATAATATCCTGTACATAAAGTTGAATTCCAGCATTAAACAAGGATTTTATTTTACTATAATTAAAGAATATCAAACAATGTACATTGTCTCATTTATGCACACTTGTTACATGTTTGTATCTTTATATTTACTCTTTTTGTTAGAATGTTTTTTTTTTTTTTTTTTTTTTTGTGGTGCTGGGGATTGAACCCAGGGCCTGTGCTTGCAAGGCAAGCACTCTACCAACTGAGCTATATCCCCAGCCCTAGCCTGAAACATTTTTAATGGTGATCATTTTCCTTGTTGTGCCTTGGAGGGCCCACTGTTATTCCTGCTACTAATTCCTTAAAGGAGAATAGTGCAACTGATTTTGTTTTATTTATTTATTAACTGTTTTCCTTTCTTCCTTACTAGTCTGTAAGATCATGTTTTTGTACACACACAATACCTACATAAAGCGTGTTCTCAAATACTAGAATAAATTAATGGTTAAAATGTGGGGGGAGGTGAGGTATATTCTTAAAAGGAAGAGGGACAGTGTTTTGGGTTCATAGCAGATTTCATTTCCTTTGTCCCTAATGTATGACCTGCTCAAATCCTCCAAACTTCTATATCCATTTCTCATAAATGGTAAAATTACAAGGTTTTGTGGGGGGTTTTTTTGAGATTTTTTTAAAATATATTTTTCAGTTGTAGGTGGATATAATACCTTTATTTTTATGTGATGCTGAGAATTGAATCCAGGGCCTCACACGTGCTAGGCGAGCACACTACCACTGAGCCACAACCCTAGCCCAAATTACAAGGTTTTTAAATATTTTCTCTGAGGGTTTTTTTTTTCCCCATTGTGACATATAATATTTAAACATTTGATGGAGCTGCTTCAAATATAATGTACTTCATTCTATATTCCCCCACTCCCTTGTGTTTATATATAATATCTGGAAGAACTTAGCATCCCACACTGTAGATTTTGCTAGGAATTTTTTTTTAAGTTTTGTGGTTTTAGGGATTGAACCCAGGGGTACTTTACCACTGAGCTACATCCCTAGCCCCTTTTATTTCTTGAGACAGGATCTCACTAAGTTGCCCAGGGTGACCTTGAACTTGTTATCCTCTTACCTCAGTCTCTGAGATTATATAGTTATGTGCCACCATGCCCAAAGCTTGGTCCAGATTTTTATTAACAATCCATAATTATAAGGAATAAAGAAATATGAAAAGATAAGTGAGTATCATGGTTATGATGATAAAAACATTAAAAGACTGTTCATGCTACTGGTTACTTAAATTTGACTGTTACTATGCTTGTTTGAAGAACTGTTCGTGTCCTGTTGACTCATATGTACTACAGATTGAGTATCCCTGTTGACTCATATGTACTACAGATTGAGTATCCCTGACCTGGATGTTTGAGACCAGAAATGTTTTAAAAGATTTTGGAATATTTTTATATAATATATTTTTGGAATAAGACCTAATTCTAAACACAATTCATTTATCTTTCACATATGTATACTTTTTACACATAGCCTGACGGTAATGTTATACAAGATATTTAATAATTTTTTGTGTAAACAGTTTTATGGCATGGAATTTTCCACTTAGTGTTCTGTGACAGTGCTTAAAAAATGTGGGATTCTGGAGCATTCTGATTTTGGATTTTTGGTTTAGGGGTGCTAAACTGTACCATGTCTGTCATTTGCCCCTGAAATGCCTGATGTTAACAGCAACCTGTCAGCTTCTGATGGGGTTAAAGTATGTAGAATCCCCCACTGGCAAATAAACTAGACCATTTAGATAGCTGATACAGTTTTTTTGTTTTTTTATTTTTTGGGTACTGGGAATTGAACCCAGGAGTGCTTAACCACTGAGCAACATCCCAGTCCTTTTTTGTATTTTATTTACAGGCAGGTTCTCACTGAGTTGCTAAGTACCTCTAAGTTGCTGAGGCTGGCTGTGAACTTAGTCCTTTTGCCTCAGCCTCTGGAGCTGCTGGGATTACAGGCATGTAACACTGTGCCCAACTAGCTGGCACAGTCTTAAAGAGAGATTTTTAACCTTTTTGAAATATTGAAAATAGATCCAAGATCCTTTATTTAGAAATCATTGATCCAGGAAAATCTGCCTTTTACACAGAAATAACCTGATCTAGTGAGGCAACCTTACAAGGTCAATACTTAACCTAGTTATGCTGCTCTTCTATATTATATAACTATTGTGTGAAAATACCAGTATATGTAACTAATGGGTACTTTGGCAGAGTGTAGAAATTTAAGCACAGAATTAAAAGGTTACTAGTTTGGGTACCCAAACTTAACAACTGTGAATATAAACCTAGCTGTCACACTTAAAATTGAAAATCACTCTTTAAAGAATTTTTTTAAATGTGCCCAAGTGTTATGAAAACAATTGGGAAAAGAGGAATATTACTTTATAGAAAATATAACAGTAATTTGAATATGTGGTGATGAGCAATTATTTTTTCACAAGAAAATATTTTATTAATAAAATTCATCAAGGTTGGATAATTCTTGTTTGCAAGTAAGATTTTGAAGTATTGAACAGTTTCTTATAATTTTTCTTTATTTTTGTATAGGCTTCTCCTGGGAATCTTTCTCAGTTTGAAGACATTCTGTTTGGTAACAATGATATGTCAGCTTCCATTGGTGTTGTGGGTGTTAAAATGTCCACAGTTGATGGTCAAAGGCAGGTTGGAGTTGGGTATGTTGATACCATACAGAGGAAGCTAGGACTGTGTGAATTCCCTGATAATGATCAGTTTTCCAATCTGGAGGCTCTCCTAATTCAGATTGGACCAAAGGAATGTGTTTTACCAGGAGGAGAGACTGCTGGAGATATGGGGAAACTGAGGCAGGTAAGAAATTGGATCTAGTTATAGGGAATCCAAGCCTAGGAAATGTTCCTTAATTGACATCATGCTGTTTTATTTTGGGGGGGGGAAAGTCCACTTTTGTGGGTGGATACCAGGGGTTAAAACCAGGATCTCAACCACTGAGCCACATCTCTAGCTGTTTTTATTTTTTATTTCGAGATAGGGTCTTACTAAGTTGTTTAAAGCCTCACTTACTTGCTGAGGCTGGCTTTGAACTTGTGATCCTCCTGCCTCAGCCTCCTGAGCTGCTGATATTACAGGCATGCACCACCTTGCCTGGCCCATTTAGATATTTTTAAAGGGATGTTTCCCTCAAGGACTTTTTTTAATTTGTAGGCCTCAAATACCATAAGAACTTTTAGGATATAGCAAATTTATGATGAACATTTTTAGCACAGAGAGTATCTGAAGCAATTTTCCATAAGTAATTATATCTGTTAAGTTTGTACTTGGATTTATATTTTGAAAGTGCTATGTCCACATAATTTCAAATTTCAGTTAAAGTTTATATATTTAAAAAATTTATTATTGAGTAACATTGCCAATGTCTCTCATTGTATGAAGGTTTAATATGGGACTGGGAATTTAGCTCAGCTGTATTGTGCTTGGCTAGCATGAGCGCAAGGGCCTTGGTTTGATTCCCAGTACTTGCCCCCCAAATTAATATGGATTAATGATCTATTAAACTGTTGTCCTTTTATATTTGTTAGTGTTACATCTTTTCTTTTCTCATAGTAATTTATAATATTTCTTATAAAATAGATTATTCAGAGAGGAGGAATTCTGATCACAGAAAGAAAAAAAGCTGACTTTTCTACAAAAGACATTTATCAGGATCTAAATCGGTTGTTGAAAGGCAAAAAGGGAGAACAGATGAATAGTGCTGTCTTGCCAGAAATGGAGAATCAGGTATGTTGATTACAAATGTGAATTTATTCTTAAATTATAATAGTCACTTTTTAGGAGGCTAACTCTGCACACTTATATCAAAACCTAAATTGTATAGCATTGATATTAAGCTAATTTTATCTTTGAAGTACGTGAAAAACCAAAGAAATGACTAGAAAAATTTAAATGTGAATCTAAATATAATTTAATTATATTTAAATGATACATATCCTGGGCATTTGGAAGGACTTTAGTAGTTTCATATGAGACAGGGTCTCACTGAGTTGCTTAGAGCCTCGCTAAGTTGCTGAGGCTGGCTGGCTTTGTTTTTTTTTGTTTTTTGTTTTGTTTTGTTTTTTGTTTTGGTACTGGGGATTGAACCCAGGGACACTCTACCACTGAGCCACATCCCCAGCCCTATTTTGCATTTTATTGAGACAGGGTCTCACTGAGTTGCTTAGGGCCTTGCTAAGTTGCTGAGGCTGGCTTTGAATTCAGGATCTTCCTGCCTCAGCCTCCCAAGTGCTGGGATTACAGGCGTGCACCATCGCACCCACCTATTACTTCCCCTTTCTGAGTGGCAGTTTCATTATCTATTAAATGAGGCTAAAAATTCCTGCCTTAAAGAATTGTTTATGGAGATGAGTAGGTAATAAGACTGAAATCTTATGCAGCACATAATAATTGCATAATAAATGCTACATCTAAGCAATTCTACTCAAAAATCGGCATGAGTTGTGTATGTGCATTGGTGAAAATGAGAACTCATACAGTGTAACTTTCAGTTGGAGTTTATCTTGCTGGTCAGATCTTAGAGCTGTGTATGCCTTTAGAGATTTTAGAGGCAAAATATTGGAAACTTTTTACTGGATATTTGTGGATCACTAAGATAACACAATAAGAGATCCTTGTGATAGCTTATGCATTAGTTATAGATTTCGGCAAGTAGAGATAGATTAATTTATTATCAAGTGGAAAAATGGGTACGTTAACAATGAAGCAGATGGGTGCATGCCTATAATCCTAGTGGGTTGGGAGGCTGAAGCAGGAGAATCACGAGTTGAAAGCTAGCCTCAGCAAAAAGAACCCCAGAGTTCAATCCCTGGTTACCCCCTGCATCCCCCTGAGAAAAACAAAACAAAAAGAAACCCCCAAAAAACAACAATAAAAAAACAAGCTAATGTCAAGTATATTTTACCTTCTTTAATTTATTTTTTTAATTAATTTTTTTGCAGGCTGGGGATTGAACTCAGAGCCTTATGCTTGTGAGGCAGGCACTCTACCAATTGAGCTATGTCCCCAGCCCTTTTTCTTTTTTTTTAATGTGCTGAGGGGGGATTGAACCCTTGGCATCACACATGCTAAATACTCATTCTACCACTGAACCACATCGCCAGCCCCTCAAATATGTTTTAGTAAGTGTAAGCTGTCATTTGCTATCAGTTTGATGTCTTCAACTTTTTATTTTATGGTATAGTAATAACCTGGGCAAAGGATATGTATAAATAATTCAAACAATTTAAATATACACATGGAAAAGTGTGTATACCATAAGTACATAACTGAATTTTCTTAAACTGAGCATACCTATACGTAAAACAGAATGATTTTGGAACCCTAGAAAGCTTTTCTTAGGCTTCCTTACCCCACCAGGGACAACCCTGGTTATGACCTCTGATGGTATAGGTTAGTTTTGTGCCTTTGTTTGTTTGTTTTTTCATTTTTTTGGTGGTGCTGTGAATGGATTGAACCCAGGGGCACTGAACTGCTGAGCCACATCCCCATCCCTTTTAATTTTTTGTATTGAGACAGGGTCTCACCAACTTGCTTAGACTGGCTTCGATCTTGTGATCTTCCTGCTTCAAACTCCCAATTCATTGGGATTCTGGGCATGTGCCACCACACCTGACAGTTCTCCCCACCCCACAAAGGCATAGAGTGATTTATTTAGGAAAGTAGATACATATTCAAGGAAGAATGGGGGCAGTCTCAAGAGGGACACCTTTGGGGTAAAACAAGGAGTATACATTCTTTAATACGGGCTATCTCCAGAGGAGGAGAGAGCCTACACCTGGCAGTTTTGCCTATTTTGTAGTCTATAAAGGGAATTATATAATATACTTTCAAGTCTAGTTTTTTCTAGTCAGTATTATGTTTGTAATATTTATTCATACTGTTGAGTCTCTTGGATTGTGTTCAGTTTTATTGTGTTGTGTTCCATACTGTGAGCATACCAGCATTTATCCATTTTACTATTGATGGGCATTTGAGTAATTTCCATTTTTCGATATTTTATTTTTTGTGGTACCTGGGATTAAACCCAGGGCCTCATGCATTCTACCACTCTACCACTGAGCTACACCCCAGCACTTGGCTATTTTAAATCATGCTGTTATTTCAAGTAATTTTCACTTTCCAAAATTTCTTTCTAATCTTCAGAGATGTATTTAAACTTTGATTTTCTTGGTTCAGATGGGGAAGGAACACCAAGGAAAGTGACAGTATTCAGAGTTTATTTTCATTCTTCATGAAAATTTGTTTTTTAGTTGTATAAGAATCTTTTATTTTTAATTCTTAATTTTAGGTCGCAGTTTCATCATTGTCTGCAGTAATTAAGTTTTTAGAACTTTTATCAGATGATTCAAATTTTGGACAGTTTGAACTGACCACTTTTGACTTCAGCCAGTACATGAAACTGGATATTGCAGCAGTTAGAGCTCTCAATCTTTTCCAGGTAAAAAGTGTGGATTAAAATTATTGAGTAGCTATACAATGTTTCCTTCTATAAATACTGAAAAATCTTATTAAGAACTTGAATGTTTTGAAATATTATTATTATTATTATTTTTTTTTTGCAGTGCCAGGGATTGAACCCAGGGCCTTGTACTTGCAAGGCAGGCACTCTACCAACTGAGCTATATCCCCAGCCCCTTGAAATATTATTATAATTAGAATAGATAAGTAGTTTTGAATTGCTGTGATTTATTTTTTTACTTCCTAGCTGTATAGTACGTAGTAATTTGTCCTAGCATTATGAGTCATTTTGTATATTAACAGAAGTTCTTTAAAATTGCATTTTTGCAACTGCATTTTTGAGATTTATGTCTAAAACTATAGTAATTATGGCTGGGGAAATACATGTAGCTGAAAATACAGAAAAACAGGTTGAAAGTTGATTTCAGTAAGAGGAATTTTTGTTGAAATTTCTCATTTTATATTCGAAGAGTATTTTGTGTTCTTTCCCAAAAATTGTTTAATTATTTTTCATGGCATAGTAAAATTTTCAATAATGATGTGCCATTATTTTAATTTTATTTTTGTTCATAAGGGTTCTGTTGAAGATACTACTGGCTCTCAGTCTCTGGCCGCATTGTTGAATAAATGCAAAACCCCTCAAGGACAAAGACTGGTTAACCAATGGATTAAGCAGCCTCTCATGGATAAGAACAGAATAGAAGAAAGGTATAACTACTGTGCCCTTGTGTCACCGTTAAGTAACTTGCAGTTATTTTGTACAAAGCCACTTCTCATATGCAATTTATTTATTTATTTATTTTTGGTACTGGGGATTGAACCCAGGGGCACTCCACTACTAAGCCACATCCCCAGCCCTATTTTGTATTTTATTTAGAGACAGGGTCTCACTGAGTTGCTTAGGGCCTCGCTAAGTTGCTGAGGCTGGTTTTGAACTCGGGATCCTCCTGCCTCAGCCTCCCAAGTGCTGGGATTACAGGTGTGCGTCACCGCGCCTGGCCTCATATGCAATTTTGTAGTTGTATTTTATCATTCAACTGCATCGAAAGCTATTTAACAATAGAATATTAACCATTTAGATTAATTAAAGAACTTATTTTCTTAAAGTTTTTTAAACTCTAAAAACATAAAAATTAGGTGGTTTCTTTGTTTATGCATTCTGTGCTGGGCATTGAACCCAAGGCCCTGTGCTTGCAAGGCAAGCACTCTACCACCTGAGCTATATCCCAAGGCCAGTGGGTTTTTTAAAGCATAAGATCCAGTTTGAACAAACTGAATTATAGGCAAGTTATTCAACTTTATTGTCATAGTCTTTCTACTTTAAAGACAATAACGTGTACTTCATAGGGTTGTTAGGATGTGTATACAAGACTTTCTTTTTAAAAATCTTTTTTCAATTTTTGTTATATATGTGACAGTATTTGACCTTGTAGAATGTATTCGACCCTTTCAGTAGGGTCTGGCACAGAGGAAGCATTTAGTCTTCATGTCTAGAAAGGATTGAAGGGTGACCTAAACATGTATTTGAAAAAAATCTTTGAGAATAGGGATATCAGTGATCGAGTACCTAGCATTTGGCCTAGGGTTTGATTCCTATCCCTGAGGTTGGGGGAGGGAAGTTTTTGAAAATGAAGAAATAAAAGGATGATTCTGCTATTCTACTATGTCTAGTGCTTGGATGTATTTTAGTCTTTGTTTTAGACATTTAAAAACTTTTAAATGAAGTATAATATACATAAAAGCACAAATCCTAAGTGTATATCTTGAACACATCTGTGTGACAACCCAAAGGTCAAGAAAAAACATAACTAGCATCTAAAACTCCCTCACTTTTCATGTTGGCTACCATCCTTCCTTACTCCAAGAGTAACCACTGTCCTGACTTCTGATATCACAGATGGATTATTTTTGCCTGTTGTCCTTAAAATAAATTTAACATGTCTATTCTCCCTCTTTAAAATTGTTTTTAAAGGAAATGATCAGTAATACATTTCCCAGATATTGGTCATTGGTTAAATAGAGTATTTAAAAAGAGGAAGCATCAGTGGTTCCCTTCTAGCTCAATGACTAGAGCAGGTGTGTATTTAGACCCATGAGAAACCTGAGGTGTCACTTAAATATTACTAATATAGTAACATTATTTAGAAGGCAAGCTATTATAATTTTATTACCCACCCTCCTGTAAGTAAGTTACTTTCATAGAACAAAGTAATAATTTCCAAAATTTGATTTTTATTTTGCAGTGCTGAGGATTAAACCCAGGGCCTCATGCATGCTAGGCAAGCATTGGACCACTGAGCCATACACCCCACCCACACCAAATTTGGTAGTCTGATGAGACTTATTTATTAGAAATAACATCTAGAGCCGGGTGCGGTGGCGCACACCTATAATCCCAGCACTTGGGAGGCTGAGGCAGGAGGATCGCAAGTTCAAAGCCAGCCTCAGCAATTTAGTGAGGCCCTAAGCAACTCAGTGAGACCCTGTCTCTAAATAAAATGCCAAAAATAGGGCTGGGAATGTGACTCAGTTGTGGAGTGCCTCTGGGTTCAATCCCCGGTACCAAAAAAAAAAAAAAAAAATCTAGAAGGGTGGCTTTATAAATTAGGATTTTATCTGCTGGATAACTCAACTGTATGGTAAAAAAAAATACTTTTTTTTCTTTTTCATCTTGGTGAGAATTTTTTTTTTTTTTTTTTTAATAAGAGCAAGTAGGAAGGTCTGTGATTTTTCAAGGCCAAGTATGGAAATTTCAGAGTAGGAAGATAAAGTTACATTCTTTGTACAGGTTGTTTGGACAGTCTCCTTGTTTTTATCACCCTTTCACAACTCTACTTACTGTGGTAACCCCATGTTTCCTAGTTTAAGCCATCCTGGTGTCCTCAAGTCAAATCTGCCACCTTTGTCTGTAAACCTTTTGGATTGATCTTCCTTTAGGATTATAGAAAGGTATTTTTCTCTTTTCTCTCACAATCCCTCCCCTCCTCCTTTCCTGTCTTTCCTTTCCCTTTCTCTTTTTCTTTCTCTCTGTTCCTCTCTCCTTTCCTTTCTCATCTAACCCAGAGCCTATATAAGTTTTTGGTTTTTTACTGTCATTGTTTTGGGGTGATTTTTCAGGAGAGGAGATACTGGGTATTGAACCCAGGGGCATAGTACTACTGAGCCACATCCCTAGCCCTTCTTATTTTTTTTTTTGAGACAGGATCTTGCTAAGTTGCCAAGGGCCTTACTAAATTGCTAAGGCTGGTTTGAAATTGGAATTGATCCTCCTGCCTCAGCCTCCTGAGCTGCTGGAATTACAGGCGTGTACCACCATACCCAGCCTACAAGTTTCTTTATTCCATCCTTGTACACTATGAGGAATTAATTTAAAGGTTTGTAACTATAGACTGAATTTCCTTCAAGAAAGCCATGATTTCTCTTTCTTTTCTGTTTTTATTAGAGCAGACATTGAAACAGATGTAACTAGATTTTTTAGTTTGGTGGATATATCTGGCCAAGGACAATAGCCAGTAATAGGTTCAGGAATAATGATGAAAATGAAATTACTTTAAAATTATTATTTTTTGCAGTATTGGGGATTGAACCCAGGGGCACTTTGTCCCTGAGCTACATCCCAAGCCCTTTTAAAATTTTTATTTTGAGACAGGTTCTCGCTAAGTTTCCCAGGGTGACCTTGAACTTATGATCCTTCTGCCTCAGACTTCTGAGTCACTGGGATTACAGGTGTGGGCCACTGTACATGGCACTTTTAAATTATTATAAAGAGGTTAGGGTTTAGTGAGGCCCTAATCAACCTAGCAAGACCCTGTCTCAAAATAAAAATTAAAATGGGCTAGGGATAGCTCAATGGTTAAGTGCCCCTGGGTTCAATCCCTAGTAACAAAAAAAAGATAAGGAGGAGGTAGAGAGTGATGATACTGGCATTTACTGTGTCCCTGGTACTTTACCATGCACCCCCGATTTGATTTAAATGTGGGGAGAGTAGATTTAAATGTCCTGGCTGATCCTAGAGCCAACCCATCTCTTAATCTTTAAAGGTACTGTATTGCTTCTATCAGTTCTATTTAATTTGATTCCAATTGGATTTTTTTTTCTCTTAAACTTGTAAATATGTTGTTACGCACTTTCAGTCAGCTCTTATAACGATAGATCAGGTATGCGGGTTTTAAAGAAATGACAGAACGTTGATTTTTAAAATACCTAAAATTTCATGATTAATTTCATAATTAGTTCTGTTGAAGTTTTAGGGATTAACTGAACCTAAAATCTTACCTTGTATTCCATTCAATTTGCAAATTAGTATTTTTTCAGTTTGTGTACAACTGAGAAATTTCATTTGGTAAGATTGACAGGTATACTATGTTATGCCAATAGTAACTTTGATACCTCTGAAATTGTGATTTAAAAGCGGCATTGTCATGGAAACAGCTGAGCAGTCTTTTTTCTTTTTTAAAACTTACTTTAGCTGGGAACAAGCTGACACTGTAATTATTTCTGAAATGGTATACTGAATAGACTTGTGAAACTAGCAGTTTATTAGACTTTTCATGATATGTGAACCAAAGACTGAAGGGGAGTGTATACTACTTTGTGCTTTTTTTTTTTTTTTTTTTTTTAGAAGCTTCCACAATTTCTTTGCTTTAAGGGCAAGAGATATATAGCTCAGGGGCAGCGCACTGGGTTCAATCCCCAGCACTGCCAATAAACAGACAAATAAAAAACAAACAATTTCTTTGCTTGTTTTACTTTTTTCTTTTTCTTTTTTTTTTTTTTTTTTTTTTCTTTTTGGTACTGGGGATTGAACCCAGGGGCACTCCACCACTGAGCCACATCCCCAGCCCTATTTTGTGTTTTATTTAGAGACAGGGTCTCACTGAGTTGCTTAGGGCCTCGCTAAGTTGCTGAGGCTGGCTTTGAACTTGTGATCCTCCTGCCTCAGCCTCCCAAGTGCTGGGATTACAAGCGTGCGCCACTGCACCCACGTCTCCCCTTACAATACTGTTCTGTTGGTTTTTTCAAACCCCTCTCCCATTGGTTTTCTGTTATACAAGTTTACTTAGTTTTGGGTTTTTTAAAGATTCCAATGAGAAGTTATACTGTTGCTGCTTGAGAGAGTCTATAACATTGTTGGCAAACAGATTCTTTTTTTGGAACCAGGGATTGAACTCAGGGACACTCGGCCACTGAGCACATCCCCAGCCCTATTTTGTATTTTATTTAGAGACAGGGTCTCACTGAGTTGCTTAGGTCCTCGCTAAGTTGCTGAGGCTGGCTTTGAACTCGCGATCCTCCTGACTCAGCCTCCCAAGTCACTTGGATTACAGACGTGCGCCACCACACCCGGTGGCAAACAGATTCTTAAAAGCATACAATTGCATTTGTGGTTCTTTGTTTGTGGCTCCTTATCATTGCTGTCTCAGAACTTGTTTAAGTATTTTTTTGGCGGGGGGGGGGTACTGGAGATTGAACCCAGTGGTGCTCGATCACAGAGTTCTATCCCCAGCCCCTTTATAGAATATTTTATTTGAGACAGGGTCTTTCCAAATGGCCTGGGCTGTCCCTGGGGATTCCTCCTGCCTCAGCCTCAAGTTGGGATTATAGGTGTGTGCCACTGTACCCAGCATTCAGCTTTTTATTTACTTAAAAAGTAGTGTATGAGCTGGGTGTGGTGGCGCACGTCTGTAATCCCAGCACTTGGGAGACTGAGTCAGGAGGATTGTGAGTTCAAAGCCAGCCTCAGCAACTTAGCGAGGCCCTAAGCAACTCAGTGAGACCCTGTCTCTAAATAAAACACAAAATAGGGCTGGGGATGTGGCTCAGTGGTGGAGCGCCCCTGGGTTCAATTCCCAGTACCAAAAAAAAAAAAAAAAAGTAGTGTATGGTCATTGTTTTTAAAATGTCAAGAAAACGAGCATTCACTCTACTTGATCCATGATGGTAGTCACTGTTAATAGTTTAGTGTATCTCCTTCTCTTCCAGGTTATGCACATGTGCATAGACAGAGAAGATAGATACTTTAAAAACAATATGGGGTTATATAAATACAACTTGCTTTTTCTTTTCTTTCCTTTTCTTTTTTTCTCTTCTCTCTTCTCTTCTCTTCTCTTTTCTTTTCTTTTCTCTTCTCTTCTTTTCTTTTGTGTGGTTCTGGGGATGAACCCAGAATCTCATGCATGGTAGCTAAACATTTTACCACAGAACTATATCCCTACCCAAAACTTGAATATTTTTTTTTTTACCTAAACACTATCTAGGAGCTGGGGGTATGGCTCAGCTGGTAGAGTGCTTTCCACATAAGCCAAGGCCCTGGGTTCAATCTCTGGCACTGCAAAAAACAAACAAACAATATCTGCAGGATTTTTTGTTTTGTTTTTATAGGACTAGGAATTAAACCCAGAGGTACTTTACTACAAGCTATATCCCCAGCCCTTTTTATTTTATTTATTTAACTTATTTATTTTTGATACTGGGGTTTGAACCCAGGGGCACTTAACCACTGAGCCACATCTCCAGCCCTTTTTAAATTTTGTTAGAGGGTCTTACTAAATTACTTAGGGCCTCCCTGAGTTGCTGAGGTTGGCTATGAACTTGTGATCCTCCTGCCTCAGCCTCCCTACTCACTGGGATTACAAATGTGTGCCACCATACCCAGCTATAAGGTTTGTTGTTTGTTTTCCATTTTATTATATATCTGTTGCATTTAAAATAATTTTAATTTCCAGACATTTCTTGAATAGGTAAGATATCAATCACATGGTATAAAACTGTTCTGAGAGGCACAAAATTGACTTTTTCCTTTGCACAGAACTGTTTCAGTTCACAGATGGAAATATACAAAACACCTTTTTTTATAGGGGGAAGAAAAGAATATGTATTTATATTTACTTCAGTGGTGTTTATTGCATATGATCTAATTTCTGTTAATTGAGAGGAAGCAGTGATAATTAGAATAGGGAAGAAGCACATGAAAATTCTCATCGGAAATATATTCTTTATGGCTTTTGTTGTTTAGTTGAGAATAACAGAGTTATGGGAGTTTAGGGAAGGAAGAGAAAAAAACAGATGATAAGGGTGTAGGTCAGCCGGTAGCAGGTTTCTTTCTTTCTTTTTTCTTTTTTTTTTAATCTCTCCCCTTGCTATATTATGAGAACTCAGGCATTCCCTATCTGTGATTTTAAAGCTCATATTTTTTAATGCATACGAATCACTTGAGAAGCTCATTGAAATTTAACAACTAAATCCTACCTTCAAGGATTCTGTTATTGCTATTATTATTTGTCTCTACATAATTTTCTTTCTTTTTTTTTTTGGAACCAGGGGTTGAATTCAGGACACTCGGCCACTGAGCCACATCCCCAGCCCTATTTTGTATTTTATTTAGAGACAGGGTCTCACTAAATTGCTTAGTGCGTTGCCTGTGTTGAGGCTGGCTCTGAACCTGCCATCCTCCTGCCTCAGTCTCCTGAGCCGCTGGGATTACAGGCATGTGCCACCACGCCTGGCTTCTAAAATAATTTTAATGTTGGTGATCCTTGGATCAAACTTGGAAAAACCCAATTAGAGGCAGAGATTTAGCTAAGAATTGGATTGTGTGACTTGATTGCATCCATTACTTGCTTTATTTGGTTTGTTTTTTTAAAAAATCTAGATGCCATTGAAATCTTTTTGAGAACTGAGTGTGATCCTTAGTTCTGATCCCAGCTACTAAGGAACCTAAGACAGAAGAATCCAAGTTCAAGGCCAGGTTTATAGCTTAGCAAGACCCTGTGTCAAAATAAAAAGGATTGAAGATCCTTGCTCAGGATCCTAGCTCAGTGGTGCAGTGCTTTGACTAGCATGTACAAGGCCCTGGGTTTGATCTTCAGTGTTACCAAAACAGAAAAGAGAAAAGCTTTTTTTGTTCGTTTTTGGTACTAGGGATAAGGGTGCTTAATCACTGAGCCACATCTCCAGTCCTCTTTTATATTTTATTTAGAGAAAGGGTCTCACTGAATTGCTTTAGGACCTAAATTGCTGAGGCTGACTTTGAACTGGCAATCCTTCTGCCTCAGCCTACTGAGTTACTGGGATTATAGGCATGTGCCACCATACCTGGCTCAAGTTCCTTTAAACCAGTGGTTCTCAAAGTGGGGCAGTCTTCCCCACAACACTCCAGGAGATGTTCATAAGTATCTACAGATATTTTTTGTTGTCATGCAGTGGAGAGAGTCAGTGGATAGAAGCCAAGGATGCTGTTTAACAAGCACAGAACAGGCTGTTTCAACAAAGAGCTAACTAGCCTGAATTGTCAGTATTGCTGAGAATGAGATGTGGTCATTATGTGATTACTCTGAGGGTAGCATATTTTTTCCCCTCATATAACAAGCTGACATGAACATTTTGATGCAGGAGTTATAAACTCTGATGGAGAGACCAATAAATAGTTCAGAGATTAGAAAGCTGATTTGTTTCCTTTTCCTGTTGTTCATCTGATAGCTTTCAGAATCTTAAATCATCCACTGTGTTGACCTCCAGAAGTCTTCTCTAAAGCCATTGCTAGAGATATATAACATGTACAGGGATATTTTTCTTTTCTTTTTTTGGGGGTGGGGAGTACCAGGGAGGAACCCAGGGCCACTTAACCACTGAATCACATCTGAACCCACGGCCTCTTGGATGACTAGTCAGTTGCTCTACCACTGAGTCCAGTCCAAGGAATAATTTTTGCTCTCTTCTGTTGTTAACAGTTTGATTTCATCTCTTAGTTCAGTAATATATACAACATTGTTTTTCAAATGGCAAATTGTGACTCAGAGGTGGGTTGGAAATTTGGCATAGTAGGTGATGAACTTTTTTTTTTTTTTGGGGGGGGGGGTGCTGGGAATGAACCCAAGGTCTTAAGCATGCCTCTAACACTGAGCTACATTTCAAGCCTCAACAGTATTTTTGAAAATAGAAAACAGCACATTAGAGTAAAAGTAGGTATTGTTTAGTGAAGTCTATTTTAATTATATATTCATGCATGTGCTGAGTCTTAACAGAACATTTTTTACTATGGGTTACAATGAAAAACGTGGAAAGCCTCTTATTTCCAACAGATTTCAAAAGTAACATGTGCTACATATTCTAGTTCTTTTTTTTTTTTTTGGTACTGGGGATTGAACCCAGGGGCACTCGATCACTGAGCCACATCCCCAGCCCTATTTTGTATTTTATTTAGAGACAGGGTCTCACTGAGTTGCTTAGGGCCTCGCTAAGTTGCTGAGGCTGGCTTCGAACCCGGGATCCTCTTGTCTCAGCCTCCCAAGTGCTGGGATTACAGGCGTGCGCCACCGCGCCTGGCCATATTCTAGTTCTTGAAACATTTTATTTATTGACTTTGTAATGTCGAGATAATTTTTAAAAGTATTCTGAAAATTTTATAAAAGCTTCTGATAAAATATAGGATTTAACAATACTGCTGAACTGCAATTTTGTTTAAATATCACTGTTTACATGTAAAACAATGTATTAGCAACAGCCCTGTCCCAGTTATGAAATTCATTTAAGAAATGTCAGGGCTGGGGATATAGCTCAATTGGTAAAGTGCTTGCCTTACAAGCACAAGGCCCTGGGTTCAATCTCCAGCACCACAAAAAAAAAAAAAAAGAAAAAAGAAATGTCAATTTGAAACTGGGTGTATTGGTACATGCTGTAGTCCCAGTGACTAGGAGGCTGAAGCAGGAGGATCCCAAGTTTGAGGCCAGCCTTGGCATAGTGAGACCCTATCTCAGAATTTTAAAAAGGACTGGAGATGTAGCTCAGTGGTAAAGTTCTCCAGGGTTCAATCCCCAGTACCTGGGGCACAAAGGGGGAGTTGATTGAATGAAAGTCGAACAAAATTGGATATATTTCAGTATTTTATGACATTACTTGACCATTTGTTAGCTAACCCTCCTTTTAAAAAAAGCTAACCTTTTAGAATAGATTCAGGCTTTTTACATGGAATTATTGAGTTTGAATTTAGACTTAGGAACCTAGTTGACAGATTTTTTTGTTTTTGTTTTTTATTTTTTGTTTGGTGGTGCTTGGGATTCAACCCAGGGCTTCATACATGGAAGGCAAGCAGTCTACCACTGAGCTACTTCCTCAACCCTAGGTGACTGGTTTAATTTTACATTAAAATATTTAGTGTTTATTCCCATAATTAATTTCAGATTAAATTTAGTGGAAGCTTTTGTAGAAGATGCAGAATTGAGACAGAGTTTACAAGAAGATTTGCTTCGTCGATTCCCAGATCTTAACCGACTTGCCAAGAAATTTCAAAGACAAGCAGCAAACCTTCAAGATTGTTACCGACTCTATCAGGGCATAAACCAACTCCCTAATGTTATACAGGCTCTGGAAAAATATGAAGGTAACAATGATTTTGTTTTTTGTTTTCCTTAGCAAATGTGCTCCCCTTATCAAAAGTTGGTGCTAGTGACTCCCACTTACTATACATTGTTTTTTTCTTTCTTTTTTTTTTTTTTTTTATTAATACTTTTTTTGAGTTGTCAGTGGATCTTTTATATATTTGTGGTGCTGAGTATCGAACCCAGGGCTTCACACATGCCAGGCAAGTGCTCTACCACTGAGCCACAACTCCAGCCCCATTCATTGTTTTTCTGATAGGGAGAAGCCAGGAGTCCAAGACAAGTTAGAATTTTTGTTGTTTTAAAAGTAAATTTTAAAATACTGAATTTATTATTAATGGATTGATTGCACTAATAGTGGCAGTTAAATAGGACTTGATTACTAAAGAAAACCAGGACTCAATGACAGTACTTAGAATTCTATAGTTTACAGTATTATGCGGAAAGGATAAAATCCAGCAGCAACATTAAAGTAAAGATGTATATCACAACTAAAAGCTGTCACAGCCAGTTGTCTTTCCTTTTGAAAAGTTCCTGGTGGTGTGCACTTTCTCAGGATATGTGTGCAGAACACCTCAGAACCAGGGATCCCAAAGTGGAGTCTTGGCTAGACTTTATTTTTTGCTGGTCAAGAGTGTATATTCTTTGGTAGCTAACCTGTACAGCAGAGCCCTCTGAAGAGGGGACTTATTGAGACCAGGTACAAATCATTAATCATAATAAACAATGCTGTTAAACCAAACCAACTACCTCAGATATCCCTGGACCCATAATTATAAAACAGCCATATTAATCAGTGTTTCATCCCTTGACCAGCAGTCCTTGCCATGAAAGAACCTTAACAATACAGAGCAGGCAAAGCCAGGCAGAGTGGTGCTCGCCTGTTGTCCCAGCTACTTGGGAGGCTGAGGTGGACCATTTAAGTTCTGGGGTTTGAGACCAGCTTGGGTAACACAGCAAGACCCCATCGCAAAATCCTACCCTACCCCACAAAAAATCCAGTAGACTGATTTCAGACCTGCTGGAATTAACGCCCATAGCACAACTATGACAAAGTTACAGCAAAAAGTCTTGGTGCTCTCTTAGCAGTAGAGGTTGAAATGAAGTAAAGTGAGCACAGTCACTCTCTTTAATCAACATAGAGTTGATTAATATATTATTAGTGAATAAAATCAAAGTTGCTTGACAAATGTAGCTCCCCCACCTCCTTAGTCTGGGCATCAAACCCAGGGGTGCTTTACCACTGAACTATATCCCCAGCCCTTTTTATTTTTTGCAACACAGTCTTGCTGAATTGTAGAGACTGGCCTCATACTTGAGAGCCTCCTTGACTCAGCCTCTGGAGTCATGGAGTTATAGAAATGCATCACTTCATCCAGCCAAATGAATATTTTAACCAAGTAAATATGAGTTTATGGAACTATTTTATTATTTTGTTGTTATATTTAATACATTAAAGCATTTTAAGTTAACAATCTGCATCCATTAGACCTATTAAAACATACCTTTTGGGGCTGGGGATATAGCTCAGAGTTAAAGTGCTTACATAGCATATGCAAGGCCTTGGGTTCATTCCCCAGAGCTACAAAACAAAATATCTTTCAGTGTTATGGGAATGTTTTGTTTTTCTTTGTGGATAAACTTAAAGAAATTCAATTTTATGATGGCAGAATACATCACTATAGATTCAACTTAAATTTTATGGTAACCTTTTCCTTTATCTAGCATAAAGTGCTTATCCTTTCAGAGTGCTCATCCTTTCAGAGTACCTGTGTTATAAAGAATATTATCATTCTGGTCAAGAATCTTCATTTGACTGCTAAGACTTAGAGCCCTTGCATGTCGTTGCACCAGAGTTGAATTAAAGAAAGTGGGTCCGAAACTTTCCTGTTTCCACACTTCTTTAGTTTTGACTTAGCCAGTCATTTACCTTTTTTGTGCCTCAATTTTCTATATCCTATAAATGAATATCTTTTGCCTTGCTTTGTTGATTTCATGATCTTTCATCTGATCGCAATAGGATCAACTGAAAATGCAAGTATATTGTCAAGTATTACAAATAGAATTGGCGTATAATGAAGATAGGCTCTCTAGACAATGCATTCTCACAATTTAAATCATCTATTTTGAACCTTTTCTTGTCTCATATATCTCCTTCCTCACACAGTAAATAAATATCTTTGTATTCCTGAGAAAGTACTGGCCTTGAGTTAAGAACTCTCTTAATTTCCTATCTCCCTTCCTGCCTTGATCCCCACAGCATCAACAATAGATTCTTGAGTAGGGGTGACTGGAGATAGAGAAAAACACAGAGACAAAGAAAACGAGACATTATCAAGTAAAGCTAGGTCCAGGTGGGACACTGCACTCTGTAGGAATAGTTACCCAGAATTAGCTCTGCACGTTTATCATATAGGGTCTCATAATCAGGAAGTTAAACTATAGGGGCATTGTAGTTTAAGGCTTGTGAGTTGTCAGAAACTTCTTTGTGTACTGAAAGTTACAGAGTTAGAAACATTTTTTGTGACTATCATACTCTCGCAATGCTATGAACATTTTGCTGCCCCCGGGAAACCCATTGTCCTGGGTCCTCTGATCAGAGAATCAAGGCTGATAACATCCTCACCTTTGGCAAGGAATATTTCCCAGGCTTGGCTTTTGCCCCCAAAACCTGGGGCTTATCCACTCTCCACACCCTCCCTACTCCTTTCCTTCTGTATTAGTTAACTTTTTCATCCCCATGACAAAAAGACCAGACAAGAACAACAGAAAAGGAAAAGTGCACATACACACATTAACCTCAACATTTTCATTTTTATAACAAACATTCAGGATGTCCCTGTGCTTTGATTTCCTTTTTGTCCAGTAGCAGGATTGAACCAGGGGCACTTAACCACTCAGCTATAATTCCAACACCTTCCCTCTTTTTTAAATTGAAACAGTGTCTCACTAAGTCACTGAGGCTGCTTAGAACTTGGGATTCTCCTGCCTTGGCCTCCCGAGTTGCTGGGATTACTACCACACCCAGCTACATTGACTTTTTTTTTTTTTTTTTTTTTTTTGCGGAGCTGGGGATTGAACCCAGGATCTTGTGCTTGCAAGGCAAGCACTGTACCAACTGAGCTATATCCCCAGCCCTTACATTGACTTATTCTTAAGACATTCAATCCCAGCCCTTCCTCTTCCAAGTATATTTTTCCTTCTGGAATGAAGCATTGATAAAACTATTTCATAAATAAGATGGATGCTACTCATGCTTTCTGATTTATGCTGATAGAACATGGGAAAATAACTTGTTTTTAGGACCTGGCTTTACTGTATGCCACACATTGCCATGTAGTACCAGAGTTAACCTGTCCTTGCATGTTTTGTGCTTTAGAAGGTAGGTTCTGTTGTGCATTCTCTTCCTGAAGAGCCCAGTTTCATTGCAATTGAAGACCATCCTTGAACATTATTCTCTCCTTCAACTTCTTCAACTCTGTTGGCAGTGTGGTAGCAGCTTCTTCATCAGCAGATGTGGCCTCTTCATTTTCTTTCCAAATTTATTCCTCAGTCTGTAACCACTCCTTATTTGTAGTTAAGTGGTTTAGTGTCACTTCTTTCAGAGGATCCCTTTCTGAAGTCTTTGTGTAGGCTCAGTACGTTCTTGGGTAACGTGATGCTGTCAGTTGGAGCAAATTTTGTCCATGTCTTCCACCCACAAATTCAATGCCTCTTCCTTCCTAAGTACTTCCCATACAGTGTGGCCATACTTCTGTAGTTTGAGATAACAATATCAAAACTTCATAATTTCATGTATAGAAGGTTCATTCCTAACCTAGATCTTAGTAACCCCAGCAAATGACTTTTTTTTTTTTTTAAAGTTAAGACCTTTCACCTTTCCACTTAATGGAAGCACTTTATTTCTTCTCTTTGGCATATCTGAATTGCCAGCGTCACTCCTCTTGGATTTTGGTGCCTAAGAATTGTAAAATAAGTAAGTTAATTTGTAAAATAGAATTACTTGAACATCACAGGTTATCTGATAACTGAGATGACAACTAAGTGACTAATGGGCAAGTAGTTTCTGCAGTGTGGTTAAGCTAAACAAGATGATTCACACCAGGGACAGAGTGGCACAGCATGAGATTTCACACTACTCGGAATACTGTGCAATTGAGGGCTGAGGTTGTGGCTCAGTGGTAGAGCCCTTGCCTACACATGTTAGTCACTGGCTTCGATTCTCAGCACCACATTAAAAAATAAATGAAGGCATTGTGTCCATCTACAATTGAAAAAAAATTTTTTTTAAAGAATATTGTGCAATTATATCTCATGTATTATTTCTGGAATTATCCATTTAATATTTTCAGACCATGGTTGAACATGGGTAACTGAAACAAAGAAAACAAAACCACATATAAAGGAGAACTACTGTATACAAAAGCTTATATAAACCCTCCCCACGACTCCCAAAAGGGAAGAGGTACGGCTCTGCGTATTGGGGTCATCTTCCTTGCTCTCTGGGATAATTATAGGAGTTAGGAATAGGGACTGAGGGTAACTTGGCTTTCTTCCTAACCTTCCTAAACACATACATGGCCTATTACCCAAGTTTTCTAACAGGTCAGTAATTCCCTTCTTTTTGGTGTTACACTTAAGTTATATAAATCTGTGAGAGATCATAACTTCTAAATCGAATGCTGCCCAAGGTGGGTTTGTCAGCTGATATCCAATTAAGGTGTTTGAAGCCACTTAGTCTGGGAGGCATTAGAGGGGGGAAACCCGGTGTTATGGTGTTAGAGCTCTCTTCCTCATCTTCCTGTTACACCGAATATTTGAGAATTAGGTGTACCCTAGTCATTGGGAAGTTAACCCACCTCAAGTTCTTTTGAAAAAACGTGGAGTGGCATGAGCTCAGCATAGTTCCTTAACATATCGATTTCATGGAAAAAAACCAAAGTGGGACAGATTAATAAAGAAAATAAAGCAAGTGCACTATCTTTAAAAGTAAACTCATGGCCGGGCGCGGTGGCGCACGCCTGTAATCCCAGCACTTGGGAGGCTGAGGCAGGAGGATCGCGAGTTCAAAGCCAGCCTCAGCAACTTAACGAGGCCCTAAGCAACTCAGTGAGACCCTGTCTCTAAATAAAATACAAAATAGGGCTGGGGATGTGGCTCAGTGGCTGAGTGCCCCTGGGTTCAATCTCTGATACCAAAAAAAAAAAAGTAAACTCATGATTTCAAAGTTTTTAATATATATTAGGGATGTAGCTTGGAGGGACCTGCCTCGCATGCTAGTGGCCCTGAGTTAATCCCCAGTACTAGGAGGGATATATGTATATGTATATGGCCAGCAATTGAGTGTTGAGTGTGTTCTTCTGCCATTCTGTGATGTTCTTGGTTTTTGATTAACTCTAGGCCTAATGTTTTTCCAAAAAATACCCCAGAACAAAAAAATTTTAAAGTAAGGTAGTTTCTCAGACAGCAGGGGGCAGCAACAGTATTGAAAGTAGAATTACATTGAGTGACTAAAGCTCTCCTATTAATCTTTGTCCTGTAAGAAATAGCTATTTGAGAGCAGGTTTGTAGGGTCTCATGGAATTGTCCAGCTACTATACCCATAACTGAAGAACAGTCCTCTTTTGTCAGAGAAGGACATCCTCTTCCACACACAGCTTTGGTTCAGATATACATGAAACCCAGAGGAAGGAAACACCTGCCTAAGCCAACCACATTAGCTAAACTGACTAGCTATCAGTGGGGTGATAGATGTTGCAGCCAGATCACCCTTACATCCAGAAATACCTATTTGAAAAAATACAGTCCTTTATTGATCATTTCCCTTTCCTACCCTACCTGGAGATTGAACCTAGGCCTTGCACATCCTAGGTAAGCACTCTCTTGAGCTACATTTGCAACCCTTTTTTATTTTATTTTGATATAGGATCTCATTAAATTGCTTAGTCTGGCCTTGAACTTGTGATCCTCCTGCCTCAGCCTCATGAGTAGTCAGGATTATACATGTACCATTGTGCCCAGAGTTCATATGTCTTAAAATTAAAAAAACTGGGACAGAGCCTAAAATAATATTCTACACGTAGGGCAAATTTCTGATAGTGCTTAAAACAACTTCTCCAGTTATCCAGATTATTTTTTCAATTAATCTTAGTAGCTATCATACTAAGATATATAACCTGTCTCCTCCCATCCCCAATTCTGTTTTTTTTTAACATATTTCTTAATTACCTCCTATTGTTCATATTCCCTGGTCTGTGCCTCTTCTTCATTGAACTCAGATGGTTTTGTTAGCATATATCTGATCATGTCATTTCTCTTTTTCGGTTAAAGCACATTAATTACTTCCATAATTTGTAGGATAGGCCCCATTTCTTCACATGGCCAGGCCTCTATTTCCCTGTTCAGCCTTCCCTATACTCTCTTTTCCTCCCTTATATTCCTTCTTCTTTACCCTTTGTCTTAGTACAATGCTGTCAGTCTCCAGATATGACACCTCTTTTATGCTTTTTGACTCCTTTGTCCCCTTGATACCACTCCCAAATAAACTTTCTAAGATTGAGCCATCCTTTGTTATAAGGCTGTTCTTATGCTTATCTCCACTACTTTTACTACCCCCCCCTCCCCAGCTCCTGTTGGGGGGGGTGTTACTGGGGATTGGACCCAGGGCCTAGTGCCCTGCTCTGAGCTGCATCCCCAGCCATTGTTTCTTTTTTTTTTTTTTTTTTTTTTTTTTTTTAGTTGTAGATGGACATAACACCTTTATTTATTTTTATGTGATGCTGAGGATCGACCCCAGTTCTTCACCCATGAGAGACGAGTGCTCTACCACTGAGCCACAACCCCAGGCCCCTCCATTGTTTCTTAACCCTAAATAACAATGGTAAGGCAGTATAAATAATCACATATTTTACTTGATTACTAAGAAGATAATCATAAAAGTGTATTGGCATTTCTGGAATGTAGGTGATAAAAGAAATCAGTTTTACTTAACACTTTTTAAACTTTAGCCTGTGGGTTTTATATTTTAGAAATATTTTATTTATTTTTTTCGTTTTGGTACTGGGGATTGAACTCAGGGGCACTTGGCCACTGAACCACATCTCCAGCCCTATTTTGTATTTTATTTAGAGACAGGGTCTCACTAAGTTGCTTAGAGCCTTGCTAAGTTGCTGAAGCTGGCTTTGATCTCGCGATCCTCCTGTCTCAGCCTCCCAAGTGCTGGGATTACAGGCGTGCGCCACTGCGCCCAGCTAGAAATATTTTCTTTAAATTTCATCTTTTTCATTTTATAAAAAGTGACATAAGTTCTTTGATACCATTCAAAGGTAGTCATTAATATTCTGGTATGTTGTTTCAGTCTTTTAATTTTTTTTTAATGTCACTGGGGACTAAACCAAAAAGTCCTCTATCACTGAGCTATTTCCCTACTTGTATCTATCAATCGAAAGATCAATCTCTCTATCTATCTCTCGGTACTAGAGATTGAACAGAGAGATGCTTAACCACTGAGTCACATTCCCAACCCTTTTTTTTTTTTTTTTCTTTTTTTTTTTTTTTTTGGGTGGTGCTGGGGATTGAACCCAGGGCCTTGTGCAAGCATTCTACCAACTGAGCTATTCCCAGCCCTTATTTTTTATTTTGAAACAGGGTCTTGCTAATTTAGTGAGGCTGGCCTGGAACTTGGGATCCTCTGCCTCAGACTCCCAAGTCAATGGTATTACAGGTGTGCACCACCATGCCTGACTGCTGTTTTAGTCTTTTTGGAGGGAGGGTGGCAGGTAACCTGGGATTGAACCCAGTGGTGCTTATGTGCTGAGCCACATCCCCAGCCCTTTTTTTTTTTTTTTTTTTTTTAAACAAAACAAAACACATTTTATTTAGAGAGAGGTTCTCACTGAGCTGTTTAGGGCCTCACTAAGTTGCTGAGGCTGGCTTTGAACTTGCAATCCTTCTGCCTCAGCCTCCCGAGCTGCTGGGATTATAGGCGTGTGGCACCTTACCTGGCTGTTGTTTCAGTCTTTAAGCAAAATTATGTACCATCAGTTCTGCCGTAGCACTTTATTTTGAAAACAGATTAGTTCTAATGTGGTAGATACATTGGAGAATAACTTGAGCATAATGTAAATTTCATGTTTGTTTATGCATGATTTCAGCCTGGGATATACTAGATGAATGCAGAAAATTATATCCAGCTGAATACACAAAACAGGACATGTACATCCTTCATATATTCCCTTAGTTCAGTGTATGTTCATTTAACTTATATGAAATTATACTACCATTTTTATTAGGTTCCTGTTTCTCTCTCTCTTGGGGATGGGACCCAGGGGCACTCTTATCACTGAACCACATCTCCATCCTTTTTATTTTTTATTCTGAGAGGTTTCAAAATAGAAGTTGGTAAGGCTGGCTTTGAACTTGGGTTCCTCTTGCCTCATCCACCATGATTGACTCTGATTATAATTTATGTTTAGCTAACACTATTGCTGTTTTTATATCCCAGGAAATTGTTATGCAGAAACGTTAAAGGTTTGTTTTTTGACCTCTGGTGTTTTTATTTTTTTCTTATGGTAGTAAATTATTATAACTAGACTTTCTAGGCCATGCAAGTTTTAATTATAAAAGTTCTAATTGCAAAATTAAAATTGTCAATACTCAGTTAAACTCTAGAATGGTAAACAGTGTTATTTTCTTATCTTTCTAGACTTTCCTCCTCTATGGTCTGCATTTTGAAGTCAACTACGTGTTGATAAAACTAGCTTGTCAGAAAGCATTAGTCACAGGATTTACAAGCAAATTCCTTTGCGTCCTCACTGACAGTTTGCTTTTTATTTTGGTGACTGGTTCATTTTGTTGGGAATGCTTAGTGAAATTTGGTTGCAGAGACACTTCAATGAAGGGGTAGTGATTTAGTGATGGCTTTTGGCCCAAGAATATAATTATAATGTGAAAGTATTTATCATTTAAGATAAAGATTGAAGATAGTGAATGAGACGAGAGGAAATATGACATTTGAATTATAAGATTTTAGGTAAGAAAGGAAGGAAAACTAATTTTGTAGCATTGAGACTAACAAGAGACCTCACACACAAAAAAGCAATAGAAGTAGCAGGGAAAATCAGCTTAGGGGGAAAAATATGCAGTTTTTGTCAAAATGACAATAGCAATAAATAAAAATGAATGATGGTGTCACTGAAACATTACTTGCAACCCAGGAAACTTGACAAGTGCCTGGGCTTAACAAAAATATGACATTAGCTTACAAGAAAGATAAAGGAAGAGGACAAGAGAGATGAGGACAGATAAAGAGGACAGTACTACTCAATGTCTTAACAGAAAGAACAGACAAACTATGTTAAAGGTCATTACTCAAAGTGACTGAATTATTTTGATACTTTATCATGATTTAGCTGCACTTTTACTGTTCAATTCTTTGCTAATATGGCAGTTTGTTAGATTTGGCCCCATATTCCTGCAATTATTTATCAGTAACTTAAGTGCACTTATGCCATGAACTTTTATTACCCGTGTTTTATCAGCTTTTTTCTTCTTGAATGGATTTTTAAATTCATATCATAAATATACTCAAAAGTTCAGAGAAAGTTTAATTATACTTAAAACTTCTGCATTGGAATTAATAGTACAAAAAAATCTTGTCCTACCTGACTCTGTTCTTATCTTTGGATTTTACCTTAAAAATCATTTCCTTGAGTAAGCCTATCATGTCTTTATATTTGGGTAAACTTCTGTCCTGGTTATGTTTTCGAAGCACCCTATATTTCCCAATTATCATACTTGTTACCCCCCACCCTAACTCCCCATCTCCTATACTGAGGATTGAACTTAGGGGTACTGTACTACTGAACTATATTCCTAGTTCGTTCTCTCTCTCTCTCTCTCTCTCTCTCTCTCTGTGTGTGTGTGTGTGTGTGTGTGTGTGTGTGTGTGTGTTGCTGGGGATTGAACCCAGGTCCTTGTGCATGCAAGGCAAGTACTCTACCAACTGAGCTATGTCTCTAGCCCCCCAGGTCTTTTTACTTTTTATTTTGAGACAGGGTCTTGCTAAGTTACTGAGGCTGGTCTCAAACTGGTGATCCTCCTGCCTCAGTCTCACACATTGCTGGGATTATAGATGTGTGCCACCCACCCAGCCACTACCCTTCTTTATAATTACTTGTTTAATGATTGTGTTTCCCCCCATACACAAGAATGTAGTAGCAAATGCATGAGGAGTGAGTGTCCCAGCCTAGTTGCTGACATGTAGGAGACACTCAGTAATTTCTTTTGGGGGGAATGAAAAGGTACCTCTTAATGTAGGAGGGAATATGAGTGGACATAGTAGAGCAGAAACTGAAATTTACACAGTACAATAATGGGAAATTGCTTAGTTAATAATGAATGGTTGTGCCAGGAATTCAAGGTGCTTTGTCTTGTCATTGTTATTTAAGAGATCTCAAAAGCTTGCATATTTCTACTTTAGTCTCTTTATAGGTAAGAGTATATTAGCAAAAAATTATTTATTACTTACGTTGTACCAAAAGACTAGTATTCAGGCCTGTTACAGAAGATAAATAAAAAGGGCTGTGGGTATAACTCAGGAGCTCTGGGTTCAATCCTTAGCACTGAAAAGAAAAGGCAAGCAGAAATGTGGAAGAGTTCAGTGAATACTTGGCATTTTCACCATGTTCCAGACATAGCTGATTACTGATCTGTGACAGGGAGCAGTCTCATCTCTGCCCTTAAAAAATCTAAGGGAAGCTGGACCCTGTGTTGCAGACCTGTAGTCCTAGCAATTTGGGAGAGTGAGGCAAGAGGATCGCAGTTTAAAGCCAGCTTCAGCAACTTAGGCTCTGGATAACTTAGCGAGATTGTCTCAAAATAAAAGGCTGAGGATGTGGCTCAGTGGTTAAGGGTTTAATCCCTAGACCCCCAACCCCAAAAGTCTAAGGAAAATAGACATTAAAGTACTCACAAGAATAAATATGGTGTATGTTTGGGGGTGCTGAAGATCAAACACAGGGCTTCATGCATGAAGAGGTACATTGTATCACTGGGCTATCTCCCCAGTCCAAAAATATTATTTTGATAGTTTTATGAAGGGAAAATTCAGAACTGGTATATGAGAAAATGCGTGTGCGCACTGTCTCTCTCACTCCTTCTCTCTCTACACACACACACATACACACACACACACACACACACACACATCTCATTCTCTCTTTTTTTTTTTTTTTTTTTTGCCAATTGCAAGGTGATAATCTTTCTAAATTCACTAGAAGCTGGCCTGGGCAGCATTCCAGCAATGTGTCTTATTGAGTCACTTACTCTTGATAGCTCATGGGCTTTCAATTTATCCTGAAATTTGTTGGAGTTTTTCTCATTATAAGTTGTGAAATTTTTAATAGTGATTAAGTTGTGTTTTAGATTGTTACAGATATGTTACTACTTATGCTTATTGACTTAAATAGTTTATGAAGCACACAATTTCCCTCCCTACAGTGCTAGGGATCATACCCAGGTTCTTGGACATGCTAGCCAAGCCTTCTATCACTGAGTTACACCCCCAGGGCCTTCATTTTTAAAAATCAAATCTTCAAAGAGTTGTAAATGACTCTTTTTGAGAGTGAATCTGAAATTCTTAACAAAAATTAGTTATTAACTTGAGTACTTGGATTTTTTGTATTTTGATGCATTTAAGAAACAAACCTTTATTTCTTTTATCTTTGAAGTTCTTACTAAATAAATGTTGTGCATACAAAGCATATACCAGTGAGTGCTTAAAGTTATTCATTCAGCAAATTGTTCTTTTTCCTTCTTGTGCCAAACATTATTCTGGGAGGTAGAATGTGGCATCTGACTGATGAGGTCCTGTTTTGAGGAGATTCTGTAATAGTGGAAGGGAAGTAATAGTGGTAGTGGATTCTGTAATAGTGGAAGAGACTGTAAGGAAATAAATGAGCAGGAATTTCAAATGTGTGGTTAAAAGTGAAATGAAGAACATGTACTCCACTGGGCTGATAGAGTAGCTTGACAAAGGACCAGGTAGACACAGATGGGATGGTCAGGGAGGGCCTTACCAGATTGCTGTCTTAAGGTAAGTCTTGAATGATGAGAAGGAGCCAGCTGTTAAGATGAGAGGGGCTGGGCAGGCTGGTGTGATCCAGCCAGTTCAAGTACCTGAGGCTGGCCTGGGTCTTGACTTGTTGAGGCAGTGAAGAAAAACTGGAATGGTCAAGCAGGTGATGGTAGAAAATAAGGGGGAGAGGCTGTTGGCAGTTAGGAGGTGCGGGCAGAGAGGTGAGGCCTATCTGATGTTTTTAATCTTTTTTGTGTGTGGACCATGAACCCTTTTTGCTTCTAATATGACTATGAACCCTTTCTCAGAGTAGTGTTTAAATACATGCACATGGAGTAATAAAGGAAATCAACAATGTTGAAATCTGCTTATCAAAATGTAAGACAATCTGTGAGAAAGCAAGAGCGAGAGAGTGCCCCTTAGCTACATAGTCTTTTTTTTTTTTTTTTTTAGATGTTGATAGACCTTTATTTTATTTATTTTTTTTGTGGTGCTGAGGATTGAACCCAGTGCCTCACACTCAGTAGGCAAGTGCTCTACCATTGAGCCACAACCCCAGTTCCATACTGCCGTTTTTATTTCTGATTTTGAAATAACCTTGTGAAGTTACCCTGGCTGGCCTCCAGCTTGCTATCCTCCTGCCTCCGCCTACTGAATAGCTGGGGTTACAGGTGTTCAACACTATGCCCAGCTAAAACAGACTCTTGATATAGAAATATGTCCCTTTCATTAATGCATTAAAAAACCAACAACCTGGGCATGGTATAGTATACCTGTAGTTCTTGCTGCTTGGGAGACTGAGGCAAGAATATCACTTGGACCCAGGAGTTTGAGGCTAGTCTGGATAATACGCAAGATCCTATTTCTTTGCGGGGTGGGGTCGAAGGGGGGGTGCTTGACAGAAGGTCTACTACCCAGAGATGCTTTACCACTGAGCTATATCCCCAGCCCCTTTTATTTTTTATTTTGAGACAAGATCTTTTTGTTGCCAGGCTGGTCTCAGGTTTGCAATCCTCCTGACTCAGATTTCTGAGTCTTGGATTATAGGCATTCATCATTGCACCTTGCTAATTCTTTCAGTTTTGAAGTAATAATGAGCTTAAATGATATCTCCAAAAACTAATATGATATGAAAATATAGATTGTATTTTGATTGGAAATAAAGACTCAGATATGATAATACTGCTGAGGTTTGTTGCCTACATTAATAATGGAAGGAAATGTTAAATTTTAGTTAGAGGTTAGGAAAATTAAAGGGACTTCTCTTCTGTGCTCATGTACTATCCTGAATTCAAGGGATCAATGGATCTTGTTAGCTTATGTAGTTAGTTATAGGCTCTGGTGATTAGTGGAGAATGTAGTTTTCAAAACCCAGGTGGAATTTGGCAAACAGGGTTTAGTAGAAATTAACAGTTAAAGAGAAGGATTCTCAAGGTTCTAGTGAAAGCTTGTAGGTTAGGAGACTATCAAACATGAAAGGGGAAATCATAGACTCTGTGAAGAGCTGCAATTAAGTGGGCCTAGATGTTTGAGGGGCTAGAGGACATGATGAGAGTGACAGGTTCTGATGTTTATACAGGCATTTCTGTAATAACAACCATGTGTGTTTTCTTGGAAAACCGTCAGTCATGAGCTAGAAAAATACCCGAGTTTATGGGAAAAAATAGGGTTGAAGCAAGCCTCAAAATACACAAAAATTTTAAAACCACTACTAACAAACGTATTAACAAACTTCAATAGAAGCATGGCATTCACTGTATTTGTACCCCACATTACCCAATTCTTTGTAGTCTTAGAATCTAAGGCTCTTGTTTCATCCTGTTTAAGTTCTTGAGGGCATTTGCTTCCAACAGGCGAGTTTCATCAGAATTATAAATTTATACCAAGGGTTAGAATTCAGTTTTTTAACATTAGCAAATACTTTTGTGTTACTTCACCTACGTGTTTTAGCACAGTGGAAAGTACAGTGGCCACTAAGCCAACTCCTCTGAAGTCTTCATTGCTGCAGCTTATTCTTTGTGTGAGTTTGTCCTTGATGGTTTGAAAACTAATGGGCAGGGGGAAAAGAAATCTTTCCTGAACCAATGACATCACTGCTATTTGTTGCTAGCATTCTATTTACCGATAGTGCTTAAGCTAACTGGGAATAAAGGACCAGACATTGTAGCACAACAGACATTATGTGGGCAAAGTGTTTATCATCTGTCTGAAATGTTTCACACTTATGTACTTTTTTCTCAATGTGTGTAGATGCTGTTGTGATTAATAATAAAACATGAATTTTAAAAATAATTTTACTGACTTTGTGGTAGCTTTTTCTCATTCAAGAGCTACTGAAATTTCTGGAAGTTTGAAACAATAGCTTTGGTGCAAAATGTAGTATGTTAGAGATTACTTTCAGAATTCCTCTAAGGGAATTTACTGGCGATGGGCAGAGGAAGTCCTTGTTTTACACTAATAATAATGCACAGTAACTGTTGTTGAACTTCTTTTAAATGTCCAGCACTGCACTAGGTATTGTATATCCGTCGTCTGAGTGTAACTTATTATTCTGTTGTACAGAGAAGAAAAGGGGAGCTAAGAGCAACCTGTTACAGATAACAAAGCCAGTGGGCAGCATAGCGGGTACTGGTGCCCAGGTCTCTACTCCTCCTTTTCACACCATCTACTCTGTTGCTTCCCTTACTCTTCCTCACATAATTCCCCAGCATGTACTCTTAAATAGCATTACACAAAGTTCCAGGACTTAAATTTTTGACTTGCTTTAACTTCTGTTAATTGGAATATACTATATTAATTATGGAATTATGAATATAGGTTAAGGGTCTTATTTTAAAGGCTTTGATTTTGGATTATTAGATCTTCAAGAAATGAAATGAAATTTAGTTGTAATTAATGTTGCATTCCTGCATCTCTAGTTCTCCTTTGAAGGAGAGGCAGACATGCAGAGGAGGCATAGTTTTATTAGTGGGAAGCTTTGGGTGCTAGATCACATCATTTCTCTGTCTAAAATCAATCGAATACTAATTTTGAATTAAAACACCTAAATAAATAGTAACTTTGGAGACCTGCAGTACTATGCATATTTTTTGATTAAATGATGTTCATTATCTCAGTCAAATTTTTATGCTCTGTAGTCTTGTGTTTTTATTAGATGTTTTTATTTATTTTTATTTTTGCTTTCTTTTAGGAAAACACCAGGTTTTGTTGTTGGCAGTTTTTGTGACTCCTCTTATTGATCTTCGTTCTGATTTCTCCAAATTTCAGGAAATGATAGAAACAACTTTAGATATGGATCAGGTATGCAATATACATTTTAATTTAAGCAGCAGAATATTTTTGAAAAGTAAAGGACAACCAAAACCAAAAATTAAAGCACATTAGAAAATATTTCAGATTTCTCTTTTAGTCTCTAGTGTGGGCACAATTGTGTGGCATCTTTGCAGACAGTGAATGTAATAAGTGACAAAAAAGGATTTTGATCAGGGGCCGGGAGGGGTGGCTGTGCTGGGGATTTAATGGAAGGCCTTGCACATGGTAGGCAGTGCCCCTCTACCACTCAGTTATATCCCCAGCAACAGGATTTTTCTTTTTTAACAATTGTTTCAGTAAATGAAAATAAAGATGAACAGAGGAAGTGATTATTGAGTGAATATATGTGGTCTGGTTAAAGAAAATCTTTTAAGTGATTTCACATGCAACCAAGTTTTATTTTATTTTTTATTTTTTATTTTTTGGAACCGGGGACTGAATTCAGGTGCACTCGACCACTGAGCCACATCCCCAGCCCTATTTTGTATTTTATTTAGAGACAGGGTCTCACTGAGTTGCTTAGGGCCTCACTAAATTGCTGAGGCTGGCTTTGAACTCGCCATCCTCTTGCCTCAGCCTCCCAAGTCGCTGGGAGTACAGGAGTGCACCACCACGCCCGGCACCAAGTTTTATTTTAATTCCAAAGAGAGAAAGAAAGTTGTAGTCACTGGAAAGGCGGTAGAAGTAGGACACAAGAAAACTTCCCTTGATTATTTTCCCTGTAGAGAAGTTCTTTGGGGGAGATGGTTAATTTGTATATAAACATAAAATGGAAATAGTTTCTGAAATAGAAGATAATATCCTTATGTGAAAATGAATTTCAAAGCAAAATTTATAAAATTTATAAAAAGTTTTGTTTTTAAAATTTTGTTTATGTGAACAACTTAATATACTTGAGCCCTATAATGTCTTTAAATTGCATGACTTTAAAAATAGTATTTTGAAAACTTTCTAAATTTCATGTTGAAATGATAATGTAGGGAATATGTGCTTGAATTATTCATATTAAGGTTAACAGTTTGGTTTGCTAGTTGTTAGATTCTTCGCTTTTTTTCTTACCTGTGGGTTTGTTTCTGTTAATATTTGCCTTATATGACTTTGATTTATTTTGTTTTTACTGTATCATTATCTGAGACTTTAAAGAGGTTAAATCCCATTTGCTGTGTGTTCTCTGGAAAATACATGAGTATGTATGCGTGGGTGTAAATGCTTGAGTTTTCTAATATGTTTTACTGATTATTCTAATGTTTCCATTTACTTGTCAGTTAAGCAACCGAAACTTACATAGTTTACCTCTTGTTTAGGGTAACTTGCATTTGACTATTGTTTCCTCTGTAATGTTGCTATTAGTGGAATGATTTTAGGTGTTCAACTTTTAGATCAATGGGAGTTAAAAATGCTTTTGAGAGCCATCTGGGTTCTAAATGTGTTTTACTTGCTGAGGATTTGGCCTTGCCTTCGATTGGGTAAAGTTGGATATTTGTAAACATTCCTTTAAATGGAAAATGTAAAGATACTCCTGATGGTTAACAGAAACTCTGACTATAATAGGGAAGTGAACAGCAAGTACTGAGCTTTTTTAGTGTCGCTGCAGCTGCTCCATACGCGTTTTGTGTGTGTCTGTGTGTGTGTATAGAAATATATATATTTTAAAAAGAGAGCCAGAGCCCAGGTAAAGCTCTGCTGAAATGCTGCAGTTAATTTTGCCACCCTAACCACCTTTGTTCTTAAAATTTGCTGTAATATTGCCTCAATATTGGGTCTCAAACTTAAGCTGATATTAGAATCTCCTAGAGGGCTTATTAAAACTAAATGCCAGACCTCAAGCCTTTAATCAGATTCTTTAGGTCTATAGTTGATATGGAAATTTTGGACTTTATACATATACTCATGTTTGTTGATGCTACTTTTCTTGGCTTTGCAGTTTGAGAACTACTTGTTTTTAATAAATAATGCAATTGACCTCAAAGTGAGAATGAATGTAATTTTACACCAGTTGGTAGCTTCTGTGAAATGCTGCACACTCAGGTAGTCAATGGGCAATTTCTAGCCCAAAATTACCTTGTGTAATTGAGATGTTCAAGAGCTTGTTAACATTTGTAGACAGTGTGTGCTTTGCATTCCTGAGGCTCTAGAGTCAACCCCCAGCAACACCATCCCCTTTCAATGTTACCCCTTTTATCAAGAGTACAGTTCTTTTTTTTTTTTTTTTTTTTTTGTGGCTTGGTTCACGGGGGTGGCCCCCCTGAGTCACATCCCCAGCCCTTTTTTGTATTTTTTTATTTAGAGACAGGGTCTCACTGAGTTGCTTAGGGCCTCGCTAAGTTGCTGAGGCTGGCTTTGAACTTGCGATCCTCCTGCCTCAGCCTCCCAAGTGCTGGGATTACAGGCGTGCGCCACCATGCCTGGCAAGAGTACAGTTCTTTTATTAAAGATACCCCTGCAGCTGTCTTGGGTTTCATTTGTTGGTACTGGGGGTCCAACCCAGGTCCTAGCACCTGCTAGACAAGCCCTCTACCACTGGACCCCAACCCCATTAGTTTGTTTTATCACTCATTAGTGATACAGTTACTGGAGTCCTAGGTTAAAAGGTTGCCTGACTTTCAGGAGTCCCAACAGATCACGTTGATCACTTGGCACCAAAATCAAGTGGAAAAGTATTCTGTGCCAGGAGTAGAGTCTGTTCTGAATCATGTAATTAAGAATTACTAAATGGGTTATGTCTTATTATGGATTGCTTGAATCGAACCACTTACTGATGCCATCCAGAATATCTGATTTCTTAATCTTGACTGTATTTTGGGATTTTAATTTCAACTTGGGGCAACATTCCAAGCAAGAACCATTTAAACAGTGATCATGGCCTGGAAAATAGAGTGCAATGATTGACTGAGATAACCAGGGTGGACTGTGAAGTCAGTTTCCCTCCAGGAGGAAAGAACTGTCGTGTAGACGATCAGTAGTATCTACCCAGGACATTGTCCTATAAACTGTAGATTTTCATGGATTATAGTAATATGTGACTATCATTTAAGTAATCAAATTCCTAGTTAAAACTAGATAAAACTTGATCTAGTTTTCCTAGGAAGTTGACCTAGAATAGTATCTTCTTTATTCTCAATTACAAACCTTTTAAACTTGTTTGAGGTTATAAGGTGAATTCAACCCTTCACTGTCATTATAGGTACTATAATGACTTTAGACTTTTAAATTACATGATTCAGAACCACTTTGAGGATATCTCCAGGGAATATCAATTGTTTCATGTATAATTTCTGAAAGCTTCACTGTTTTCCAGCTGTGCACTTAGGAGTCCTAGGGTGAAGGATCATTCATGTACAGGAGTGGTTTAGTCTTCCACCCCTGGGTTCAAAGAGAGAAGGGAGGAAGGGAACTCTGCCACTGAGCTTTCTTAGTAAGTGATCCCTGCTGGCCTGAAACTTGGGATCCTCCTGCCCTAGTCTCCTGAGTAGCTGTGATTATAGTCTTTCAGTACCATTCCTGGCTAAATTTCAATATTTTACGTAGTTTAGTCTTTCCATTTTGATGGTTTAAATATTCCCTTCTTTGCTAGCTTTCTGTAATTTGATTTTAATTCCTTATTTGTGCATAGTTCACTTTGGATATGTGAAGGTGCGCTCTGATTAAGTGAGTAATAGAATTAGTTTGTTTCAACCTCATTTATTAAATATGTTTTTGTCATTTTGTGTTAGAAAATTGTCTTACTCTCTTAAACTTTTATATATAATTGTCTATTCAGTAGTTCTTAATGCCTAGTAAGGATAGACTTCATTTTTTTCCTTAGTGCTCTTTTATAATTTTGTTAAGAGTTTTAGTCATTTTGTTTTGTTTCAAAAAAGGATTCCTATTGAACAACCACTAGGCTTGAAAAGCTATTAACTATTTGATTTAGTTTTCTTAGAGTTACCAGTTCTTTTAAAATTTCTAGTAGATTGTTTGAATTAAAGTCCTATATAATCAAGAATTTGTTCTACGTATTTTGTGTATGTTTTCCCTATGGTAAGTAAGATCTACTTTCAATTTTGGTTTCTTGTTGGTTAACACTGGTAAGAATTTAATAAAACAAAAACTTAAGAATATGTTTAGAGTTAACTTTTTGAGATTCCCAAGGTGGATCTTTTCTTTTTTAAAATATTTTCATTCATTATTGATGGGCCTTTATTTTATTTACTTATTTATATGTGGTGCTGAGAATCGAACCCAGAGCCTCACACATGCCAGGCAAGCACTGTATCACTGAGCCACAACCCCAGCCCAAGATGGATCTTTGATTTGAGTAAAGCCGCACATTTTATTATAGGTTTTGAACATTTAACATTGTTTAGTAATGTTTAGGGAAGATATAAATAAGTAAAAGTGAAGACTATTGGTATCATTTGGATCATTAGTACTGTATTTACTTCATATGATTCATTTTTATACATCTAGAGCTTTAAGCTTCCAATGCTAGAACTTTACATCTCTTAATGGGTGCTTCTTAATAATTGTGATGGAGCAGATAGGGAACCATTCAACTGAAAACATAACCAAATTTAAGTTAAATAGAAGAAAATATGTGTTTCATCGTTTCCGTCTTTACCCGTTGTTTATATAATTTAGCTACTCTTCTTTATAGGTGGAAAACCACGAATTCCTTGTAAAACCTTCATTTGATCCTAATCTGAGTGAATTAAGAGAAGTAATGGATGACTTGGAAAAGAAGATGCAGTCCACATTAATAAGTGCAGCCCGAGATCTTGGTAAGAATGGAAGTTTGAATGTTTTTTGTTTGTTTGTATTGGGGATTGAACCCAGGGGCACTTTATCACTGAGCTACATCCCCAGTCCTGTTTGTTTTTTATTTTAAGACAGTCTTGCAAAGTTGCTTAGGTCCTTGCTAAGTTGCTAAGGCTGTCCTTGAACTTGTGACCCTCCTACCTCAGCCTCTGGAGTCACCACTGCACCTGGCTTGAATGATTCTTTGGTCTATGCAGTGGTGCCAGAATTATTTTTACTAACTTCCCCCCACTATCACCCCACATTCCTGCCAAATGGGGATTGCCCAAAGGCCCTTATATTTAAATGTCAGCTCCACTATAAGCCTGATTCTCCTGGGAATAAGTTTATTGATTTGACTTGAGATTTGCCAGCACTTTTTGGGGGGTCAGGAGGGCGGGTGCTGGGGATTGAACCCAGGGCCTTGTGCTTGTGAGGCAAACACTCTACCAACTGAGCTATATCCCCAGCCCTACAAGCACTTTATTAATCAATTTTTTTTGTTTGTTTGTGGTGTGTGTTTGTGTGTGAGAGAGATTGTTGTTGTTTTTTAATATCTGACAACTGAGCACAATGGTGTGTCCTTAATCCTGCCTGCTTGGGAGGCGAAAGCAAGTGGATCACAAGTTCAAGACTAGCCTGGGCAACTTAGCAAGATCATTTCTCAAAATAAAAATAAAAACAGGTAGTGATGTATGCATTCTCAGTGGTAGAGCACCCCTAGCTTTAGTCCCCAGTACCACAAAAAATAAGAAAAATAAAAACAAAATCAGTGACCTTCTTCCATATTAGACTATTAATTCCCAAGGGTTCACACTGCTTTACCGTGGATATTAAAACTTCTTTCTGCTGAGCATCTTGTGCATGTTTGTTGAATAAATAAATGAGTCCTAGACTATTAGAATGAGAAAACCCCTTGGGACATAGGTTCAATACTTAAACTTTGGAGAACCTGATGAAAGTTACTGATCCTTTTCCCCGATGTAGACTCATAACTACAGACACAGAAAAATTTACACATAGTTTCATGAAGAGTCGTATGTGGATTAGATCTCAAACTAAGAACCTTTGACTTAAACATCGAGGTCTAGTTTCCTCATTTCATGGCTTAAGTATTTAGAGTTGAAATTATTATATTGACTTACTAGAAGGATAAAGTAACTGTGGCTTCCTGTGTTTCACAGAATGTTGATTTGGTTGATTGGACATTTTTCTGATATCTGTATCTGGCTCAGTGGTTAAGTGCCCTTGGGTTCAATTCCTGGTATCAAAGGAAAAGGAAACACTTTAAATATAGCATAAGTAGAATAGGGCTGGGAAATGGAAATGTAAGTTCAAGTTTGAAAACTTGAAAAGCTTTCTTTGGGAAGCTTTTTACGAAGTTGTTTAATTTTTCTGGTCTTCAACTTTTTTGCCTCCCTCTCTTATTTTGACAGATCAGATTTAGTGCTTTGGGTTCTTTTGGGGGTTAGGGGTGTTACCAGGGATTGAACTCAGGGGCACTCAACCACTGAGCCATATCCCTAGCCCTATTTTGTATTTAATTTAGATTAGGGTCTCACTGAGTTGCTTAGCACCTTGCTTTTCCTGAGGCTCGCTTTGAACTCAAAATCCTCCTGTCTCAGCCTCTTGAGCCTCTGGGATCACAGGCATGTACCACCTCACCCTGCTCTGCTTTGGGTTTTTTTGTTTGTTTGTTTTTTGTTTTTTTTAAATATTTTTATTAGTTGTTGATGAAATTTATTTGAATGTGGTGCTCAGAATCGAACCCAGTGCCTCACACATGCTAGGTAAGCGCTCTCCCACTGAGCCACAACCCCAGCCCCTGCTTTGAGTTCTTAAATGCATATGCCATCAGAAAAACCTCCAACACTTTGAGGTTATAAGCCATTTAAGTTGTGGTCTTCATGGTGTTACAAATATGCAGGTGTTAAGTCAATATAGCATTTATTCCATAAATACCATTGTCTTTCATATATAGGGATATGCTGCTAATATATGTGAGCAGCAAATAGTGTCACATCCTCTTGAGTGGTCCTTGGTTTGAGACTTTGGTCACTGAATTATTACACTCTTTCACTGTGGAACTTGCACTTCCCTTTGAACATTTTGAAACATTTCTTTATTCAAATCTGATTTTATTTTGGCACGGGTCTCTAGTGTCCATTTTCTCCCTGGTCAAGTGAGGTCTGCTCTTAGTTGTTTGCCACTATTAATGCTTAATTGCTGTTCTTCAGTAAATGCATTTGTAGATACCATTTTTCTCTTCTAGTTTGATATCTAAAGTTGAATGATATTATGAAGAGAGGGTGTAATTATAAAAAGCTTAGGTTCATAAAATCTGATGAATCACATTGTTTGCTTTGTGTTCTGTACTTAACAGAAAATGTATGTTTCAGTATTCTTAGAGTTTTGTTGTCAGAATCCTAGTTTGTTTGTTTGTTTGTTTGTTTGTTTTTTGGAAATTGCCTTTGGTCACCTTACTTATCTTTTGCACTAGTGAGAATTGAATCCTGGTCTTTGTTTATGCTAGGCCAGCACTCTACCACTGAGCTCTATCCCTCGTCTCCCCCACCCCTTTTTTTAATTCTTTATTTTGAGACAGGATTTCACTAAGTTGCCCAGGCTAGCCTCAGACTTGCCATTCTTCTGCTTCAGCCTCCCAAATAACTGGGATTACAGGCATGTACTCCTGCTCACGGCAGTATCAGATCACTTTAATTATGCCCTAATTAAATAAATTGTTTGGTTGGGAAAAGAATTCTCATGTGTAATTCCTCAAGGGTGGGGCAGTCCTTACATGTCTTCACATGCCTGTAACCTCTAGTACAGTGTGTGCTGCCTCATGCTGGTGCTCTGCAGCCTGTGAGGGTTTACCCTGAAAGCAATTTCCATCAGAAGCTAGCACGTATAAGGTACTTTAGGGACTTTTATAGATACCCTTATTTCTTTTCTTCTTTTTGTACCGCAACTTGAACCCAAGGGCACTTAACCTCTGAGCCATATCCCTAGCCCTTTTTTTTTATTTTGAGACAGAATCTCGCAAAGTTGCTTAAGCTGGCTTTGAATTTAGCGATCCTCCTGCCTCAGCCGTCCAAGCCACTGGGATTAAAGGTGTGCACCACCACATTCAGCTAGATATCCTTATTTCATGTGGTGTCTTGAGTAAAGTGAAATTTCTATCTTTTCCAGTATGCTAATGCTAATAATTTCCAGTATGCTATCACATAATAAAAGTATGTATTTCACTATTTAGATTTAATGATTTTAAACATTTACACTGAAAATGGCTATAGGTATGACTGACATACTATTTTTTTCTTTTGATCTTAAAGGATTGGACCCTGGCAAACAGATTAAATTGGATTCCAGTGCACAGTTTGGCTATTACTTTCGTGTAACCTGTAAGGAAGAAAAAGTCCTTCGAAACAATAAAAACTTTAGTACAGTAGATATCCAGAAGAATGGTGTTAAATTTACTAACAGGTTTGCATGTCTATATTATATTTTTAAGCCTTCGGTACTTGCATGAATTCTTTGATGAAATGTGAATATGATAAGGAGATTTTACCTTAGTTACTGTTCATTAGTGCAACACATTAAGGTAAGAGTCAAGTTTTACTTTCTTCCAAGAGGCTAGTCAAATGTCCCAACACCATATTTTTTTATTTTTTTATTTTTTTTGCGGTGCTGGGGATTGAACCCAGGGCCTTGTGCTTGCGAGGCAAACACTCTACCAACTGAGCTATATCCCCAGCCCCCCCAACACCATATGTTAAGGAATCCTCTCCCTCATTGACTGAAGTGGGCCTTTGGATCTTTTTAAGACTATTTTTTTCCCCTTAACCATTCTCTTGTCAATACGCTATAAATAATTACTAATTTATATTAGGTTATCGTATCCATTAGGGCTAGCTCCCCCAATGCCCCTGCTTTAGTTATTTTCATCTATTATTTTTTTTCCCATTAAAAAACTTTTCATTGATCAAATTAAAAAATTCTGGTATTTCGGTTGAATGTATAAATTAGTTTAGGGAGCCTTCACAAGGCTCTAATTAACAGCTTTTTCATTATGTTCCATGGTGAAAATTTTTTTACCATTTTTTTCTGCCTTTTTGTTTGCTGATTTGGGGAAGTTCCTAATGTAAATCATTCACAGAACAAAAAAATAATTACATTAAGAAATCTTCTGTGACTTATAGAATACCCTCTCACCCATTTAACAAATATGTTGCTTATCTGTTATATTCAGATATTATTATAGTTGTTTAGATACCTCAGTAATAAAAACAATCTAGTTTGTGCCTTATAACCTTTCCAAAGTACACAGAACAGGAATATTGCTTTCATAGATTTCAGTTCCCCAGGGTTAGATGGCTAGTATTAGTGGACATTGAAACTCAGTTCTTCTGTTGCAAAATTTAGTTCTTTTATTTTTCTAGCACTCTCCCTCCTGGTTCAAGAAATACGTATATTTTAGCTTATATAAGAGAAAACTTCTGGTGTCATAATCATCTTTAGATCAACCATGGGTTAGTTATATAAAAAGAATTAAACTGGATAGCCAAAGTTGTGAAAAACTTTTCACTCATAAGAAGTGAGGAATTGAATGGTTCCTATGTATGCAACTCTCTGATCACATCATTTTCCTTCTTTAAAGCCTCCAGTGCCTATTCACCATTCCCAATAAAATTGAAATAGTCTTTATATGGCCTATGTAATCTGGTCCCTGCCTACTTTTGCTTTTCTATCTTTCATCTCATTTCTTCACTCAGTAGTTTTGTTTTTATAATGTGTTTGCTTCTTGCTTTTCTTCCTTTCTTTCATTTGCTTTTTTCATAGTTGTGTGTGTGTTTTCCAACTTGCCCATTCTTGAGCCCTTTCTTGGTTTGCTGCTATGCAGTTGACCAAGTTCATAATCACTGCCTTGAATGAACAGTTCCTTTCTACTCCAGATTCTTCCTTCCCCCTCTTTTCTATGTCCTTTCTTTTGGCGATTGGTGATTTCATTCCCTTTCTTTCTTTCTTTTTAATTGTTGATGGACCTTTATTTAATTGGTTGATTTATCTGTGGTGCTGAGAATCTATCCCAGTGCCTCACACATGCTAGGCAAGTGCCTTACCACTGAGCTATGACCCCAGCCTTCATAACCTTTCTTTGATGCCAGTGAATATTTTTCCTCTTTCTCATCTTTCTTCATTTTTGTTATTTTAATCTCTAATTTTATACTCATATTTTTAATTACTCAATAAGATATAGTTTTCAAAGCATTTTCCTTGTAGAAAGTTGGTAGCAAAAGACAGTTATATACAGTAATGAGAAGAAACATGTATGTGTATTTTAAAATGGGGCATAACCCTCATCCCAAGAATTCCATTTAAGTATTTATAAAAGTTCATATGTCAGAATTTTAATCAAGTGAATAATCTTATAGCAAGAATCATGCCAATCTGCTATATCAAACAGCAGAAAAGAACCAACAATTCTAGCCACGTCTGCACCTCACAAGTTGCCCATTTTCCACTTGTATTTCCATTTTAATTATCAGTTTTGTTGTTTCATAGAACAAGTACTCTGGATGTGTTTCGTGTAATGTACATTACTTCTAGTAATTTGGTACACATAGTGTTGATATATATAGTGTTGATGTATCTAGTGTTTTGATATTTTTAATGATACTGTTATCTTAATTTGCAGCAAGTTGTCCGCTTTAAATGAAGAATACACTAAAAATAAAGCTGAGTACGAAGAGGCCCAGGATGCCATTGTCAAAGAAATTGTCAATATTTCTTCAGGTAAATTTAATAGGACCATGATATTAGACGTTCTGAACATGACCTGGTGTTTGCTAATAGAAAAGAATCAGGATGTTTAAAGAATGTTTTGTTTTGTGATTTTTTTTTTCTTTTTAAGCCATTATCTATGAATTCATGATGTAGGTTATAGAAATGTAAATTAGAAATGAAAAGCCATTTTGAGTTCTGTGTGTCATTTTGTAGATTTTCAAAGTCCATTCTGTACCATTGTTTGAAATAATTTTTTCATAATTAAAGGGATAGCATGACTTGGCATTATGTTTTTGCCTTTAGAATAGGATCAATGTCTGTTGATCCACAGGTGACAGTCTACTCCACTGAAAGGTTTGACCACCACTACGTGTATATTGACCTTTATTGTGCCTTTCAGAAATGTCCAAGTGATCAAAGTTAGCATCACCAGCCATGGAACAAATGACATTAAGTGTTGCTTGATAAGGTACAGAGAGAAGGATATATAGTTACCTAGTATCACCCCACACGACTGCTTGAGATCAAACCCAGGGCCTTGTACACACTAGGCAAACACTCTACCACTGAGCTACGTCCTTGGTCCTTTTTTTGTTTTTGAGACAGGATCTTGCTGAGTTGCAAGGCTGAATTCAAAGTCAAGATCCTTCTGCCTCAGCCTCCTGAGTAGCTGAGATTACAGGCATGTACCACTGTCCCTGGTCACCTATATGGTATTCTTAACAAAAAATATTTAACTCAGCTATAACTAAGAAAATTGTGGAACCTTTTTAGGCCTGAACTCTTTAAAGATGTCATGGTCATGAAGTAAAAACGGGAATGGACAGATCTGTTCTCTGTTAAAGGAGATATTGCTGGACCAGGTGGCACGTGCCTGTAATCCCAGTGGCTCAGGAGGCTGAGGCAGGTAGATCTTGAGTTCAAAGCCAGCCTCAGCAACTTAGCAACACCCTGTCTCAAAATATTAAAAGGGGGCTAAGGCTGTAGCTCAGCAGCAGAGCACTTGTCTAGCACGTGTGAAGCACTGGGTTCAATCCTCAGCACCACATACAAATAAACAAATAAAATGAAGGCATACTGTCCATCTGCAACTACAAAAAAAAATGAAAATAAGAAGGGCTGGAGATGTGGCTCAGAGGTTAAGTGCCCAATGTCTGGTATCAAAAAAAGGACATATAAAGAGACAGGACCACCAAATGCAGTGAGTGAATAGTCATTTACTGGATAGGGGTCAGAGTTGGGGAATATCTTTATAGGACACTGTTGGGACAAATTGGGAAAGTGTAATATGAAACCATCTGGTATCAATATCCAATTTCTTGGATATAGTAATAGCATTACAATTAAGTAGGGGGATGTCCTTGTTCTCAGGATATGCATACTGAATTATTTATGTGTGACGAGTCATTTTTTTTTTTTAATTATTTGAAGGTATAATTTTGTAAATTGGGGTCAGTGGCACTTATCTGTATCCCAGCTACTTGGGAGACTGAGCTAAGAGGATCCCAAGTTGAAGTCCAGCCTAGACAACTTGGAGAGACCCTGTCTGAAATAAGAAGTACAAAGAGCAGAGGTGTGGCTAGCATGCATGAAGCTCTGATTTCAATCCCTAGTACTGCCAAAAATAAAGTTGTAGATTGTTTTATTATTATGTTCATAGTGAATCAGGAGATGTAAAACTTCAAAGGTTTTATTTTAATATACTTTATGTATTGGTATTGAGATGAATGGGATTGATTTGTAAAGTTTACATTTTGCTTGGTGATATCAGACACAATAATTTAGCTGAATTATGTTCCTGAACTTAGTTTCCATTTTTAAGAACCCATGTAAATACTGTGAATTTTGCTAAAACAAAAAAATGCATATATGTATATTCATTCATCACTTAACTTAGCTGGTGAAAAGGTCTAGGTTTTAACATTTAAATGGAAGGTTTTGTATTTGGAGTTAACCTGAATTGAAACAGGACCTCCTCTTGTTTTAACAAATAAATTATAAACTGTTTTTATTTAAAAGTGTACTGGATCATTTCTATAGTTTTGTCATACTATTAAATCAGAAATAGTGGTATTATTGCCGGGCGTGGTGGCGCACGCCTGTAATCCAAGCGACTTGGGAGGCTGAGGCAGGAGGATTGCGAGTTCAAAGCCAGCCTCAGCAACTTAGCGAGGCCCTAAGCAACTCAGTGAGACCCTGTCTCTAAATAAAATACAAAATAGGGCTGGGGATGTGGCTCAGTGACTGAGTGTCCCTGAGTTCAATCCCTGGTTCCAAAAAAAAAAATAAAAAATAAAAAAAAAGAAATAGTGGTATTATTAATAAGCCACATTATACATCTGACTAAAGACTGTATAAACTTTTTGTTAAGATGCTTTCTAAAAAATATATATAAACTTATTCTCAATATGTAAGAAATCTTATGAATTTGAAAATCATTATAAGGACTGGGGATGTAGCTCAGAAGTAGAGTGCTTACCTAGCATATATAAGGCCATGGGTTTGATCCCTAGCACTGCAAAAAATAAATAGTTACTGTAAGTACTCCACTGTTGCCAAGAGATTTCTATTGCTACATGATAGATAGTATGAACTCTTCCCTTCCTTTCTTTTTCTTTTAGAAGATCTGCTAGAGGAAAATGGAGTGAAAAAAAAAAAATTAAACCTGGGGTCACTTCACCACTGAGCTATAGCTGTCCCTAGCTATAGGGCTATCCCTAGCCCTATTTATTTATTGATTGATTGATTGATTGATTGATTGTGCTGGGGATTGAACCCAGGGCCTTATGCTTGGGAGGCAAGCACTTTACCAACTGAGTCTGTGTCACATGTGAGCCTGTCATACTGTCCCAGCCCCCCCCCCCCTTTATTTATTTTGAGACAAGGTCTCACTAAGTTGCTTTAAGGCCTTGCATATTTGCTTGAAGCTATCCTCGAACTTGCTGTCCTCCTGTCTCAGCCTCCCGATTTGCTGGTATCGTAGGTGTGCACCACTGTATCCTACAAAAAGAGTAAATTTTGAAAGTATGATAAAACAGAATTATTTGTACTTACCCATTTATAAGTAAATTTTTATTGTCAAAACATTTTATCACTTTTATGGAAACAAGGAATTAAAATAAGTCAGACTTCTTATAAGTTGATTAAATTCACAATTTTGGATTTTCCTAAAATTAAATACTTCACACTTCAATGACTAGTGAAGGATTCGACATGATTGCTATCCATGTGATAGTCTGTGTGACATGTGAGCCTGTCATACTGTGATACCACCCTTCCAATCTGTGGGCATTTAGAACCTATTCTGAAAATTTTGACCCTTGTTACTGTCTTCACACGTTGTCTAGCCTATGTCAGGGGCTTTTTAATGTATATAATAGCTCTTAGTTTGAATGCTGTAGTGAATAGAATCTTGAAAGTGTTTTAAGTGGCAATTATGGATCCAAATTTATGCTGAAGTTCTGTGCATGTGGTACTGATTGAAAAATGTAGAACCTCAGCTAGCAATCTCATAAGCCTGAACAGTCTTACTACAACTTGCTACTGAGTGCTTGCAGATTTCTTGTGATAATTGTGAGATGTCATCCTGTTTTCAGATTTTTTTAAAAATTCTAATTGGTTATATATGACAATGGAATGCATTTTAACACATTGTACACAATGGAGCATAACTTCTTATTCCTCTGGCTGTCCATGGTGCTGCTGAGTCACCAGATTCTTAAAATTTAGGAAAAAGTATGTCTTTTTTAAAATTGAGGCTATGATATTTTGTTGGATTTTGGTAAGGAAAAGCCTCACACTTTTTTTTTGAAACACTGCTAGACATTGAACCTAGGGCCTTGCATATGCTGGCCATGTGTTCTACCATTGAGTTGAGACCTCAGCCTTCTTTGTCTCTTGTTTTTTGGTGGAACAGTCTTAGTATGTGGCATAAGGTTGCCTCACACTTGTAATCCTCCTGCCTCAGTCCCTCAAATAGCTGGAATTACTGATGTGCACCACTGTGCCCCAGCTTCAGGCTCTATATTTGAAATGGTTTTCACAGTGGGGAAGTATATATCAATATTTTAACCCCATGCTATGTTAGGGTGTTCATTCAAGTTTCATTATAGTATTTGTTTTAAAAAGTATGTTAGGGATAAGGCCAGGCAATGGCTTATGCCTGTAATCCCAGTGGCTCAGAAGGCTGAGACAAGAGGATCATGAGTTCAAAGTCAGCCTCAGCAACTTGGCGAGCAACACAGTGAGACCCTGTCTCTAAATAAAATACAAAAAGGGATAGGGATGTGGCTTAGTGGTTGCATGCCTCTGTGTTCATTCCCTAGCACCAACAACAACAACAAAAAAGTATGTCAAAGAACAAATTTTTTTAAAAAAGGAAAAGATAAAAGTATCTTAGGAAATGGGTTTTAAATTCCCATATGGGAATAAATTTATTCTTATAGTTTGTATCTTTTTTAAAAAAATTATTTGATATTCCTGTGTACATTTTCTGTTTTATTTTTATACAGGCTATGTAGAACCGATGCAGACCCTAAATGATGTGTTAGCTCAGCTAGATGCTGTTGTCAGCTTTGCTCATGTGTCAAATGGAGCACCTGTTCCATATGTACGACCAGTCATTTTGGAGAAAGGACAAGGAAGAATTATATTAAAAGCCTCGAGACATGCTTGTGTTGAAATTCAAGATGAAGTTGCATTTATTCCTAATGATGTACACTTTGAAAAAGATAAACAGATGTTCCACATCATTACTGGTATTAAAAAACATGATTTATGGACTTTGGGGCGGGTAACACTTACCTTTTATGTTAGAAATATGTTTTAAATTTACAAAGAATATTCAGCCCTTGACTAGAGAAAAATAATGTGTTCATTCTGGTTAGTAATATATTCACATTTGGATTAGAGGGTAGATTTGGAAAAGGAGATTAAAGCTTATGTGAAAATATTGTATTCTATTCCAGCAGTTCACAGCATTTAAAAACCAACATCACCCTCAGAGTTTGAGTCAGTACTTTCAATAGTTGAGGTCATTGGAGAATAGGCAGAATTTGACGGCTCGAAGAACCTCAGCTTAGGGTAGCAGTTTCTTTCAAGACATGGCACTATATTTGTGTGAAAAAAAATAAGTAGCCTTGTGTATAGACTAATGCAGCATGTTTAAGCTGAGGTGTTTTGAGAGATGTTAACAAGATTCTAGAAAACAAAAGGGAATTAGGGGTTTTAAGACAGATACATTTGGGAAACAGGATTGTGTTTTATTTCCCCAAATATGCTTTTTAAGTTGTGTACTTAATGTAACCCTAACAAATAATTTGCTGGTTGCCAAAAGAGGAGTCGTATCTTAGAGCTTTAGGGTGAATTTTAAGTGATTTGAAGAATTTGTCCATGCGGATCAATTCACTAGTTAGTCCCATTTATTATTTTTTATGAGTAGTAATGTTGAGTTAAGTAATCAATTAGACCTTGACCACTTATCTGTGAGCTGCAGGAAAATAGTTTATATGGTCTTTCTAGCCAAATTATAGGTAAGATATATTTTTCATGCTCCTCCTGATGAAGAACCCATTGTCGGTTATTTCTGAAAAAATATTAATAGCATTGCCTTAAGGGATAGGATGGGCAATGACTTGATCCGTGCCTTTGAGTGGCCTATGGTCTTCTAATTTGCCATGTGACTTAGATGATTAATCTTCAATATACAGCTTAGGACTAGCAGTTCGCTTATTAACAGAAAGAAGTTAATAATCCTGCTTTTTGATATAATTTGCTTTGTAGGTCCGAATATGGGAGGTAAATCAACATACATTCGCCAAACGGGAGTAATAGTGCTCATGGCCCAAATTGGATGTTTTGTACCATGTGAATCAGCAGAAGTGTCCATTGTGGACTGCATCTTGGCTCGGGTGGGGGCTGGTGACAGTCAGTTAAAAGGAGTCTCCACATTCATGGCTGAAATGCTGGAAACTGCTTCTATCCTCAAGTAAGTGTTTGTTCTTGTCCCCTGAGAGTGGAAATGAATATCCCTGTCTTGTAAAATTCATCCATAAAATATCTAAGAACATTATCACAGTCTAATGGTTGTTTTCCTACAAACTTTATGCACTGTGTATTGTCTTAAAAGGGTATGTTTGGAGCTGGGTGCAATAGCTTGTGCCTCTAGTCCCAGCTACTAGAGAGACCAAGGTGGTAGGATCACTTGACCCCAGGGAGTTTTGAGACCAGCTTGGGCAACATATGAGACGCTGTCTCAAAAGCGGGGAAGGTATGATTGGTGATGTTGTGGGAAACTTAGATTTTGGTTTTTGCTTTTTATTATTTTAAATTTTGAAACAGAGTCCTTGCTAAGTTGCTAAGACTGGCCTCAAACTTATGATCCTCCTGCCTCAGCCTCCCACGTAGCTGGGATTACTGGCATGTACTTTCATGTCTGGCAAAGATTTGATTAATTTTTTTTTTCTTTGGTACTAGGGATTGAATCCAAGGGCACTCCACCACTGAGCCACATCCCCAGCCCTATTTTGTATTTTATTTGGAGACAGGGTCTCACCGAGTTGCTTAGGGCCTCACTGAGTTGCTGAGGCTGGCTTTGAACTCGCGATCCTCCTGCCTCAGCCTCTCAAGCCGCTGGGATTACGGTGTGCGCCACCGCACCCAGCAGCTTTGATTAATTTTAAAGTCGTTTCCTTACAGTTTCTGGTAGTAGCCCCTCCTTATAAATCTCGCTCTCTACCATGCTTTGGCTTCCACTGTTTACCCGGAATAGTCCTTCTTGCCCTTTACCCACGTCCTTTCCAGTCTTTAAGGCCCTAATGAGGAAAGTCTACTTCTGATGAATTTTCTTGTCATAAAAAACTAAGATCATAGGTATTTCTTCTCAGCTACTACTGTTTGATGCCTGTAATTTATTAGATTTTTATTTTAGAAGTTACTGAAATCCTTTGTCTTTATTTCACTTCCTAGGAGTTCCCTTGAAATCAGGGACTAACTTTCTGTTTCTTGGTATCTCCTAAAGTACTTTCCATACATTAGGTTTTTACTAAATTATGTGTTGATATAATTTCTAGGAGGGTATGTTGTTTGTGAGAAATTATAAAAGCAATATAAATGTTTCGCATAGTAGTTAGATGTTAGATTAATATTCATAACTTGAAAGATTAGAAATAATCTGGCAATTTACAGAAAAATAAAATAACCAATGGGCACTGAAAGGCTGGCAAATTCACTAATTTTTTAAAAAAATCCTTATATTTAGGTAAAGATAGAAAAGAATAGTAACATCTGGGATTGATGGGTCTTCAGCAGGCACACAATTTACATGGCCACCATCAGGGTATGTTGAGTGTCCATGTCATTAAACCTTGCTCCCATCTTTATTTGGTTTTATTTTTTTACAAATCTTGGGTGATTTAGCTGTAATCCCGGCACTTTGGGAGGATTGTGACTTCTTAGGCCAGTCTCAGCAATTTAGATCCTGTCTCAAAAAAAGTTGGGGGAGGATTTACCACTCAGTGGTAGAGTGCTCCCAGATTCAGTCCCCAGTACCACACACAAAAATTCTTGGGAGACAGGGTCTCACTGAGTTGCTTATCACCTTGCTTTTGCTGAGGCTTGCTTTGAACTCGCAATTCGCCTACCTTGGCCTCCAGAGCTGCTGGGATTACAGGCGTGCACCACTGTGCCCAGCTTGTTTTTTGTTTTGTATTACCAAATTTTATGCCATGGAAAATTTTTGTGTAATTATGTGTTTCAGGTCTGCAACCAAAGATTCTTTAATAATCATAGATGAGTTGGGAAGAGGAACCTCTACCTATGACGGATTTGGGCTGGCATGGGCTATATCCGATTACATTGCAACAAAGATTGGTGCTTTTTGCATGTTTGCAACCCATTTTCATGAACTTACTGCCTTGGCCAATCAGATACCAACTGTTAATAACCTACATGTCACAGCACTAACCACTGAAGAGACCTTAACTATGCTTTATCAGGTAAAGAAAGGTGAGTATATATCACTGATGCACTTAAATTCAGAATGTGACAATAGAAAACTTATTACATTTAAAATCATCAGTAAAGCCAGGCGCTGTGGTGCATGCCAGTGATCTCAGTGGCTAGAGAGACTGAGGTAGGAGAATTACAAGTTCAAAGCGAGCCTGAGCAAAAGCGAGATGCTGGGCTGGGGATATGGCTCAGTTGGTAGAATGCTTGCCTTGCATGCACAAGGCCCTCAGTTCATTCCCCAGCACCACCACAAAAAAAAAAAAAAAGAGAGAGAGAGAGTTGCTAAGCAACTAAGTGAGACTGTCTCTAAATAAAATACAAAATAGGTTTGGGGATGTGGCCCCTGAGTTTAATTCCTGTGTAACCCTCCCCCCCCAAAAAAAAAAATCATCAGTAAATTGCCTTATTCCTTCTAAGTATCAATATGGACTTTTTTTTTTTTTTTTTTTTTTTTTTTTGCGCATGGTGCTGGGGATTAAACCCAGGGCTTTGTGCTTGTGAGGCAGGCACTCTACCAACTAAGCTATATCCCCAGCCCTAATATGGATGTTTTTGTAGAGTACATTTACTTCTAACTTTCCAGTCTCTGGAGCCAGGAACATTGTATGTTATCTATATTTCTGTATCTTGAAATAGGACCTCTTACCAAATATAGAAAGAATAATCTACTCTCAAACATCAACACAGAGGGATTTTCCTACCTCCATAGCAGTGTTTCTTGTCAGATTAGCTACTAGCTAGTAACAATATGCTTTGAAATTCCAAGGTGCTAGGTGTTATTGTTAATTAAATAATTATTTTAATTATCTGTTTGTTGTTTTTGTTTTTTTGTTTTTTTACTGGGGATTGAACACAGAGCTTTGTACATGCTAGGCAAGCACTCTACCACTGAACTGCATCCCAGTCCATATCAGATCATATTTTTAAGGTTATGTTATAGGTTCATTTAAACCCTAGGGGAGGGGCGAGTAATAGATACCATGAAATTGTTAGTAATGATTCGTGGAATGGCTTACCTGTTGGTATTTCGTCATTTAAGAAAATCTTGTCCTATGTGGGTCTACAACCTCCTCAGATTACTGAATTGATAATATTAACATACTAGGAAGTTTTGTGACATTTGTTTTTGGTTATTATACTATATGGATTTAGTGTATTGATTGTCAAAACGTTTTCACTTGTTTTGATTCCCCATGAACATGTTTTTCTGTTCGGTTGGTTTTGCATTAGTCTTAATTCTTTCATCCTGTGTTACTTTTATTTCCATGAGAATTCTTTGGAGTCATTATGTTTACATTATTTTGATGGTGGTGGTGTTATAGAATACAGGTACTTGTGGTGGATCCAGCATTTAGCATGAAATTGTGGTTCTGCTTTTAAATCACTGTTTTATGTGCTATAGAAAAAATTTGAGTTTTGTTTTTTGTTTGGGTGTTTTTTGCTTTGTTTTGTTTTGTTGGACTGGGGGTTGAGCCCAGGGGCACTTTACCACTGAGCTACATCCCTGGCCTTTTTATTTTTTATTTTGAAATGAAGTCTCACTAAGTGGCTTAGGGCTTCACTAAGTTGCTGGGCCTGACCTCAAAATTTGTGGTCCTTCTACTTCAGCCTCCTGAGTCACTGGGATTATAGCCATGTGACACTGCACCCAGCTTTAGATTTAAAGGCCAGGTAAGTGTGAAGATAGAAATAAGTTCAGTGTTCACTGTGAATGTGTATCAGATATTTGCTTTTCTTCTTTGCTTTTTAGTTATTTTTTTTTTTTTTTTTTTTTTTCTT
>JAJEJO010000553.1:90366-106770 GCA_020662805.1 Glaucomys volans
CATCTGACTAATTTTGGGGGGGGGGGTAATTGGGGATTGAACCCAGGGGCACTCAACCACTGAGCCACATCCCCAGCCCTATTTTTGTATTTTATTTAGAGACAGGGTCTCACTGAGTTGCTTAGGGCCTCGCTAAGTTGCTGAGGCTGGCTTTGAACTCGCGATCCTCCTGCCTCAGCCTCCCAAATGCTGGGATGACTAATTTTCTTGAGTGACTATCTTCTGGAAAATGATAGGGGTAGATCCTGAGTCTGTCTAGTAAGACCTCTAGTAATGAGTCAGTATGTCTTGAATTTAATGCTACTCTTAATTAGTGACACATACATGTTTTTTTTCCTTAGTACTTGAGTTTTTTCCTCAAAATGAGAAAACCATAGAGATGGTGGGGTTTTGTTTGTTTTTCTCCCTCTTAGATTTATATAGTAGGCCTCTGAGGATTATCTATCAAGCGTTTCCTCTGCTATTTTTATTTTTCATGCTACATTTTTCAAGGATAAAATACAGTACTATATGTCAGTCAAATCAATCACTTCTCACTGGAAGCTTGATTAAAATCCTTTTATCTAAGTTACTCTGAAACCTTTGGCTAATGTATTTAAAATAATCTAAAATTAAGCTTCCTAATGACAAGAAGGATAAATTCATTTATATAAATTGCCGTCTTTCACCCTGTCCCCTCACACACTCACTGTCCCTCCCAATTTCTTTTAGGTGTCTGTGATCAGAGTTTTGGGATTCACGTTGCAGAGCTTGCTAATTTCCCTAGGCATGTAATAGAGTGTGCCAAACAAAAAGCCCTGGAACTTGAGGAGTTTCAGAATATTGGAGCCTCACAAGGACATGATGAAACAGAACCATCAGCAAAGAAGTGCTGTCTGGAAAGAGAGGTTTGTCAGTTTATTTTTATAGTTATTTAATGATCTCTATGTTACATAAACCGGGTCACCGAGATGAGCTAGTTTCTTTCCTGTGTAAATGATTCCAGTGTTTACTTTCTGATTTTTTCTTTTTTTATGCACCAGAGGTGCTCTAATTACTGAACTACATCCACAGCGCTTTTTAAATTTTGAGACAAGATCTTGCTACGTTGCCCATGCTAGCCTCAAACTTGTGATCCCTCCTGTCTTGGCCTTCTTGGTCACTGGTATTACAGACATTTGCCACTGTTCCCAGGCTCTGGATCATTCTTTTTGGCTTTCACTTATATTTCTTTGCATGGCCAAGAATCTGTTATTTTGATTTCTGCACCACATAAATCTGCATGGTGAAAAGATAGCATTTTGTGGGGTGGGCAAAAAAAAAATAGCATTTTAGGGTTGGAATATAGCTCAGTGGTAGATTACATACTTAGCATGAACAGGAACCTGGTTTCAATACCTATTACCAAAAACAAAAACAAAACAAATTTTAAAATTGGAAATACTAAATCTAGGTTTAAAATTAGTTATTCAAAGGAGCTAAAGATGTCCAGTTAAATTGCATATTAGGTAAGGTAATAGCAAAGACCTCTAAAAATATAAATTCTTCATTTCTGTCCTCCAGTTATTTACACTGTAGTTAAAGAGATAAGAATAATGAATACACCATAAAGTATAAAGTGGTGTGTGACAAATGTTTATTAAAGAAAGTTGTTTGTGGACAGGGTGCTTATTCTAATGGAATAAATGGAGCTTATTCTGGGCCTTCGTTAAGGGGTCAAATTTAGATGTTCACACAAAAAGGTACAATATATGTCTAGCTTTTTTTCCTTTAAGCTAAAGGCTTGCACACCTGTAATCCCAGCAACTCAGGAGACTAAGGCAGGAGGATCAGAAGTTTAAAGCCAGCCTCAACAACTTAGGGAGGCCCTGTCTCAAGATAAAATAAGAAAAACAGCTTGGGATATAGCTCAGTGGTTGAGCACCCTGGGTTCAATCCCTGGTACCAAGAAAAAAAAATTGAAGCTTTTTAAAAAAAATTTGTGTGCCATGAAAATATTAAGTAAAAAAATCAAGCAAAATAACAGAATCTTAATTGATGCACTGCCTAGTCCTGTGACATTTATGACAGCAGCGTTCATTGTGAAAACTTTTTACTTGGCATAATTTTAACTTTTACCCAGTGAATTTTATATTGTTTTTTAATTACTTAAAGAACAGTTGGTTGCTACAATAATAGACTATATATGTGTGGCTTTTTAGCTTAAAAGGTATTTATCTGTTCTCCCTATACAAGCCAAAGAGGGATGATGTCATAACTAGCCAATAATTTAAGATAGGGAAGGTTACCATCCTCATGAAGTGGGTTTTTTGTTGTTGTTTTATTTTGTTGTTGTTGTTTTATTTTTTAGCTGTAGGTGGACACAATACCTTTATTTTATTTTTATGAGGATTGAACTCAGGGCCTCACACGTGCTAGGCAAGTGCTCTACCTAGAACTGAGCCACAGCCCCAGCTCGACATGAAGTGGTTTTTGTATCAGCACATTGTTTTATTTGTTTGAGATGGAGTTTCCCTATATCTCTATATTGCCCAGACTGGCCTATAATTCCTGGGCTCAAACCATCCTCCTGGCTCTTCCATCTATGAGCTGGGACAACAGATATGCACTACCACGCCCAGCTTACATGGGCACTTTAGTATCAAACTTGCAGCGCTTGGTGAAAGTTTTAAAGCTTTATTTGAAAAAAGTACACTTTCCTACAGCCTGTGTTTTTTTGTTTGTTTTTTTTTATCTTTTTTTCTAATTTTATTTTTTTTTATTTGCAGTACTAGAAATTGAACCCAGGTCCTCATGTATACCAGGTGAACACTACCACTGAGCCACATCCCCAGCCCCAACACTTGCTTTTTTTAGTAGAGGAGTATTTCTCCTTTATCAATTAGACGTGTATGATTTTATTTGTTTGTTTGTTTGTTTGTTTGTTTGTTTGTTTGTTTTGGTGCCATGGATTGAACTTAGGGGCACTTAACCACTGAGCCACATCCCCAGCCTTTTTTTGTATTTTATTTTTAGGGTCTCACTGAGTTGCTTAGGGCCTCACTAAATTCCTGAGGCTGGCTTTGAACCACAGTCCTCCTGCCTCAGTCTCCTGAGATGCTGGGATTACAGGCGTGCACTACCACACCTGGCTACCATTTACTTTTAAGATACTTATTACCAGTCAGTTCCCTAGTATGAAAAGCATTCTAATTTAGTTCTGTTTCACATGCATTAATAAACATTTATGTGGTACTAACTAATACTTTGTCAGGAACCTTTCCTAACAATTTACACATATTAGCTTTTTATTCTTACAACAGATATGTGAGGTTGGTAATATTGATGTCCCCATTTTTTAGGTGAGGAATGTGAACTAATGAATTTGTCCAAGGATCACATAGCAAATAATAACCATGTTCTTTGGAACAGCAATAACTGTGCAGTAAAATAAATAAAGCAGAAGCATTGTGTGCTTGTGTGTGAGAGAGAATTCCAGTTACTATTTGTCTTAACAGTAAACCTTGAGTTCTCCCCCCGCCCCCAGCATTAAGTTTATGTATGGATTATAAAAGCAGAAGGACTTGAAAACTGCTAAAAATTCCAATTCCTTGTCACCCACAGCTGAGCATAAATGTATAAGTGTCTTTTTAAAGATTTTATTATGTATTCTAGACATTGCACACACAGTAATAAAAATGTTCTTTAAGTAGTAGGTAGTATGTTTAAATAAAAATTTTTGAAAGAATTTATTGCTAACTAATGTGACTTAGAAAAGACATCTTAATGATTGTTGGGTTGTTTTTGTTTTTCAGCAAGGTGAAAAAATTATTCAGGAGTTTCTATCCAAGGTGAAGCAAGTGCCCTTTACTGAAATGTCGGAAGAAAACATTACAATAAAATTAAAACAGCTGAAAGCTGAGGTGATAGCAAAGAATAATAGTTTTGTAAATGAAATCATTTCACGAATAAAGGTTACTACATAAAAAAAAAAAAACCAATGGAATGAAAATAGTATCGATAAGCTACAGTCTGTAAGACTTTTGTATTGTTTTATATTAATCCCTTTTCCACAGTGTTTGGTTGACTAACAGTGCCCATAGGATATCAGTTTAATAAAATATGTAGTGATAGTACTTTTCAAAGATCTTTATTTTCTAAATTTAGAGCTATAACTAAGGACTGTTTAAATGGACATGGGCAATAGTAAGCAATTTGCTGAATTTTATAAATAAAATCATGTAGTTTGTGGAGTTCCGAATTTGTTGTATTTCTTTGCAGTAAGTTTTATTCATATTTGTTCCAATAAATAAGTGCCCAGGGCCTTGTAAAAGTAAAGAGTCTTAAAGCGGGAAGGCACTATGAAGATCATTTCCAGTAGCTGAGCACAGTGGCACATCCCTGTAATCCCAGTGGTTCCAGAGGCTGAAGCAGGAGGATCTTGAGTTCAAAGTCAGCAAGGCTCTGTGCAATTCAGCAAGACCCTGTCCCTAATGAAATATAGAAAAGGACTGGGGATATATGGCTAAGTGGTTAAGCACCCCTGGGTTCAAATCCCCAGTACCAAAAAAAAGAAAAAAATTTTCTAGTGACTTCTCAGTGTCCATCTGTTGACTGCATGTACTATAGCCAAGGAATTTATTAATTTAGTCTGAGTGTGACCTTTCACTCGGTCTGCCATTCTCCACCTCTATAATCTGTGGTGAGACTTAGAAATCAGATTTTAACAGTGTTACTTTGGGAAACAAATCTAGTATTTTATAGGAAAAAGTTGGGAGGGGTAACAGTTAGTGGCTGATTATACACAATACCAGGGTTGAAGAACAGTCTTCAATAAATGGTAGTGAGATGGGGGTGATAATGAAATTTGACTGGTAGTCCATGTAATATATAAAAATCAAATCCAGTGAATTTTACAGCGCATGTACAAAACTGTAAATCAAGCTTTTAGTGTTTTGGGTCATAGTTCTATAGAAGATAATACTTAACAAATGCTTTTATATCTTTAGCTTTGGGGAAAATTCCTTAAGTCACAAAAAATGTCAATAAGTTTAGCACATTTAGCTATATTGAAATGCAGAACAAAAGTATCAAAGTGGCTGGGGATATAGCTCAGCGGGTAGAGTGCCTGCCTTGCAAGCACACGGCCCTGGGTTCAGTCCCCAGCACCACAAAAAAAAAAAAAAAAAAGTATCAAAGTGAAAAGACAAGATCCATTGTGGAGGTGGTGGTACATGTCTATAATCCCAGTGACTGAGGTAGGATTGTAAATTCAAGACCAACCTTGGTGACTTAACTTATAATAAAAAGTAAAATGACTGGGGATGTAGCTCAGTGGTAGATCACTTGCTTAGCATGTGAGAGGACCCCTGTTTAATCCCTAATATCACACATGTACAAAATCAAAGATCTTATATTCAGAATAAAGAATCAAAATCACTAAGGAACAGGACATTTAAGAGTCTCCATACAGCTCAATAACAAAAAGAACCCAATTTAAGAGTGGGCAAAAGATCTGAATGGATAGTTTTCCAAGGAAGATAAGTAAATGGCCAGTAGCACATGAAAGATGCAAACAAGGGAAATGCAAGTCAAATCTATGAAGAACCACCATTTAACAATTAGTATAGTTTAGAAGTCAGATGATAAGCTTTGGCAAGGATGTGGAGAAATTGGAACTCTACATTGTACATTAGTGGCAGGAATGTAAAATGGTACAGCTGCTTTGGAAACAGGCAGGTCCTCGATGAAGACCCAGCAATTCCTCACCTGTGTACTTACCAGAAATAAAAACATGTCCACATAAAAACAAATGTTTATAGTAGAATTGTTCATAATATTTAAAAGGTGAAAACAACCCAAATGCCTGTCAGTGGATGCACGTGTCAACAAAACGTGGAATATCCATACTATGGATTCCAGTTATTCTGCCTTAAAAAATTGTGCTAAGTGAAAAAAGTGTCACAGGAGAACTTCATGTTCTATGATTCCATTTGTACAGCAGTTCAGAATGGGGGAAGCTAGAGACAAGTAGATATGTAGTAGTTTAGGGCCAGGGGTGGGGGTCACCAAAGTGTCTGGTGGTTTCTCTGTGAGATGAAGGTTCTCAAATTGATGACTTTGCGTATCCGTATCAGAAACCATTGAATTATGTACCTTAAATAGATAATCATAAATTATAGCAGTAAAGCTGTTTTTTTGGTTTTAAGTTTCAAATACGTCACCCAAAAGGAAATAAGTGGTTCATAATCATGAGAAGTTCTTCAGTCACTGGACAGAAAAATGAAAATAAAAACCATGCCAAGCCACTCCCACAACCCCCTCCTTAACCCCCTCCCCACCTGCCAGTTTGACAACCATTTTTTTTTTTTCCTCCATTCCTAGGAAGTTAAAAATGAGTGATGTTCAGGGGTCTGTTCTTAGGGCATGGAAACTGAAGGAAATTAAAGTGATTATGTAAGGCATGAGGTTGCCTATGTCTAAGGTGGGGTGCTGATGGAAAGAAGGCCAATCAGGTCTCTAGAGGGCTGCTGTATTGTGTTTCTACCCAAGTGGTGGTTTAGAGGTGCTTGCTTTACAGCTACTAAGCTATGCAATTTTGTTTTATACATGTAATCTTTGGTGTGAGAACAAATTAAAATTTAAGCTTAATGAATGCTTTAAAATAATTTGCCATGTTATTTTTCTTCATTGATATTTAGAGTCAATTACATTCGTTTTTCTTTTTTTGGATATCACAAGCTTGGGAAGAAGGTAAACTTACAGAGGAAAATTTTAAATGTGGAAACCCTCCCTTATTGGTTTACAAAATCATTTAATCACAAGTGGAAAACTTTTTCATATAATTCAAAAAGCAATTTTTAAATTCCAGTGAAATATTTCATCCCTTGGCTGTGAAAGTGTTTTCAGATTGATGCATAAAAATATTTAAAAATGGAAATCAGCTCATGGTTTTAGTTGTTAGGGCTACAAGAAATGGGGCGAGTCAGTGTTGATTCCAAGGTAACATGTTGCCTCAGGCTCTAGAAATCAGGCTACTTTCCCTTCTCTAAGAGGCTTAGTGTTTAATTCTGAGATGTTTTTGAAAATGAAAAAACATAACATCTTAATATAGTCAACTTGGGCTGTACTTATTACATGAATATGCTAATGAAACAACCAGGCCTTCAATTAGAGTCCCCTTCCTTTTGGAATGGTGCATGTAAAGCAAAATATAAACTAATTTCTGACCTGTCAAAGGAAGTTACATTTAAAATTTTCCATTGTAATTTTTTTTTTTTGTCCTCAAACATGGACGTGGGTAATCAGAATAAAGCTGAATATATAAATATTCCAAGATTTGGGACTAAGCCATCCTGTTGTCATAGAATCTGCTGGCCAAAACTCTACCTTGAAAAATTTCTTGGTTTGTGTGTTTTTAAAAAGCACTAAGAATTCGTCCAAGGTGCAATTGTTTTATAATTAATTTGAATTTTTCCCCTTAAAATATTGTTTTGGGTTTAAAGATTTGCAGCAAAACAGGAAAGATATCTTAGGGTAGACATGTTTAAGAATCTCCAGCTCTTGTAACTTAGCTAGCCAGGTGACCAGGGTAGATATATTTAAAGAATAACTTGTTCCCTTTGGCATCTCAGTCTTCCACACACTAAGCACATCCTGTTAGACTTCTTCAGTATTAAATACATCTTCTATCCTTGGTCTTTCTGCATTTAGCTTTTTTGGGGAAGTATGTTTTTACCCTCAGCATATGGTATGAGCTGCTGATTCAGTATTGAATGGCTCTTTAAGCTTGTTAGTTACATTCTGTTGATTAAAATGTGTGCAGAATAGTCAGGAAAAAACAGTCCCTGATCTGAAATAAATTAAACATTGTTAATTAGCTTATGGGGAAGAACATATGAATAAGGAGAATTTTCATATCAAAGGAAATCTCTCACTGCCTTTGTCAATTCCATGTGTGTTTGGGTTAAGGAGCTAAGGTGTGGCTGGAGAAGATGATGAAAGTGCCCAGAATGGTTACATGCATTTTTAGACTAAAACTGGAAGTGCAGCCAACTTAAAATAATAGTTTTCTGCCTGACGTTGTCCCCTCCCTGGGTCCATGCTACTCTCCTTGATAGACAGGACAGAACTTCTGCTTTCTCTTACTGCTCTACCTCAGAACGTGCCTCTGACCAGTTTTACATTGGGAACACCCTGGTGTAGTGCTGGGCTGTGACATGGGAAATCAACCTGTAGATCAGGTGCAATGGTTGTGATGGATGCTTCCTGTTCTTTCAGAGGGAAATGGGAAGCCCTTGCCTTGCATTTGCCCCAGCAGTTTCCCCAGCTAGGTGACAAGAGTTGCTATGATTAATAACTTGTTCCCCTTAAAATCTCTATTCCACATACTGAGCACATCCTGTTAGATATCTTCAGTATTAAAGAATATTCATATTCAGAATATAATCATATTTAATGTATGTCAGCACATTTTCACTTGAGTGTGTGGTTTGTCCAAACTGGAGTATCCCCACACATCTGTCATCTAGCTGTGTGGGAGACGGAGCAGTGCTGCGAACCACATGGTGATGGCTAAACATTGGGTGTCTCTGATGACTGCTTTTCTTTTTGGTTCTGGGACTCCAACCCAGGGCCTCTTGCATGCTAGATAAGTGCTCTCCCAGGGAGCTGCACCCCAGGCCCCTCACTGCCCTACTTTTTATTTCTAGACTTGGCAAGGAGAAGGTCACACTTGGTGCCTTTGGTTCACCTTAACAAGGTACAGAGATATTAGAAACTCCCTTAAATCATTAAATTTAGAAAGAAGAAGAAAACTATCAGTGAACAGTTTCTTCATTCCAGCAAGTGGACATTGGCACTCCTTGGTGTGCAGAATCCACCACTAAACAGCCATTGTGATTAGCCTTTATGATCACGCTGTAGTGTTTATTTCCTGGTATATTGTTGACTTAATTTTTAGATAAATTTTCTTTTCTTATACCTTGTCTATCCAGCAAGATGTATTTTAGCATTTTTTTCACATAATAATTAGGATTTAATATTTATTATCAATTGTAATTTGATATTTTAAGGCTAAGCATTATCTGGCTCCATCAAATCAAACATAAAAATAAGCCCGTGTGGAATCCTTAATGTGGATTAACAATTGCATATTGCAGAAAGTGCAAACTATTGTGAGGTGCTCCCCCAAAGACTCTTCCTAAACAGTATTGAAAGGTAGTTACCAGCCGGTGGCGCACACCTGTAATCACAGCACTTGGGAGGTTGAGGCAGGATTGCGAGTTCAAAGCCAGCCTCAGCAACTTAGCGAGGCCCTAAGCAACTCAGTGAGACCCTGTCTCTAAATAAAATACAAAATAGGGCTGGGGATGTGGCTCAGTGGCCGAGTGTCCCTGAGTTCAATCCCCAGTACAAAAAAAAAAAAAAAAAAAAAAAAGGTAGTTACCAGTATTTATTATTTACATTGTGCAGATGAAATGTAGGTTCAGAAGGCCAGTAATGTACCCAGGTCACACCAGTAAGCGGCAAAGTTGGGGTTTGAACCCCAGCACCCTGTCTCCAGAACCCACATTTCTATTATTTAGAAACTTGAAATATAGTTAGGAATCTGCGATGGACACGTGTGACTTACTCTTCTAAATAATAAGTGTCAAAACAAGTGATGTAGGCAATGCAACTGAAGTTAAGAAAAATAGAGGCCGGTACCAGAAGATACGGATTTCTGTTCAGCAAGAATGCTCCCCAACCTGTAAGGAATAACCCTGGGGATTCTTTTTATTAGTCTGCTTTGCTTATGTGCTTACTGAGTAAATTTTGGATGGCCAAGTGTTCTGGGTTGGATATGAGGTGTCCCCCAAAAGAGGTGTTAATGCAGGAATATTCAGAGGTGAAATGATTGCATTACGAGAGCTGTGACCGAATCAGCCATCCCAGTTTGAATGGACTGGGTGGTAACTGTAGGCAGGTGGGGCATGGTTGAAGGAGGGGGTCACTGGGGCGTGTCCTAGAAGGGTGCTTCTTCCCTGCAGTCAGTCAGTCTGCCTCTCCCCCACCCCCTCCTGGCTACCATAAACTGAGCTTCCCTCCACCACACCCTTCTGTTGCCGAAAGCTTAGTCCTCATCCCCAATGCCAATCCAGTAATGAGGACGTGGTTTTGAGAAAAAGGAAAAAGAAGCTTTGCTAGCAAAGGAGAAACACAGAAGATTCCTGTCCCAAAGGTTGTGATTCTGCGCATCAGCAGGAACAGGGGACTTCTTTTTTTTTTTTTTTTAATATTTTTAGTTGTAGGTGGACACAATGCTGTTATTTTATTTATTATTTATTTTTTTATGTAGTGCTGAGGCTCAAACCCAATGCATCACACATGCTAGGCAAGTGCTCTACCGCTGAGCCACAACCCCAACCCAACAGCAGACTTTTGAAGGGGTAATTCAAAACCACATTCCACGTGTTCTCCGCTGGAGTTGTAATTCACTTGCTAATTTGGGAGACGGTCATTTCTGAGATCTGGTGCCATCCCCAAAGTCTGAATTGCTTTGCTCCTGTGGTGGTGTGTGCTCAAGGACAGATAACTGCCTAGGATGGAGAAGAAAGGTAATCCTGTTTCCCCTGAGATTAGGGAGGGGGAGAGATTAGGGAGGAGCAGGGAGAGCGGAAGAGAAAGAAACATGTTCTATTTAAAAATAAGTCGCAGTGGCAGAGTAGCAAAGTATATGCAAAGCATAAAGTGGACCCCTGTTACTATCTGCCTTGATGTTTTGCCTCACCTTGGACCCAGAGCAGTGGAATTGACTGACCATGAACTACATCTCTGAAACTGAGCCAAAATAAACTTTCCCTCCTCCAAGTTGTTCTTGTCAGTTATTTTGATCACAGAGACACAAAGTTGTCTAACACAGTGAGCCCCCCGGGGCCTGGACACACACTGGGAGTTACAAGAAGCAGCAGCCTGTGGTTTATAAAGAAAACTGACTTGGGCTGTAGTCCTTGTTTCACCATTTAGTTGTCTGACTTGTAAACTGGTCACTACTCTTCCTCGGTTTTGGTTATTGTTGTTGTCTGTTTTTTCCCCTCTTCTGTAACTGTAGGCCCAAGCAGGGTGCAGAATTCAGAGAAGAGTGGGGTTAGGATGAGCTCCCCAACCTAAAAGCAATGGCTCTCAGTCCAGAATTTGGTTGAAAATCACAAGTTTTGTACCCTCTGGGATGTTCTCTAAGAGTTCACCATTCTGTGGAAAGATTTTGTTATTCACACTGAAAAGGAGCTCAAGGCCTCTGTTGCAGTTAGTCTGTGTCAGCATCCACGTAGCCTCCCTAAGGTGGTCTCCTGCCGCCCTCCTCCTTTATTGATAATCTAGCTCATAGTTTTGTAATCAGCAATGGAGCACTTTGCTGCTTTATTTGTTGTAATTAGCTATGATCCTAGCAGCCCAGGTCTGTTGAGGCAGAGAAACACTCATCAACAATGTTTTTTGTGGCCATTCCACAAGAATCAGACTTGAAGCCAGGTGGGGTGGCACACACCTATTATCCCAGCCATTCAGAAGGCTGAGGCAGGAAATTTGGAAGCTTAAGGCCAGGCTGGGCAATTTAGCAGGACCGGTCTCAAAAAAAAAAAAAATTGTTGGAGGTATGTACTTAATGGTAGAGCATCCCCGGGTTCAGTCCCTAGTACTAAAAAGAAAAAAAAAAAAGCCGGGCGTGGTGGCTCACGCCTGTAATCCAAGCGACTTGGGAGGCTGAGGCAGGAGGATCACAAGTTCAAAGCCAGCCTCAGCAACTTAGCGAGGCCCTAAGCAACTCAGTGAGACCCTGTCTCTAAATAAAATACAAAATAGGGCTGGGGATGTGGCTCAGTGGCCGAGTGTCCCTGAGTTCAATCCCTGGTTCCAAAAAAAAAAAAAAAGAAGCTCATGAATTCCAAGCATACAGGAACAGGGGAGGAGGGCGTGAAAAACCTGTGAATCCCTTAGGAAGAAAAGGCAAGATGATTGGAACAAACTAACACTTCTAAGCCTTTTGCAGCTCAATGGCCTAAGTCTAGGTTTTGGGGAGTTCATCCCAGGGTGAATAAGGAAGTAAGTTGGGCCCTTCAGAATTGACTCAGACTCAGGTACCTGGCAAAATTGGCTAATAGAAGCTTAAACAAGGACAGGTCCTCAGGAGGGATGAGGGCAAGTTAAACATGGAACAGACGGGCCTCTGTGTTTGAGTGTACCAGGAGGAGCTGGGGTGTGAATTAATAGTAACTACAAAGAAAACAAAGCAATGGAGAAGAATGGGAAGGGGTTACTAACTCTAGGAGCAATAAACTTTCTTATTTCTTATCCAATTTATTTTAATATAAATATATATAATGTACATATAAACATACATCACATGTTTATATAATGTTACATATAAGCATTATACTTTTTTTGGTACTAGGGATTAATCCAGGGGCACATAACCACTGAGCCACATCCCCAGCCGTTTTAAAATATTTTATGTAGAGACAGAGTCTCGCTGAGTTCCCTAGGGCCTCACTAAATTGCCGAGGCTGGCTTTAAACTCATGATCCTCCTGCCTTAGCCTCCCTAGCCACTAGGAGTACAGGTGTGTGCCACTGTGCCTGGCTATCATTAAACACCTTAATAGGGTAATGTTTTGCATTACCCGCAGGTGTGACGGGCTGACAGCTTTGGCTCCACAGAGATGTTACAGGCCAGGTTGTATGGGAAATAACTAAACAGACTCCATTTTGCTGTAAGACTCCATGTTATGTAGGAAATGCTTCTCCCATGGGAACGCCCTGCCTCTGTACCCATCATCAGGCACTTAGCATGACATGTTTAACAAGGCAAAATGGGGATTCTTATATGATGAATAATTGTTCTCTTTTGATTCCTATGTTAGTAACCTTTAGTAACCATTCTTTTGTGTGTACCTAGGTAGGGTTGTTTTGATCCACTTCCCCCTCTGCTGATGATTTCATGATGCAAGTTTGTAATTTCAAATCATAGCAACAGACACTTACGATTGATGTGATTTTTGGTATACGAACCCCTGCAACCCTATGGTCAGGGCTATTCTCCCAATAGCCATTTTTGGGGGGCATGGTGTGAGAAAACTCTCAAATTTGAACTTCTCAGTGGTGATCAATCTGTTCTCAAGTTGCACCACATAACAGGCCCCAGGGAGATCCTCGCTGCCTGATGGGCAACCAACTACCTTTCACCACTGAACTGGAAACTCCGGCGGAGGGGAGAGGCCCCAGCATTGCTCCTAGGGGAAGTCCTCTGAAAGACATTCCTCAGCCCCAGGCCGCAGTCTGTGGAGCCCCGCCCCAGGACTGAACTAAATTCTCCCAGAGAGTCACTTGTTTCTGCACCCCAGGGTCCTGGTAAGTCTGTTTCTGGCAGATCCGAATCTGGGGACTCTGAGGAAAGGTGGACGCAGCATTACTTCCCGAGTCCAGGACTGTGGCAAGATGTTGCCCAGGCCTTCTGGTCAGGAATCTGGAGTGGCCACTTGTCATTGTCTGTTGTGTCTTACCTGTTTTGTGTTTGTTCATCTTTTTCTGTTTTTTGTTGCCCTTAATTGTGGACATGGGTCAGTCTCCCTTATGTTTGTTTGTCATGTACCCCTTCAGTGCATATTGACCAATTTCCAGGAATGCCAGAGAAGGGCCGCTGACTACTGGACCTGCTGTGACGTCTTTTCTCCCTCTAAATTCTATGAGAGAGAATAACCAACTTTCACGGTCAGATGGCCCCCTCAGGGGACCACCAAATTATCTTTGAGCAGCCTGAACATTCTGATCAAATGTCTTCTACTCAAATTTGAAAAAAACAAATGGTTAAAAAGGTTTTTAAACATGTTCACTAAAGCTTACATTAAAATGTAAACTGCTGCCAACAGGAACTCCCAACTATTGGAATTGGCCTTCCAAAATGCCAGGCTGCAATTTCGATGGCTGCCATGAAAGAGACCAGAAAAACCAGTTTAGAACAAGAACCCACGTGAGGGGGCGCTCCCAAGGAGTCCAGGGGAAGCAAAGTCCCTTGCTGTGTCTTTGGGGAACTCCTTCTGGGAGGGATAGGGTATAACATTGTCTATATTCTCTTAGTTCTTTTCATCTCTGATGAGCAGGACCACATCAGGATGGAGGCCAGAAAGACTTTTAAAATTCTATTTTTTGAGTTCATAATTTTGATCTGGTGCGCCTTGGTTAATTTTTGATCAGATGTATTTTATCCCACTATAAAGCTTTCTCTTTTTTTGGAACCAGGTATTGAACTCAGGGACGCTCGGCCACTGAGCCACATCCCCAGCCCTATTTTGTATTTTATTTAGAGACAGGGTCTCACTGAGTTGCTTAGGGCCTCGCTAAGTTGCTGAAGCTGGCTTTGAACTCGCGATCCTCCTGACTCAGCCTCCCAAGTCGCTTGGATTACAGGCGTGCGCCACCATGCCCTGCTATAAAGCTTTCTTAATGTTCTGTTTCATTCAGAGGCCAATTTACAAAGGTTAACTCTCAATCTAATGTTTTGTTTTGTTTTGTGGTGCTGGAGTTTGAACTCAGGACCTTGTTCTTGCAAGGCAAACACTCTGCCAACTGAGCCATATCTCCAGCCCCTCAATCTAATGGGTTTTTTAAAATAAGCTATAAGGCCTTTGTCCTTCTGTTTATTTTATGTATATATACACCAGTGTATTGTTATGTCTGCATATGTTTGATGCCAAAATTGACACGTGAGTTCATAAATTAAAATTTAAAAAATGTATCCAAATACCTTTGATTCACATGATTTAAAAGGTTTTTAAATTGGGTAAACAAAAGTATGACTTTCAAGTTACTAACAGTTTTGTTTCTAGGTAGTCAAAAAATGATAAAATGTTAATTTTATAAATGTCTAATATCCATTGTTTCTAGAGTTTTCTTCAACAGGGAAGAAATGACTGATACTGCCCAATACACATCTCTGATATCTTGGTTTTCTTACAATCCCCAAGAAATAAAATTCTCAAATACCATGTCCCAGAAATGGAAAAAAAAATTCCTGGAAACCAAGAGGTAACCTTTAAATTAAGGAAGTTGGAAAGTCCCTAAAGGCCTAAATGTGCCATCAAGAGGGAGAGATAGCTAGCCGGGCGTGGTGGCGCACACCTGTAATCCAAGCAACTTGGGAGGCTGAGTCAGGAGGATCACAAGTTCAAAGCCAGCCTCAGCAACTTAGCAAGGCACTAAGCAACTCAGTGAGACCCTGTCTCTAAACAAAATACAAAATAGGACTGAGGATGTGGTTCAGTGGCTGAGTGTCCCTGAGTTCAATCCCTGGTTCAAAAAAAAAAAAAAAAAAGAGGGAGAGATAGCTAACCGCTAATTGCTAACATCTGCTTCTGTAGCATGGCTTGCTTGCATTGGCTAGAAACAGTGACTATACCGCCCACCCCAAGCACATGTCATTTTCCCTATAAATGCTGACAATGAAGGAACTAGCTTGTGATTCCCCTCCACACAGCTTTTAGGTGTATGGGTAGTCATCACTGGCCAGCTATAATAAAGGCTTCTTTTGGCTTTACGTGAACAGCTTGGATGATCTTGTTTTCATCAGGTATAACAGGTTTTTTTGGGTTTTTTTTTTTGTTTTTTTGGTACTAGGGATTGAACTCAGGGGCACTCGATCACTGAGCTACATCTTCAGTCCATTTTTGTATTTTTTTTAGAGACAGGGTCTCACTGAGTTGCTTAGGCCCTCACTAAGTTGTTGAGGCTGGCTTTGAACTCGCAATCCTCCTGCCTCAGCCTCCCAAGGTGCTGGGATTACAGGTGTGCGCCACCATGCCCAGCGGGTATAACAGTTTAAAAAAAAATAAGTAATTAGATTTGACATGTATGGGATTGATCATGAATATGTTTGTTAGAGACATCTGTTTGGTTTAAACAATTAAAATGCTAACTGTTAAATATAACATCAAATGTTCTTAACTCCTTAAATTCTATAGGGTAACATCTTAAAACATTTTTGGTGTTTTCATAAATTGGTAAATAAAATGAGAGCTTAAACTTACTTTATGTTATCACTAAACCCAAGGTTACTAAAAGTCTCAACAGGTATTTTTCTATGTAAAGGGTCCAAAAGTTTCAGCTATATTTCAAATAAAGTTCTACAAATAACAAAGTATTTCATCTTGTTAAAATAGAGTAATTTATCTAAATTCAGAAATTTACAAGGGTTGTTTCAAAGTATAAAAAAGGCAATCAACAGATTAAAAAAAATCAAAAGGTTCTAGGTATAAAAATACATTTAATAAAAAATGTTTCTAGGTAAAAAGTATGTGATAAAGCTGTAATACATCTAAGTAAACAACAAGAGGGTCTAATTAAGTGATTTAAAAAGTGTAAATTAAGAGTAAATTTTAAAAGGTTTATATATGTGTGTGTGTGTGTGTGTGTGTGT